>JH431872.1:73313-216898 GCA_000239455.1 Strigamia maritima | reverse complement strand
TTTATTTTGTTTAAATTTTTAAAAAAAAATTTATTTCTTGTATTTTCCTTTTTTTGTTATTTTTTAATTTTTTAATTTTAATTTCTTATTTTTCTTTCGTTTTTTGTTATTTGTTATTTTTCTCGTAGTGTTAATGATTTTTTCAATCAAAAATTCGAATAAAACAGCATTTCGGATAATGCGCCATGGCATATTATTCGAAATGCTGATTTCCCTATAATGATTAAAAAAAATCATTTTTGAAATTATTTTCGAACATAACGCCAAAGCGTGTGCATGTTACTACCGTCTTCCCCGGAACATAACGCCATGGCGTTATGTTCGGGGGAAGACGGTAGTTACATGCACACGCTTTTCTGGAAAATGACGTCATTATTTCTCAAGTGGAAAAGTAAAAAATGGAGTATTCACTTTAGTTTCCGCTTTTCCACTTGATAAATGATGACGTCATTTTCCAGAAAAGCGTGTTCTTGTAAACTTAGTAAATGATTATCACTCAGTTTGATGTGACCCAGAAGTGATGTGAATACTTACCGTAATCTCTGTTAACACTTTTCTTGCACATCATAGAAATCGCAAAAGCTTAGCCTAAATCGAGCAATCCAGATAAAAAAATGGCTTCATCTGGACATTTTAGCTATTCACTCACCGCACGATTTTTCCGATTCCAATTTACAATTGTTACGATAATGATGTTTCCGGTTTCATTTTATTATTGCGACTTCCGGCTAACTTTCCATCTGGTGCACGGTCTGGTGACAATATGATAAAATTTGATAAAAATATTTTATTTTTGTTTTGAGTTCACTGAATGTGGGTTCAAAAACTTATTTATTACTGTAAAAATAATAAAATTATAAAATGCTATACAACAAAAAATTATAATTTCAACGTCTGTTTTGCTGTTTTTATTAATGAATCAGATTTTATTAAAATTAAAACTTACATTAGGAGTAAGAATTTGGACATGCGAATTCGCATGTCCAAATTCTTACTCCTAATGTCTAAAAGAAACCCTATTTTGAAATAGGGTTTCTTTTAGACAATTCTCAGATTTAACCGTCCTGCTCGTACCTATCTAAGTAAAAACTTCCACTATTACTGTGAATTCAATAAATGTTAGACTTATTATTGTAAGCATAAATTATTAATTGAATAATTGAAATGATAATATGCATTAAATTTAGATGTTTATTGTAGATATAAATATTTATATAAAATAATAAAGTGTACAAGAATAATAAAAAAATTATAAATCTTTTTTATATCTAATGTTTTGGCCATGGTTTTGACTCGTCTTTTGGCTTTATGCAAGTCACTATTATTAAAACGACTACACCGGTAGCCAGTACCCCGAATCTGCCAATCCAGTTTGGATCCGATTGCACTTCTATAATACCTCTGCTCTGCAAATATGGTGACAACAAACTGGAAAGAAGGTCCTTCATCATGTATAACCCTAGTACACATCCTAAATAAATAAATTTTGATCAACAAATAATACATGTAGTTAAGTAACAAAATTATATTAAATTCTTACCCGTGTCACAATTGTCAACTAATTTAGTTATTATAGTACGCGTCGCTAAATTGAGTAAAACTAAGCCACCAGATAAAAACACGCTCGCTATTACTAAAACTTCAAATTGGTTTGAAGCAGCCTTAAAACAATCTATCGTTAGGTTTGCAATTTAAAAAATAAACAGTTTCCCACACAGCACTAGAATGTTTTATTGGGATATTCCGGATTCACATAATGTCCAAAATTATTTCTCAACGATAAAGAATGTTCTCTATGAGTCTTAGCAAGAATGGATGAGGTAGATCCATTTTATCCATTCTTGGTCTTAAAGACTCGCATGAAGATTTTTTTTATGATATATGATCATAAATCAAAATCTAATAATTTATGTTATAATAAATGCCCTGAATTTATCAAGGAAATTCTATGGCAATTCAGATCGAGTGCTGTTGGGTTTATAATTATTTTTGCATATTTTACAATAATCATATAAGAGCAAAAAAGTTGACCAACAGCCAACAGTAACAAACGAGTATCATCGTAGATGAAATGTACCACTGCAAGCACTACCGCATGAAGAATCTAAAAAAATATAAAAAAGAAAATGTGTAAATTAATAATAATTGCTGCTGGAATTAATTATCTAAATATTGTGTTTTATTACAATATCTCCAATACTTGTGTAGAAAACAAGTGAATGTTGCTCTTCAGGGCTCAAATTATACTTATTCATCCAAAGTTGATAGATGATTAGCTGAAGAATAATGGCTGGAATAGATGCCAGTAATTTAATGGTGGTCATAAGAAGAACTCCGCAACTAAATTGCAAACTTAATATATGCCCCACATCCAACATTTGTGACAATTTTATTTCAGGGGGCAGATCTAAAAACGTCCAAAAGTTGTTATTGCTAATTTAAATCATTAATTACTTCTCTCTTGAACCTGTACCATATTTTGGCTTAAATAATGTCTTTGGCAAATAAGCATTGATAAAAACAAAACAAAGAAGAGAAATCACAAATGACATCATCAGTACATTTCTGGGTCTGAAAAAACGTTTAATTATGACGTTTATTATACTACTTTAAGTTTTAGTTACAAAACTCAACTGGCAGTAAAAAACTAATTCATTGGCCAGTATTGGACCGAGTAGTAAACCAGCCCGAAAAACGAAACCTAAACGTGCTAGTGAATTAGCACGGTGGCTCCTACATGTGATGTGAGTCACAACCATTTGCGCCCCTAAATAAATAAATTACTAATTTAACTTTCAGTAATTTAAGATTCTTTTCTTATACTCACCTTGATAAGCGTGTGAAAAAATCAGTGGAATTCTTGATAAATACAAAAAAAACTGATTGTATGCAATCACAGCCAAAAAATAACTGGCCACTACAGACAGAAGTGATAATCGTAAGGCTAGTGGACTTCCGTAAAGATCTCCGAAACGACCATAAACGGGAGCTCCTAATGCCAGCAATAAACGAGAGCCCGAGTTGACTTGAGATAGCCGAACAGAGTCCCATCCATGATACTGAGATAAACTCTTTGAAAGTTATAGATTATTAACAAATTTTTTTTAAAAATTATGAATATTTTCTACTAACTGTAAGTGCGCATAAATGCATATAGAAGGACAAAGGGTACACAAATGTAGCCAAGTGAAGAGCTATAAGAATTTTTGTACTGCATAGCATCTCCACACATATAAGAATTTCTGGAATACAAAATGTAAGTTTACTATAGCATTGTTGTAGCGAGCTTATTGTAAAGCTCCATTGCTAAGGGTGAATAAAAACCTTCTTTTCGTTTTTTAAATTTTTATTCTGACACATATCGAGTGAAATGCCTATACTATAAAAGATGAAATTACATTTCTTCGAATTTCATGTATAAACTGCTTTTTATTTTTCTACATTGAAATTATATAACAATTATGTTCATTCATTATATCGCAATAAAGAATAAATGTTCGTTAGTTTAAAAGAAGTACTCATTCTGTCCATTAGCCTATTCGAAGTACTCATAATATCTATTAGTCTAGTCAAAAAGGAAGTACTCATAAAGTCCATCACTGGCAGTATTGAATGCCAATTGCAGCTCACTTTGTAGATGACCTGCACTATGCACAAGACAACAATAATCCATTTTAGAAAATCATACAAAGTAAATTCTTCATCACTGGCTGCTATAAGTTGGCACGGTTCAATTCGTTTTTTAGCATTCTTCTTAACTTTAATTTTCGACCAATTTGCATCATCACTGGCTGCTATAAGTTGGCACGGTTCAATTCGTTTTTTAGCATTCTTCTTAACTTTAATAATTTTCGACCAATCTGCATCACATCACATGAGATTTATTTTAAATATAGGTTGTTTATGTTTAAAATGTGTAATTAAGAAATATTACAACTAATTTTAATTACCTTTTTCATGGGTGGAGGATGTCTGTTTATCTTCTGTGGAAGGTTTCATTTTTTTGAATAATATTCAAAATACATAAAAAAATTAACTGATCATTCAATTCTTTTAACTGACTTTTCGTTTAAAAATATAAATTGATTGTTTTGCATGCTAGAATTGTTATTAAAGCGCGCTTGAATATAAATATATATTGTTCGCAATTTATTTTTTTCATCGCCAATATTAATAAACGTTAAATTAAAAAATTCAAATGTCGAGTAGAATATTCTATATGCATATTATGGAAATTGTGTATATTATAATGTGTATACTTTTCTACATTATAATATTTCGTGAAATTCTAAAACAGAAACTGCATTATAGCAGAAAGCGCATTATACGTGTTAAAATGAATACTCGCGTGCATTTCTCGCTTTAAAGGATGCGCGTGTAGAAGCGACGAAAAGTGCCTGTTATATGAATGTTAACCTAATACAATTCTAAAACATGGTAATTATAAATATGTCAAAAATTCAATAATGTTTTTATATTTTTCTCGATTTACTCGCAGGGTATACTCGTTAAACGCGGATATTTCTTCACTTACCGGTTTTTATTAAGATGGAAAATTTGGGCAATTATAAGTTTTCCAGTGTTTCTCTTGCCCATTATGATATGTTATCATTTTATACCAGTAAAACCGAGAATAAAAGATTAACTATAAGATTTTGAAAAGCTGAATTTTACAGGAAGCTAAATGTGCTTATGTGATGTTACTCGTCACATCATACTGGATTTTCAATTTGATTCCTTTACCTGTTACTGCCATACTTCCAGTTGCACTTTTACCAGCTTTAAACGTAATGCCGTCGGATCTTGTATCGCCAGCTTACGCGAAAGTATAGACATTTGTTATCTCGTTACGATAGTTATAATGTTCATTGTGTTAAGCGGTTTTACGATACCTACATAGGAAATAAATTTACTGCTGTTAACTGCGATGGCATGCGCGATCGGTGTGGAGTACAGCAACTTACACCGCAGAATTGCGTTGAAAGTTCTATTAATTTTAGGAACTAAACCACGATGGTTAGCCCAATTTGATTCGAAAAAAATAAATAAAATTTAACAACAATTTATTTTTTCTTAGGTTATTTTTAGGTTTTATGTTACCGACTCTATTTCTCTCAATGTGGATTAACAATACGTCAGCTACGGCTATGATGACTCCAATTGCTGATTCAGTTTTATTAGAAATGTTCCCATTTGACAATCCGGATGACACAGCAGGTACCCATATATGTACTTCTGTCTAATATCCATCCAGTCTCTTAAAATTGAAACGTCTACTAGTTTTTTTTTTATATTTTAATTTTTGCAGAAGAGCGCATAAAAAAAAACCAAGGTAGGTTTCATCTCCCTCCTGGTAAATGTAATGCGGCGAGTATTTCATATTTAACCAAATTTTTTCTATAAATAATATCCAACTCTTGAAGCGATCCTGACCTGGTGAAGCAATCTTACAATATACGAAATGGAATTCTGTTATGCGTATGTGGCGGTGCCAACATCGGAGGAACGGGCACGATGACGGGAACGGGAGCAAACTTAGTATTGGCCAACGCGGTTGAGCAGTAAAACGACGAAATTTGTTAACAAGAGTGAAATTATGATTAATAGTACGTTTTTTTTTTATTGATTCGTAAAGAGCATTTCCAGACGGGGAAGTTAGAATAAATTACGTATTATGGATGGTATTTTGCATACCTAACATGATTATATGTGCTTTCTTTATGTGGCTGGTCCTACAAATCCGTTTTATGGGATGTAAAGCAACTTTTTCCTTGTATGAAAACTAAAGCTAACAAAAAATTTGTCTAAACTAATCTTTATTTCTCAATAAAGGTCGCGCACTGGCAAAACGGAGCAGAAGATTAAAGCTATTATTCGACAAAAATACTTGGAACTTGGCCCTATGTCGTAAGAGAATTTCTCTATAGCAACTTACTGGTCTCACAATTTTCAGTTGTTCGTAGGTTCCACGAAGCATCTATCCTCGTTATTTTCATCATTTTGGTTATCTTGTGGATTTTCCGTGAACCTGGATTTATGCCCGGATGGTCAGCTTGGATCGTTAACAAAGTGTTGCTCAAATTCGCACTTTATTATCGCATTCTATGTAAACCTTATTCTAATGGTATTGTTTGTCCATCGGTAAAATAGAAAAATTAAAGATTCGTCAGCAGCTGTATTAGCCCTAACGATCATGTTCGCATTTCCGTCTACTCCCGACTGGTGGTGGTCGGACGTAAGAGGTAAATTTTATTTACCTTTAGACAACTTTATAGACTAATGGCTGTCAATCTTACAATTGTTAAACAGATAGCTCGCTCGATTCGCCACCCCCTCGGTGTTTATCGTGGGATATCATTCACGCACGGTTTTCTTGGGGAGTTCCTTTTATCCTGGGCGGTGGATTCGCTTTGGCCGAAGCTTGCAAAGTGAGAAAACACGTTAAACCTCGAGTTAAAAAATTAGAATAATAAATTATTAATCAATTTGCAGGTTTCCGGTTTGTCTAAAGCGATTGCCAAATCGTTGTATATTTTGGAAGGCACCTCGCCAACTATCCTCTGCTTATTTGTCATGTTGTTCACTGTGGCTATGACTTCGGTGACGAGCAACACGGCCACTGCAACTATTTTGCTCCCAATAATGGTCGAGCTTGCGGAATCGATGGTGATAGCACCGCTTTTTCTGCTTCTTCCGGTTACATTAAGTTGTTCTTTCTCGTTTCTTTTACCTATTTCGACCCCACCAAATGCAATAGTGTATGAAAGATCGAGAATGCCCATCTCAGAAATGGCAAAAACGGGCTTCTGGTTGGGTTTTGTGTGCATTTTAACTACCACTCTTATGATTTCTTTATTTGCACCGTTGGTTTTCGGTTTCAAAACTGATGAACATCCCTTTGCTAACAAAACGAATTCGGAATAATTACGCTATTTAGTATTATGGTATTTTTAAAGTATTATTATTTCATACATAATAACAACGAGCATAAACGAGTGAGAAAACCTATCAAAGTTTTCCCAATTGATTTTTTGTTTTCTATTTAAAAAATTAAGAACGAGATTATTGTAAAGCTCTATAAAACCCATCCTCCTTTTAATTCTGACACATATCGAGTGAAATGCCTATACTACAGAAGATGAAACTACATTTAGTGAGAAAAAGCTGAAAAGTTGAATTTCATGTATAAACTGCTTTTGTTTTTTTTACATTGAAATTATATAGCAATCATGATCACTCATTATATCAGAATAAAGAATAAATGTTCATTAGTCTAGTCGAAAATAAAGTCCTCATTCTGTCCAAAAAGTCGAAAAAAAATAGTAGGTCCATCAATAATATCCATCACATTGCAGTATAGAATGGCAATTGCACCTCACTGTGTAGGTGATCTGCACTATATTCACAAGACGTCAATATTCCATTTCAGAAAATCATACGAACGTGTAGACAATTCGTTCAGTGAATGATCGTTTTTCACCATTCTTCTTATTTTTAATTAAAATTTTCTATTTGCATATTATGCGAATCAGAGAAATTATGTACAAAAGTACAACATAATATTTCGTGAAATTCTGAAATTGAAACTGCATTTTGCTTATAGCGCATATTACGTGTTAAAATTAATACTCGCGTGCATTTCTCGCTATATAAACGATGCGCGTGTAGAAGCGACGAAAAGTACTGCTATATTAGCCTAATACAATTCTAAAACATGGTAATTTTAAAAATATCAAGAATTCAATATTGTTTTTATATTTTCCTCGATTTTCCTCGCAGGGAATACTCGTTAACCACGGATATTTCTACACTTACCGGTTTTTATTAAGATGGAAAATTTGGGCAATTATAAGTTTTCCAGTGTTTCTCTTGCCCATTATGATATGTTATCATTTTATACCAGTAAAACCGAGAATAAAAGATTAACTATAAGATTTTGAAAAGCTGAATTTTACAGGAAGCTAAATGTGCTTATGTGATGTTACTCGTCACATCATACTGGATTTTCAATTTGATTCCTTTACCTGTTACTGCCGTACTTCCAGTTGCACTTTTACCAGCTTTAAACGTAATGCCGTCGGATCTTGTATCGCCACTTTACGGGAAAGTATAGACATTTGTTACCTATCTCATTACGACTGTTATAATGTTTATTGTGTTAAGCGGTTTTACGATATATAGGAAATAAATTTACTGATGGTAGCTGCGATGGGATGCGCGATCGGTGTAGAGTACAGCAACTTGCACCGCAGGATTGCGTTAAAAATTATGTTAACTTTAGGAACACAGCCACGATGGTTAGCAATTTGATTCGGAAAAAATAAATCAAAATTAACAATAACTTTTTTCTTTTTAGGTTATTTTTAGGTTTTATGTTACCGACTCTATTTCTCTCAATGTGGATTAACAATACGTCAGCTACGGCTATGATGACACCAATTGCTGATTCAGTTTTATTAGAAATGTTCCCATTTGACAATCCAGATGACACAGCCGGTACGCATATACTTTTATCCCCCCAGTCTCTTAATATTGAAATATTTACTGGTATTTTTTTTATCATTTGCAGAAGAACGCAAAAAAAAATGCCCAGGTAGGTTTTATCTCACTCCTGGTAAATGTAATGCAGTGAGTATTTCATTCAAATAAGACTTGTATAGAACCAATTTTTTTAAAAAAATAATATCCAACTCTCGAAGCGATCCTGACCTGATAAAGCAATCTCACAATATGCGAAATGGAATTCTGTTATGCGTATGTGGCGGCGCCAACATCGGAGGAACGGGCACGATGACGGGAACGGGAGCAAACTTAGTATTGGCCAACGCGGTTGAGCAGTAAAACGTCGAAATTTTGTTAACAGGAATGAAATTATGATTGATATTTTTTATTTTTTTAATTTATCGTAAAGAGCATTTCCAGACGGGAAAGTTAGAATAAATTACGTATTATGGATGCTATTTTGCATACCTAACATGATTATATGTGCTTTCTTTATGTGGCTGGTCTATCAAATCCGTTTTATGGGACGTAAAGCAACTTTTTCCGTGTATGAAAACTACATCTGATAAAAATAAATATTTGTCTAAACTGATCTCATTTCTCGATAAAGGTCGCGCACTGGCGAAACGGAGCTGAAGATTAAAGCTATTATTCGAAAAAAATACTTGGAACTTGGCCCTATGTCGTAAGTGAATTTCTCTCGCAACTTACTGTTCTCACAATTTTTATTTGTTTGTAGGTTCCACGAAGTATCTATCCTCGTTATTTTCACCACTTTGGTTCTCTTGTGGATTTTCCGTGATCCTGGATTCACGCCCGGATGGTCAGCTTGGATAAGTAACAAAGTGTTGCTCAAATTCGCAATTTATTGCATTCTTTGTAAACCTTATTCTAATGGTATTGTTCTTTCATCGGTAAAATAGAAAAATTAAAGATTCGTCATCAGCTGTATTAGCCCTAACGATCATGTTCGCATTTCCGTCTACTCCCGACTGGTGGTGGTCGGACGTAAAAGGTAAATAGTATTTGCTTTTAGACAACTATATAGACTAACGGCTGTAAATCTTACAATTGTTAAACAGATAGCTCGCTCGATTCGCCACCCCCTCGGTGTTTATCGTGGGAAATCATTCACGAACGGTTTTCTTGGGGAGTTTTATTTATCCTGGGCGGTGGATTCGCTTTGGCCGAAGCTTGTAAAGTGAGAAAACACGTTAAACCACGAGTTAAAAAATTACCATAATTTTACGAGCAATTTATAAAACAATTTGCAGGTTTCCGGTCTGACTAAAAAGATTGCCACGGTGTTATTGGCTTTAGAGCACACCTCGCCAATTATCCTCTGCTTACTTCTCATGTTGTTTACAGTGGCTATGACTTCGGTGACGAGCAACACGGCGACTGCAACTATTTTGCTCCCAGTAATGGTTCAGCTTGCGAAATCGATGATGATAGCACCGCTTTTTCTGCTTCTTCCAGTTGCATTAAGTTGTTCCTTTTCGTTTCTTTTACCTATTTCGACCCCACCAAATGCAATAGTGTATGAAAGATCGAGAATGTCCATCTCAGAAATGGCGAAAACGGGTTTCTGGTTGGGTCTAGTGTGCATTTTAACTACTACTGTTATGATTACTTTATTTGCACCGATGGTTTTTGGTTTCGACATTGATACATATTCCTCCGTTAACAAAACGAATTTGTAGTATTATGGTATTTTTCAAATTTTATTATTTCATAAACAAGCGAGAAAACCTATCAAAGTTTTCACAATTTACTTTTTGTAACAAAATACTGCTATCGAGTAAACTACGCAGATGATACTTTGAAAGTACGGGATTGGGATTATTAACAAAAATTAAGAATATTTTCTACTAACTGTAAGTGCGCAAAAATGCATATAGAAGGACAAGAAATAGTACACAAATGTAGTCAAGTGGAAAGCTAAAAAAAAATCTGTACTGTAGTAGCATATCCACGCACAGGAATGTCTGCGGAATACAAAATGTACTACTCAATTTCATAAGTTTATGAAGTTTTGAAAAAACGAGTTAGAAGAATGGAAATTTCTTAAAAGCTGTAATGCTGACAGACAAATGGTTTTAAGAGGATTTATAGGAATGATAGAGCTATCATGTCGTGTACAATTTTTGAAGATTGATTAAGTAGTTACTGAGAAAAAAATTAAAAACCACCAAAATCAAGTTTTTGCAATTTTGACAATATCTCGAGAATTGTTGAAGACAAAAAGATGTTCAATTTCTTGGGCAACTGTTCTAAACTGGATGTATGGGTCTGCGAAGCCCTCAAAAAAAGTCATAATGGAGCTATGTAATTGTTGTCAACAATCAAAATCTTCAAAAAATCATTGTGACCAGAATTCTTAATGAATCGTGTCATACATCCTGGATGTGTTAGAGGTATGTACGGAATTAAACATTTTGAAAGATCATTGGATTTGGAATAACATTCTGGTCGCAATGATTTTTTGAAAATTTTGATTGTTGACAACAATTACATAGCTCCATTATGACTTTTTTTGAGGGCTTCGCAGACCCATACATCCAATTTAGAAAAGTTGCCCAAGAAATTGAACATCCTATTATAGATCAGTTTGATTTTTAATTTTATCTTCAACAATTCTCGAGATATTATCAAAACTTCAAAAACCTGATTTTGGTGGTTTTTAATTTTTTCTCAGTAACTACTTAATCAATCTTCAAAACTTTTACACGAAATGATAGCTCTATCATTCCTATAAATCCTCTTAAAACCATTTGTCTGTCAGCATTACAGCGTTTAAAAAATTTTCATTTTTCTGACTCGATTTTTCAACATTTTATAAACTTATGGCGGCGGGATGTATAAGTTTACTATGGCATTGTTGGCGATAACGTAATAATTAGCGAGTTTATTGTAAATCTTCATTACGAAGGGTCATGAGGCGAGTGAAATGAGGATAAAGTTACATTTTATGAGACAAATGTGAAAAGTCGAATTTCATGTATAAACTGCTTTTTATTTTTTGCATTGAAATTATATACTAATCATGATCACTCATTAAAGAATAAATGTTCATTAGTCTAAAGGAAGTATTCATTCTGTTCATTAGTCTAGTCTAAAGGAAGTATTCATTCTGTCCATTAGTCTAGTCAAAAGGATCGCATCACTCGCATGCAGTATAGAATGCCAATTGCAGCTCACTTTGTAGATGACCTGTTCTATGCACAAGACAACAATAATCATACGACGTAAGTTCTTCTCTGGCTGCTATAGGCATGCATAGTTCTTTAATTCTATCAATAGTATCAAAGGACCATGCCTTCACTGTAAAACTAGATAGCTTAAGTTAAGACACTTTAAGAACTAACACTGGTTCCATTTAATAGTCGTTTGGGTGAGCCTAAAAATCAAGGTGACTATTTTTGAGTCATTGCAGAGTTGTAAATATATTCATTAACAGCAGTTCGATCAATTTTTTGTCTTATATTTAGAACTGCCAATTTCGTACTCAAATAGCCACCTTGATTTTTAGGCACCCAAATGACTACCCTATTAAATGGAACCAGTGTTTAGGTTCTTAAGTGTCTTAACTTAAGCTATTATAAGACAAAATTTAGACACATAGATTTGCAGTCTATAGCAGCCATTCGTATAGGCATCATAGGTATAGGCAATTCGTTAGTGAATGATCGTTTTTCACCATTCTTCTTACTTTATTTTAAACATATCTTAAAATGTGTAATTTGGAAATGTTACAGGTAGTTTTGTGACGGTTTAACCGTAAATCAATCTATTATTTGGCCAATAGATGGCACTAATTGTTTAATAGCGCCAAATCCAAACTTATTAAGTTTTTTGTGGTCACTTATAGCTTTTACTCATGAACCGGCAAGTATGAAAACGTTAATAATCCGTAATGATCAAAATTGCGAGTATTGGGCGTAGCTTGCATTGAAAGATCTATAGCTACGGAGGCATATGTACCGTGAATTGATGTATTCCGTACATGGAATGTATTTCCTCTAAATGGGTGTCAGGTAAGGTGGCTTCAAACCACTCTACTCTACTCGACTCTAGAACGCGTACGTTGAGTACAATGCAGTATGCTAAGCTGACATTGAGTTACGTGCTGATCTCGTTACCAACTCAGATACCAACTTCTTGAATAATAATATCAAATGGTATTGTTATAGGAACCTTTGTAGAACTCCAAGAAAAACATCAACTCAAGTCATCATGTCGTCATTATTAGCCTCATCTACGGTGCTGGTTTTTTAAATATTTGCATACCTACTGTGCAACAAGGTTAAATACCCCTTATGTTATCACCGTATGTTAACTTTTCCTGTTTTTATTGTATTATTTATTTGTATTGAGAAATTTCATTCGCAATCATTCACACATCACACTGTTAGTATCTCCTTATCTCGGTTGGTTGTTTTAAGGAAGTTTGACTACGTATTTGAGTGGTTCAACCTCATTGTCACAGTTTTAATTACCTTTTCCATGAGTAGATGTCTAGTTTATCTTCTGTGGGAAGTTTTATTATTTTTTTGAACATTATTCAAAATAAATATGGAAAATTATCTGAACATATATACATTTATGCATGTCAATAAACATAAAAATTCAATGTCGAGTAGGATATTCGATTTGCATATTACCGTATGCAAATCAGGAAAATGATGTATAAAAGTACATCACAATATTTAGTAAAATTCTGCTGAAACTGCATTTTGTTTATGTACAGCGCATTACGTTAAAATGAATCTTCGCGTGCATTTCTCACTTTAATCGATGCGCGTGCAGAAGCGACAAAAAGTACCTGCTGAATGAATATTAGCCTAATACAATTCTTAAACATGGTAATTATAAAAATATCATTGATGTTTTTATATTTCTCTCGATTTACTCGCAGGGACTACTCGTTAACCATGGATATTTCTACACTCACCGGTTTTTATTAAGATGGAAAATTTGGGCAATTATAAGTTTTCCAATTTTTCTCTTGCCCATTATGATATGCTATCATAATATTCCAGTAGGACCGAGAATAAAAGATTAATGTAAGATTTTGAAGAGCTAAATTTTACAGGAAGCTAAATGTGCTTATGTGATGTTACTCGTCACATTATACTGGATTTTCAATTTGATTCCTTTACCTGTTACTGCCATACTTCCAGCTGCACTTTTACCAGTTTTAAATATAATGCCGTCGGATCTTGCATCGCCGGCTTACATGAATGTATTTCGTTACGACAATAATAATGTTCGTTGCATTAACCGGTTTTACGATGTAGGATATTAATTTCGTTATGTTAACTGCGATGGCATGCGCGGTCGGTGTGGAGTACAGCAACTTACACCGCAGAATTGCGTTGAAAGTTCTATTAATTTTAGGAACTCAACCACGATGGTTAGCCTAATTTGATTCGGAAAAAATAAATAAAAATTAACAACAACTTTTTTTCCCTTAGGTTATTTTTAGGTTTTATGTTACCAACTCTGTTTCTCTCAATGTGGATTAGCAATACGGCAGCTACGGCTATGATGACTCCAATCGCTGATTCAGTTTTGATAGAAATGTTTCCATTTGACAATCCGGATGACACAGCAGGTACCTATATACTCTACATGTATCCCTTCAGTCTCTTAAAATTGAAATGTCTACTGGTTTTTTATTTATTTATTTATTTTTTTTTACAGAAGAGCAACTACAAAAAAGACCAAGGTAGGTTTGTTTTATTTATCTCACTCCTGGTAAATGTATGCGGCGAGTATATCATTCGAGGAATATGAAAGCAAATTTTTTTCTTTAAATAATATCTCACTCTTGAAGCGATCTTGCCCTGGTAAAGCAATCTTACAATATGCGAAATGGAATTCTGTTATGCGTATGTGGCGGTGCCAACATCGGGGGAACGGGGACGTTGACGGGGACGCCATCAAACTTAGTATTGGCCAACGCGGTTGAGGAGTATAACGACACTTTGTATAGAGGAGTGAAATTATGATTAATATTGTTTTGTTTTTTTTATTTATTTATTTATTCGTAAAGAGCATTTCCAGGCGGGGAAGTTAAACTAAATTACGTATTATGGATGGGATTTGGCATACCTAACATGATTATATGTGCTTTCTTTATGTGGCTGGTCTATCAAATCCGTTTTATGGGACGTAAAGCAGCTTTTTCCGTGTATGAAAACTGTGGGTGACAAAAATTTGAGACTAAACTGATTTCATTTTTCGATAAAGGTCGCGCACTGGCGAAACGGAGCTGAAAATTAAAGCTATTATTCGACAAAAATACTTGGAACTTGGCCCTATGTCGTAAGTAAACTTCTCTCGAAACTTATTTACCGTTCTCACAATTTTCATTTGTTCGTAGGTTCCACGAAGTATATGTCCTCACTATTTTCATCATTTTGATTCTCTTGTGGGTTTTCCGTGACCCTGGATTCATGCCCGGATGGTCAGCTTGGATACGTAACGAAGTGTTGCTCAAATTCCCAATTTATGGCATTCTATGTAAACCGTATTCTAATGGTATTGTTCGTTCATCGGTAAAATAGAAACGTTAAAGATTCAGCGGCAGCCGTAATAGTCCTAACGCTCATGTTTGCATCTCCGTCTACTCCCGACTGGTGGTGGTCGGGCGTAAATGGTAAATTTTATTTATCTTTAGACAACTTTATACACTGATGGCTGTCAATCTTACAATTGTTAAACAGATCGCACGCTCGATTCGCCACCCCCTCGGTGTTTATCGTGGGAAATCATTCACGCACGGTTTTCTTGGGGAGTTGTCTTTATTTTGGGCGGTGGATTCGCTTTGGCCGAAGCTTGCAAAGTGAGAAAACACGTTAAACCACGAGTTAAAAAAATTATTATAATTTTACGAGCAATTCATTAATAATTTGCAGGTTTCCGGTCTAACTAAACAGATCGGCCAAGGGTTATTGACTCTGAAAGGCACCTCGCCACTTATGCTCTGCTTATGTGTCATGTTGTTTACAGTGGCTATGACTTCGGTGACGAGCAACACGGCCACTGCAGTTATTTTGCTCCCAATAATGGTCCAACTTGCGAAATCGATGGTGGTGGCGCCGATTTTTCTTCTTCTTCCGGTTACATTAAGTTGTTCCTTCTCGTTTTTTTTCCTATTTCGACCCCACCAAATGCAATAGTGTATGAAAGATCGAGAATGGCCATTTCAGAAATGGCGAAAACGGGCTTTTGGTTATGTCTAGTGTGCATTGTAACTACTACTATAATGATTACTTTATTTGGACCGTTTGTTTTCGGTTTCGATATTGATAAACATCCCTCTGCTAACAAAACGAATTCCGATATTTAGTATTACGGTATTTTTCAAGTTTTATTATTTCCTATAAAATAATAACGACCATAAACAACCTATCAAAGTTTTCATATTTATTTTTTGATTAAATAATATGCTGCTATCGAGTAAGCTACGGTAGAAATCACATTTTTAACTATATTTCAATTATTTGTTTGTTACTTCGAGAGAATAAAATATAGAATAATAAAATAAATTATTTAAAATAACGCAGCAAATTGTTTTTCGTAATCTAAAGTGTGTTAGTATTTCAAAGCATTTATTTTCTGATTACACTTTGAATTTAAATACGCGAGTCGAGCCATCACTCATTACTTGATATTACTACACCAAGTGAGACGCATAAGTAATAATGTCTGATTTTTTTGCTGCCTTTACTGCCGCGTAGAAATCATCAAAATTCACGGTTCAATCATTCTATCCGCAATCCGCTGCATCCAGTTGTAATTTATTGGAATCTCTTGACGGGAATTTGCGCAACGAGTCGCTCGTACACATCGTTTGCGATGTGAGCCCCTAAAACAAATATAAATTAATAAATATAATTTCAGCACTTTAAGACACTTTCCTTGTACTTAACTTGATAAGCATGCGAAAAAATCGGATTGTACGCAAGCACGGCTAGAAATAACTGCATGGCCACCACAGACAGGAGACTAAAGACTTCCGTAAAGATTCCCGAAACGACTTGAACATAGTCTCATCCATGATATTGATATAAAATCTTTGAATACATGGGGGTTATTAAAAAAATCAAGAAAGCTTCCTACTAACTATATAAATGCACAAGGGGTTCAGCCAAGTGGAAAGCTATAAAAAATGTTGGTGCTGCATAGCATCAACACACATCAGAATGTCTCAAATACAGCATCATGTGTCAGTTTACTACCGCATTGTTGGTAATAACGTAATAATGCGTAGCGAGATTATTGTAAAACTCCATTACGAAGGGGCATAAAGCTCTTCTCTTTTCTTTTTAATTCTGTCACACATCGAGTGAAATTAGAAATACGTAGAAATGGATGATTTTTTTTATTAGGTAGGGAAAAAAGCTAAAAAGTCGAATTTCATGTATAAACTGCTTCTTTTTTTCTTTTTTTTTATTTTTCTACATTGGAATTATAACAATCATGATCACTCATTTGATCACAGCAAGGAAATGCTGCTAACATTGATTAGTCTAGTCGAAGGGGAAGTACTCATAATGTCCATCACTCGCAGTACAGAATGCCAAATATAGCTCACTTGGTAGATGACCTGCACTATGCACAAGACAAAAATAATCCATTTCAGAAAATCATAAGACGTAAATTCTTCACTGGCTGCTATTAAGTAATCTTGAGGTTCCTCGTAATCAGGTTGGCACGGTTCAATTCGTTCAGTGAATGATCGTTTTTCACCATTCTCTTTTTTTTTAATGATGTTCGGCCAATCTGCATATCATGCGATTTATTTTAAATATATTTAACTAAAAAATGAAATATTAAAAGTTAAAGCTAGTCTTATTATACCTTTTCCATCAGTGGAGGTCTGTTTATTTTCTGTGGGAGGTTTCATTTAATTGAATAATATTCAAACTATAAAGAAAAATTAACTGATCATTCAATTCTTTTATAACTGACTTTTCGTTTAAAAATATAAATTGATTGTTTCGCGTGCTAGAATTGTTAATAAAGCGCGCGTTGCATTTAAATATACGAAAATAATTTAAAATTTTTTTTCTTATTTTGCTCGTAATTTATGCTTGGGATATTTTTTCTCACAAATCAGTGTTAAATCCATAAATGCCGATAAACATGAATAAAAAAAATACAAATTTCGAGTAGAATATTCTATTTGCATATTATGCAAATCAGGGAAATAATGTATAAAAGTACATCATAATATTTGGTGAAATTCTAAAACTGAAACTGATGTACTACAGCGCATTACGTGTTAAAATGAATGCTCGCGTGCATTTCTTGCTTATAAACAATGCGCGTGTAGAAGCGACGAAAAGTACCTGCTACATGAATATTAGCCTAATACAATTCTAAAACATGGTAATTATAAAAATATAAAAGAATGCAATAATGTTTTTATATTTTTCTCGATTTACTCGTAGGGACTACTCGTTAACCGCGGATATTTCTACACTTACCGGTTTTTATTAAGATGGAAAATTTGGGCAATTATAAGTTTTCCAATCATTCTCTCGCCCATTATTATATGCTTTCATAGTATGCCAGTAAGACCGAAAATAAAAGATTTAATATAAGATTTTGACGGAGTTAAATTTTACAGGAAGCTAAATGCGGTTACGTGATGTTACTCGTCATTCTCTACTGGGTTTTCAACGTGATTCCTTTACCTATAACTGCCATACTTCCAGTTGCACTTTTACCCGCTTTACAAATAATGCCGTCGGATCGTGTATCGCCCCTTTACATGAAAGTATCTCGTTACGATAATAATAATGTTCGTTGCATGCGTTAACCGGTTTCACGATGTAGGATATAAATTTATTTCTGCTTGCTGCGATGGCGTGCGCGGTCGGTGTAGAGTACAGCAACTTACACCGCAGGATTGCACTGAAAGTTTTATTAATTATAGGATCTCAACCACGATGGTATTAGAAATTTGATTCGGTAAAAATAAATAAAAAATTAACAACTTTTATTTCTCTTAGGTTATTTTTAGGTTTTATGGCGACGACTCAGTTTCTCTCAATGTGGATTAACAATACGGCAGCTACGGCTATGATGACTCCAATTGCTGAATCAGTTTTGATAGAAATGTTCCCATTTGACAATCCGGATGACACAGCAGGTGATATCCATATACTTGTATCCCTCCAGTTTCTTAAAATTAAAATGTGTACTGTTTTTTTATTTTTTAATTTTGTTTTTATTTTTTTTCAGAAGAGCAACTACAAAAACGACCAAGGTAGGTTTTATCTCCCTCCTGGTAAATGTAATGCAGTGAGTATTTCATTGGAGTAATACTTGTATGAAATCAAATTTTTTCTTTAAATGATATCCAACTCTCGAAGCAACTCTGACCTGATGAAGCAATCCTACAATATGCGAAATGGAATTCTGTTATGCATATGTGGCGGTGCCAACATTGGAGGAACGGGCACGATGACGGGAACAGCAGCAAACTTAGTATTGTCAAACACGGTTGACCAGTAAAACAACAAACTTTTGTTTACGGGAGTAAAATCATAATTGATAGAATTATTTATATTTTTTTGATTCGTAGGGCATTTCCAGACGGGGAAGTTGTAATCAATTACGTATTGTGGATGGGATTTTGCATACCCAACATGATTTTATGTTCCATCTGTATGTGGCTAGTCTTTCAAATCCAATTTATGGGATGTAAAGCAACTTTTTCTTGGTACTATAATTATAGCTGACAAAATTATTTGTCTCAAACTGATTTTGTTTTTCTATTAAGTTCGAGTAACGTTGGGACCGAAGTTCAACAGCGAACTAAAGCTGTTATTCGACAAAAATACTTGGAACTTGGCCCTATGTCGTAGGTAAACTTCTTCCCGAAACTTATTTACTGTTCTCACAATTTTTATTTTTTTTCTTCCGTAGGTTCCACGAAGCAGCTATCCTCTCTATTTTCATCTTTTTGATTCTCTTGTGGATTTTCCGTGCCCCCGGATTCATGCCCGGATGGTCAAATTGGATCAGTAACGAAGTGTTGCTCAAATTCCCAATTTATCGCATTCTATTGTAAACCTTATTCTAATGGTATTGTTCGTCCATTGGTAAAAATAGGAAAATTAGAGATTCACCGGCAGCCGTAATAGCCCTAACGCTTATGTTTGTATTTCCGTCTACTCCCGACTGGTGGTGGTCGGACGTAAAAGGTAAATTTTATTTACCTTTAGACTACTTTATAGATTGATGGCTGTCAATCTTACAATTGTTAAACAGATCGCACGCTCGATTTGCCACCCCCTCGGTGTTTATCGTGGGAAATCATTCACGCACGGTTTACTTGGGGAGTTCCCTTTATTTTGGGCGGTGGATTCGCTTTGGCCGAAGCTTGCAAAGTGAGAAAACGCGTTAAACCACGGATTAAAAAAATTAATTTTACGAGGAATTTATTAAACAATTTGCAGGTTTCCGGCCTGTCTAAAAGGATAGGCCTTTGGTTAGTAGTTCTAGAAGGCACCTCGTCAATTGTCCTCTGCTTATTTGTCATGTTGTTCACTGTGTTTTTGACGACGGTGACGAGCAACACGGCCACTGCAACTATTTTGCTCCCAATAATGATCCAGCTTGCGGAAACGATGGCGGTAGCGCCCCTTTTTCTGCTTCTTCCGGTTACCTTAAGTAGTTCCTTCTCTTATATTTTACCGATTTCGACCCCGCCAAATGCAATAGTGTTTGAAAGATCGAGAATGTCGATGGCAGTAATGGCAAAAACAGGCTTCTGGTTGGCTGTAGTGTGCATTCTAATTACTACTGTTATGACTACTTTTTTTGCGCCGCTGGTTTTCGGTTTCAAAACTGATGAACATCCCTTTGCTAACAAAACAAAATCGTAATAATTATTTAGAATTATGATATATTTCAAGTCTTGTACGTTTTATTTTGTATTATCATAGTTATGTAATGTATTTTCGTTCCTAAACCGTACTCTGTAGTCTATATTCACAGTTGCTATAAAGTTTCAATTTCAACTTTTGAACTGATTAGAATTAGTAGAAAACGAAATGTCAACAGAGATTAGAACACAAACACTTGTCAAAGTGGATTTCACGATAACAAATTCAAATTTTTACACCCATTGGGAGCCCGGAATAAATGTATAAACCGTAAAATTTTTCGCGTGCAGTTTTTATAAAACTTGCTAAAATATTATAAAATATTTGAACGTTATGGACGATATTTTTTTGTTGAAACAATTGAGGAATATGTTAATGTAAATACCACTTTCAAAAAAAATAATCATAAAATTCCTAATAACATCCATAAACGAGCAAAAAACCCATTAAAGTTTTCACAATTTATTTTTTATTCAAAAAATATAACTGCTATCAAATAAACTACTCGAGAAATTAACACTTAACTATATTTCAAATATTTTTTGTTACTACGAGAGAAAAAAAATATAGAATAACAAAATAAATTATTTACAATAACGCAACAAATTGTTTTTTCATAATACCTAAAGTTTGTTATTTCAAAGCCTTCATTTTGCAATTACACTTTGTATTTAAATACGTGCACAAATCAAACAATCAAACAAGCGACTCATTACTTACTATTACCGTTAAGACCCATAAGTAACGTCTGATTTCCCGCTTCCTTAACTGCCGCGTAGAAATCACCAAAATCCACATACGGTTGAATCTTTCCATCCGCATCCAGTTGCAATTTATTGGAATCTCTTGACGGAAACGTGCGCAATGAGTCGCTTGTACTGGTCGTTTGCGAAGATGGAGTTTGCGCCGGAGTGCTGGGCCTTAAATCGGGTGTTTGAATGGGAGAAGAACTATTGGTACCATAAAAATGAGGATCGTTTGCGGGAATCACGTATCGTGTGTTTTCCACGCCTCCGCCAACGTGAGTCGGCGATAGATGTTGAGCCTTTTGAAACGAATAATTGAATTGACGAACGAGTAAAGTCATGTCGCCGCGCTTTTGGCACGTGTCGCTCGCATCGCTCATGTATCGGTCGTGATGTAAACGCACGATTTTATCCACAACGGCTTGCGCGACTCCGGTTATGGTGCTCTGTTCACAAAATTGTTCGGCAACCATTTTCGCAATGTCTTGATTGGCATGTTCCGTAGCTACAGCCTCTTCTAGAGTTTTGTATAATCCGTCCGACATGAGCAGCAAAAAACTGAAACTTTCGGCAATGGGTAATCCGCCGTGAACTTCCGGTTCCGCAATAACAGGTTCGGTGGTGGCGCCGCTGCGGGAGTAGAATAAATAACGAATAAAAAAAATATATCATATTTTTAAAAATCGTTACCTGAGAGGACCAAAATCTTTGTATTCTGATTTGATCGTGTAATTGCCTAAACAGCGGGTATTCAATTGATTTCCTAATTTGCTCGACGATCTAATTTTGTCTATATTCAAACCCAAAAGGGACAATCGTAATAACTCATCTTCATTTTTCAAATCGTGATCGACGCTCAATTGAATAACCCTTAATTCACCATTTTCATTTTGGCATAGCAGGGCACGACTGTCTCCTACAAAATAAACTGTTTTAGTCAGTTGCATCATCCAGTGAGTCATTGAAAAACCCAATCAATAGGACTGCAGTTGAGTAAAAAAATAACATTTTGGATTAAAACTTTATGACGTAGTGTCTGCAATTCTTACCAACATTGGCAACGTACAGCCGATCGTTATAGATGAGAGCTACCACTGCAGTTGTACCACCAGATATTTCAGCATTTACTTCTTTCAGTCTGTCAACAATTTCGGGACATTTTTGATATAATTCGTAATTGCTGAAACCCTTTCGTGAAAATAAAAAGCAAATGTTTTCACGTGTCTACTTACAAATTAAAAATACATACATCGGGCAATTCCATCTGTAAATTCGCTTTTTCGGCTAACAAATCGCCGATAGAATCAAAAAAGCCCCTTTCAACAGCATCGAATGCTTGATGAAGTATATTTTTGACTACTTGGTCCGTGCTTGGCCCTGCTAACTGACCCAAAAGTACTTCCGCGGGCATGTGTTGAGCAGCAAAATGCGCCGCTCGTTGACCTTCGTGTCCATCAAACACACCGTAGAAATAGGTGTCTTCATTGAGTCTGTAAATTAGCGAGATAAATTAGTTTATATTTGTAAAAGTTCGTGTCATTTAACCTGAAGTGAAAGCTTCGATCTTCACATTCATGTTCTTCTAACCTTTGACCATCGACACGGTAAATTTGGTTAGTCGACAAACCAACGCCTGACATGCGGCAAACTGGCAAGTCGTCGGTCCAACTTCGACACAGCTTGTTATTTCGAAAATAAAAATTAATAAATTGCATAGACTTAGCGTGTAAATAGATAAACCAATGAACTAGACTCCGGAAATCTAGCTCGGTAAAATGCTTTCTTACTTCGTGAGGAAAATGTTGAATTCCCCCTTGTTTGCTCGGAAACTCACGAGTAGGCATTTTTGAAATTCATATACTTTCCCCACTGCTGAAATTTATTTATTTTTTGCCGAGTCCGCTGATAAATCAACAGCTATGTATCCCTTGTGCAAAACTACAACTCCAGCGCTCATCCATTTTCACGCGCCATTTTGCCGATTTAAACCAATCACAACCGAAGCAGCCTTTTTCCTGTCAATGCGTAATGAATTATAAAAGTTATTACGTAAATTATAAAATATTTTGACAGAATTTTTATTTTTAGAAAATTAAATCAAAATTTTCGGATAACGGCAACACGGCTCCCGATGTTAATCTATAGGTGGCGATACTATATAGTTATGTCACGAACATTTGTTTTATTTATTGTGTTCGGGGTGGATATTTAGATTAGATTCGATTCTAAATGTGTATTTTTTATGATAAATATATCGATTTAGATTGATGACCAAATGAGAAGTCGATCTGGAAAATACGTAAATTAAAAATGGGTAAGTATTTGTCAGTTTTGCCAGATTTCACAGCTGATTGCAATTCCAATATATTTTATTATTCTTACTGCTCTTTTAAAGCATAGACCTACATACTTCGATTGCTTCATACCTCATTTAGTTATGACATATCAGAAGTATCAAACTGCATAGAACTATGATCTATGGTTATGAAGAAAAAATTGCTGTCTATTGTAGAATACCATCGCATGTTTGTGCTGTGTGCAGGTGCATCATTGCAGAAATGCTTTGATCGACAAATTCTAAGGTGCTTATCACTCACGTGATTATTAAATTCACTTTATATAAGTAGAGGCAATAATGGGAGCGTTGGATAAGCAAACCTCTGTGAGTAAAATTAAATTTTTAAACCAGAAAATAATATTTACTTTATTTTTTCTATATTCAGGTCCAGTTGCAATGGCAGCTTACGAATTACGACTTCTTCTGCTTATTTCGTTGGGATATTTCGTCGGCTACAGTTCCTCTAAGACGTGTTATGCGAAGAATAAACATCCATACAAATTATTTGCTTCAAAAACTGGATATAATCAAATTCGGGGTTTTATCTCTACAGAACAACTTTATAATTCAGGTAGATTTCGAAATTTAAAAAAAAAAATAGATATTAATTTAAATTCAATTTGCAGAATGCAAACCCGTTCAATTCTATTTTATTTCTCGCCACGGAACTCGTTATCCAAAAGCAAAAGATATTAAGCTGATGCGTCACCTGCTGCCTTCCATTAGAGATCGTATTGTGGATGCTGCAGCCAATAAGAAAGGTTGTTATTAACAATATCAGCTGGTCAGATGAGCATAACACAAGTTATTCAATTTCGCAGGAAAATTGTGCCGTGAAGATGTAGAAAATTTGAAGGCTTGGCAATTTAATGTGGTAGAAAGTCAAGACAACACATTAGCGCCGGCGGGAGAAAATGAATTGAAAGAAATTGGTAATTATATCGTTTGCGAAGCATTAATCGATTATTTATTTATTTATTTATTTTAATACAGGAATGCGTTTTAGGGCTCGACTTTTAAATTTTATTACAAAATCAAATTCTCAACACATCGATCTTAAATCTTCTACAACCAACAGAACGCACGAAAGTGCCAAGTTTTTTGTGATGGGTTTGCTCGGTGTACAATCCACTGCAACAACATCAATTGTGAATGACGATAGTTTACTGAGATTTTATAAAAACTGCCAACGATGGAAGCAAGTACTAAAACGAACCACTGGAATAGTATTAAAGTAATATTTATAACATATATCGTAGACAGTGGACGACAACGCGAGTGCGGCTATAGAAGCGACGAGGTTTAGAGACGGATCTAAAATGAAAAGTCTGTTAAAAGCTGTGAGCAAGCGAGTAGGCTTGAAATCCAACTTAACTGCCCGTAAGATGAACATTTAAGATGTTGCATGCAGGACATGTTCTTACATTTTCTCTAGAGGACGTCAATCTGATATATGAGGCTTGTCGATTCGAAGCAGCTTGGAACGAAGACTTGACATCGCCGTGGTGTGCGGCTTTTTCCAACGACGATTTGAAATTATTAGAATATTCCGAAGATATGAAATATTATTATAAACATGGATATGGTCACGAAATTAACTATCATCAAGCGTGTCCGCCCGTGAAAGACATTGTGGACAAATTCTCGTATAATTACAAGCTTTTGCTATTTTAAGCACGAGTTTATTTATTTATTTTTGTTTATTTTAGTTCTCAAATGTTGGGAAACAGTTCTGATGCGAGTATAGTGTTACGTTTCTCGCATTCGGGAATGATGTTGAAATTACTTGCAAGAATGGGTCTGTTTAAAGACGATCCGCCTCTCACAGGCGAAAATTACAAGATTCAACGAAATAGAGTTTGGCGCACAAGTCATATAGATTCTTTCTCTACGAACTTGGCGTTGATTTTATTGAATTGTCAAAACGAGTATCAAGTTGATGCTTATTTCCAAGAACGACAAATTCAGCTTCCTGGCTGCACGAGCATGCCTTGTTCCATGCCTGAATTCCTGCAGACATATCAGGGCTATGCCGATAATTGTGATGTCAGTACAATATGCAGCTGAATGATATTCAAATTGTGATAGGGTTATAAATTTTTTTTTGGTCACAAATAAATGATAATATAATTTTTTAATTGAAGTTTTTCATTTTTTTTTTTTTTACTATTTTTTAAATTTCCCGCCATGCTCATATGGCGGTAAGTCTCTGTAGCTGCTTTGCGAATGAGTCATTCTCTCCGTAGACAAACAACGAGATACCGTTGCTCTTACACTTTTAGTAGAATTTAATTTTATCGATTTCTAATTCTAATAATAGGAATTAAATTTATAAAAATTTTGCTATATCTAATCACTTTATTTTAATCCGCAAAAATCTGGGTGTGTTTGAAAGTAGGAGGGGCAGCTGATCTCACTCGAAGGACGAGAAGGGACGCCATTATCGTGGTGCCGAGAAAAGGTACGTGATCTCGTATGTTTAACGATACTGGCGGCAAAAAGGGGCGCGTGTTAGTTAGATTTTAGCCTGGTATTAACTCCAGATTGAAAATGGCTAGTTTAATACTTTTGATGGATAAAAAATATAACCAACGTGTTATGAATTTGTTAAATGGTGTCATCGAGTGAAAGAAATAACAATAAGATGTCATTTAAGTACCTAGAACTTACGGGTGTTATAATAAACATGTTTTTAAATTGTATATTATTTTTTTGCAGACTGTTTAAGCATGTGTGACGATGGTGCACGAATGATTGAAGTGAAACAACAGGATGGAGTTGTAGAGAAAGTTTATATTTTGAATAATAACGTTGGTTCGAGTCCGCCAGTCATTACCGTCGATGCCAGAGGTTTACTGACGACAGAATTTCGAGATGAAAGTAGCGATGAATGCTCACATAGACACGTTAATGATTATAATGAACCTCCAGCGAAAAGGGCTCATGTCGAGGAGCCGTTTAAAGTAAGGAAAAATTAATTTCCCGTAATGACAGTTTAAATGGAAAATTAATTTTTATTTATGCATTTTTTTTTTTTTTTTTTTAGGAAATGCTTATGGAAATGCAAAAAGGAATAATGCATAGGCTACGGATGATTCAAAATAAAGTCATCGATGTTAGCAACAGGTGCCAGATGTTAGAAGATAAAATGACATTTGTGTCGAATCAAATTCAAACGGGAATAACGACGGATATTAGTAAGAGTCTTAAATCCGGATGTTCGTTTGAAACTATGGCACAAGATATGCATAATTGTATGTATAATTGTGTTAATTTAATATTAAAATTTATATTTATTGACTCGTTTGTTTTATTATCAGCAATCGCCATGTCACACGCTGGACCTCTTATAACTCTTAACTCGGAAGGTAATTTATTATATTTATGTTTTTGAGTGATTTTGGTTAATTTTTGATATTTTAGATGATTTTCCCGATGGTTCTTGGTTGGGCGACTCAAGTAATCCTTCACAACGAGTTAGATGTAACGTTTCATCCAGGTAACAACAAGTTTTTTACTTTTTTTTTAGTTAATTCGAACTAATTTTATTTTGAATTTACTTGCAGCGATCTTGTAAATTTGAATCGTACCTGCTCCACGCCTGAGAAAATGGCTTTGACGTTACTCGATTATCTATTCGATAGGGAGACTCAAGCTCGGTCGAATATCTCAGGAATGGGTAAACATGGGAAAAGTCAACTCGATCCACTAATGGTTTATGGCATCAGATGTAAATATTTACATTTTGTGTTTATTTTGCAATACAACTAATTTTAATTTTTTTTTAAAGGTCACCTCGTAGCAAAATTTAACGTCACGGATGCTGATTGGCATCGAATTAAACAAAATCTGGATTCAAAATGTCGGACCGCTTTCAGAAGAAAACAGAAAGGAATGCCATTAACAGTAAAAGCTTTTAGGGATAAATGGATCCCACAAGAACCAACATTGCGGTATTTATCAATTTTATCAGTATTGATGTTTTAATCGTTTACTAAATTCCTTTTTTTTTACAGGATACCATCAACAACTTATATACAAATGGTTGCGAGTCCCAATCAAAATGGATTAGTTAGTGGTGATGATTCGGAATTAACCATCGATGCCATCGATTTACCAAATGGATCCGAAACTATCAACATACCGGTTCATTTGCATTCTCAACCAGTTTCGTTAATGATGGAAGATGTGGGGGAACCGCAGGTATGAAAATTATAAATAATATTGGAGCGTAGTTATTTATTTTTGATTAAATTTTAGGTTATTCACATGCCGGAAGGGGATATTCAGTTTGTTCACGCAACAGCGGAACAAATTGCACATTTTCAACAAAATGGATTACAGGTGTTATCTGGAAGCATTATCGAGTCTGTTGGAAATCTTGCATCGGATTCACCGTAAATTTCACTTCTGAAATAATAAGTGACTTTAATCTTGGCTGTGTAAAATAATTTGAGTGTGTGGTTTCGAGTGGCAGTTTTTAAATGGTTTTAAGGTCTTGTTCCATAAAAAAAATGGATTTTTATTAACCCAGTAATAAAAAAGCTGCTGTCTTGGATCTCTTTAAAAAAAATCGTTATTTTCATGATAAACTTGCGATTGTTTGTACACAACGAAACTTGAAAATATTTTATAAGTTATGTGAATATTTAAAATTGTATTTCAGAGATTGTAAATTGATTCTCGTTTTTCTTACGGAACTTGTTGGTAATGTAATTGTGATTTCTCAACAAAAAAGTGTGATATTTGGAAACAATAATAAAATTTACTGATTCTCATTCGAGTCGATTAATTGTCAAATATTACCATGGAAACCAAACTGCCATAAGGAAATAAGTTTTTCGGAAGGTTTTTGTATTAATCTTTAGTAACTTTTCCTGAGGATTTCAACGATGGATTTGGAATTACGTCTCGAATCGATCGAATTGGCGATGCCGCAATTAACGCCTCACGTTATGCAACTTCGTCAGGCGATGAATCGAATGAGAAGCCAAAGGAAATTTACCGATGTGGTAATAGTTTGCGGCAACAAATCATTTCCGGCACATCGTTTAGTCTTAGTGACCAGTAGTCCATTTTTCGACGACCTCTTGAAACAAGAAGATGGCTCGCCCACTACGATCGAGATGGAAGATGTAGATGAAGATGTAATGGATATGGTTTTGGAATTGATGTATTTGGGTAAAGCGGATGTTCCGTTTGCAGCCTCGTCTATGATCCTCAAAACACTCACGACCGTGCACTTGTTGGACATTAAAGGTGGGACGAGTTATTTGTGCCGTCAGTGGTTATTAAAAGGTAAAATTATACAAAAAATATCATTGTGATTTTAAGTAATAATGTGATCATTATTTTTAGGTAATTTAACTCATTTCCGTCTGTTTTGGGATTGGGCGGACGAGTTCAATGAAGAGTGTGTTCGAGATACTATAATTGAACAAGTTGCTCTTCATTTTAATCAACTTCCTAAGGGTCTAGATTACTTCAAACTGGCACCGGAACGTATGAAAGCAATTCTGGCTCATCCACATCTAAGTGTGGGAAAATGTCAAGATTTATTGGTGCATGTGATTCTATCCTGGATCAATCACGACCCCAAAATTCGAAGATGTTTTTTGGACAAATTTATTTCATACGTAGACGTCCAGTCCCTAACGGATCCTTGCAGGTACAACGAGACAAAAAAATATAGAAATTTTATATTTTAATCATTGTAAAAAAATAAAAAATAAACAAACAAAAAAAATTAAATAGGCAACAACTGGTAAGGGAAAAACCACTTCTTCAATTCTACTGCGAAATGAAAAAGGCGCTTAAAACGGGCGGATGCGAACCTCCGGAAGCAGTGGTTGGTGGCAGAGGACAATTGGCACCGATTGTAACCGAAGAGAAGAAATTAAAACAAGCGATGCGTAAAGAATTACGTAAAGTTGACATGATACCGCGACTAGATTTGAGTAATGATCGAATCAATCAAGGAAAATGGCAAAGTGGGAGGTAGTTGTTCATTAAATTACTTGTATATAAACGTCAACAAAGCAATTTTTTTTTAAAGACCGACATCACCTCGATTAACAACTATGGTCGATTCCAAGTATTCGGGTAACATATCGCAGAAGGCACCATCCATTTACGCCGCATCTTACGCATCGGCAACGGTTGCATTCCAAGAAGCGCTTCAAGACGACTTGTGCAACGTTTTATTAGTGGCTGGTCGTGGTGAAATGAACCGATTTATGGCTCACATTTATCTCCCAAGCCGGGGTGCATGGTCCATGGGGCAACAGATCCCAACGGCAGCTGTTCAGAAACGTTGTAGCGTATACTGTAGGGGTTACCTGTATTTCATCGGCGGGGAGGAAATTACGGAAGATGCCAAACTTGCAAATTTGTACGTTTACAACGTTCGAACTGGATTGTTGTGTTCGGGCCCAGCTCTTCGCGTGCCCCGATCCGCAGCGGGGGCAGTCAATTGGCGACATATGATCTTCGTTGCCGGTGGACTAAACCGATTCAACAAACCGATGACGCACGTGGAAGCGTTTGATACTCAACTTCACATGTGGCGACTCATTCAACCGATGAGATTTCAAAGACACAGAGCGGGCATGACGGTACTTAAAGGAGTGATTTATATGATTGGAGGGTACACTATTCATTGCGAATGTTATCATATGGAGAAGGACTCTTTCTGGACCGAGTTGCCAAATTTACCCGAGTGTTATAAGGATTTACCCATGATTGCGACTCATCACAATGAACACGTTATCGCCTTCAGAGATTTTAGACCGGATCGGGTTTGCGTGTTGGATAAGGATCGGGGTGATTGGAAGATGATGCGAACTCAAGGGACCCCACCGGAGAATATTGAAGATGCGTTTACGTATCATGGAGAATTGTACGCCGTTGATATGACTGGGAAATTACACGTTTTGGATTTGGAAGTTCTCACTTGGGATCAGTCGGTCAGTTGTCCGAAGACGTTGAATAAGGTTTTCCATATAACTAGTATTAATTTGGATGAAGTTAATGCCTTGAATGACAATGTATCGAGAGAATTTTAAAGATTTGTTTGTGTCTGAGAAGTCGAATTAAATTAAATTTTATATTATGAAAAAACATTTTTTGTTTAATGTTAAATTACACTTTATTTTTAAAAAAAATTGCGTACAGAAATTTACCATTTTCAAAATTTCAAAACAGGTAAACTGTATTTAGTAGTCGCTAGTTGCGATTAGTATGTTTACAATGAGCTATAAGAAAATGTCATCGTGTAAATTTCATGCAACGTTGAAGCAGTCGCAATTACAAAACAACTAATGCCAATACTTTGCTTAGAATAAATCAAAGGTTACAAAATAATATCATATCCAATATAACTAAAACTAAAATTCCCATTCTCAGAATCCAAAAATTAATATCGGTTACACAAAACTAAAACTATTTAAAAAATTACTGCATCATTTAGCGTTTCTAACTAGCGCATCAATGAACAATTTATAGAAATATAGTATATCACCACGGGGTATCAATTATTAGTTAGAAAAAGAGAACTGTAATTTCGAATTAGTTGTTTTTTTTACCTTTAACTCGTTCTGCCGCCAGGACGATACGGTATTAATATTCAATTGCATAAACGAGAAAGGTATTTTAGTAGAAGGGTGACTAACACGACGATTAAAGCAATCGCATTTTTTTGCTCACGCAACCATCTTCTTGAACACCATTTTCTTGACGCAAAGGTGATATGCTTTGTAATAAAGTACTGTGCGACTCCTGACCAAACAGGGTTAAAAGCAAAGCTACTCCGTAACCAGTAGCTCTTTCACCCTAAAATAATAAATAAATTACCAAATGAATTTAGAAATCGTTAAAATATATTTACACAATGAACGGGATAAGCCATGTCAACGTGAATCCAAGATCCTGCAAAATCAAAGCCGATATGAGACGCAATAAAGAGCCCGGCACAAGACGACTGCGCATTACTGCGATCCTGAAAGTAAGATGAATAAATTAAATCAAATTTTAATTAATCTAGATAATCCTTACAGCAACCGAATTTTTCATATCCGCAAGACTACTAGCAAATTCAGAAAAATGAAGCTCCGGACAATAAGGTAATGGATGAATTAAATCTCCCGAAGCCTGACCAGCTTTCACACTGGCTACTTCCCATTCTTCGTTGTTGGTTATCAAAGCGGCGTGATATTTGCCCGTTGCAGTTCCCTGAGCTCCTGTAAGTGTCGCCATATCGAGTATAATAGTCGCTTTTAAATCCTTAAAAGCATAAGCAACCTTAAAATTCAACCAAAAAAAGCAATTATTATTTAATAAATAACTAATGATATTTTACGCCAAAACATACACCATCTCCTAGGACCAATCTACCCTCGGCATCAGTATTGTTTATTTCTACAGTTCTATTGATAAAAATTACAAGAAATTAAAATCTAATCTATCAATTAAATATTAAATAAATAATTAATAATTAAATAAAAATCAAACAAACCTTCCTGAATATAACGTATGGATGTCGTCTGGACGAGTTGCCAACGGTCCAACAGCATTTTCGGCCAAACAAAACACAGCGTGTAAATTCTCTTTAAATCCCTGTAAAATATTTTTTAATTTTGCTGCATTTTTTCCACCACAAAAAAATTATTTACTTGTTTCACAGCAGCATAAAAAGCGCCTAGAATTGCTGCAGCACCACCGCAATCCCGTTTCATGCTCACCATAGCTGTCTATCGTCGATAAAGTTTAATTGTAATTAAGTATATCATAATATTTGTATATATTTATATTTACTTTGGCTTTAATGCATAAACCACCAGTATCGTACACAATCCCTTTCCCGACCCAAGCAATGGTTTGTTTTGCACCTTCGGGTGTATGACTTAAAATTGCTAATGCGGGCGGACGACTGGCGGCTTTGCCAACGCCATAAATCCCTCCGAAACCTTTCCGGTTAAGATCTTCTCCTTGAATAACGAGCGGAGTTATTCCAAGTGTCTTACCCACGTTGTAGATTTCCTATATTATTAAATAAAAGCTCGAGTTATATTAGAAAAACATGACTTTCCTTCAAACATATACCTGTAAGAATCCATCAGTATGCATTTCACTACACGGTGCATCGACAATGCGAGCAGTTAATTGAATACCATACGTTGCATCGGACATGCAAGCAAAATCCGACTGAGTTAATGGCTGTTTAGCACTTGCACCAACCAATAGAAATTCGACATTGACATTATTTCGGTGCGAGCTTTGCCCCGATTTTCTCGAGTACAATGAAAAAGCACGAGCAACTGCACAAGCAGATGCGAATGCATCTTCACGCTCGCAAACGATCTGCAAAATAAATTTTAAAAAAAGTTATCAATTTATAATTTAGCGAAGTATATAAAACAAAATAAAATTACCACTATCGATTCATCAACACCGGACAAAAAGTTTTTCACAATTTTTGTAATCGAGTGTGATCTCGAGGGAGTGTTATGTCTACTACACTTGATAGGAAGCGCAGCAATTACAGCCAAATTCATATAAAGCGGACAGGTGTCGGTGGGAAAAGGATGCAAATTTGAGAGTGCATTGTTGAATACCTATTAAAAAAAATTTGCATGAAAAATTTGCATGAAATTATTTTCCAGAGATTTATACGTACTTCTTCGGTGACTCTCGGTTCCAATTTAATTTTAACATCGTTGAAAGAAATCTTTTGTAGATTTTTCATTTGGCCTATAATAATCACCGGTTGTTCGCGTGGATCTGTCGTTGTCAGAACTCCGGAAAAATTTATCTTTACGTTAGCCATGTTTGTATGGTCTTGAATATATGCTCGTGCTTTGTTTCTATATTATTTTTAACTGGGAAAATTCCCCGCACAAGATTAAATTGATTATGAACCCACTTCGGTACTTCAGAGACTTCCCACCGATCCAAGCAAAAGTGGAGACTGGCACAGCATGAGATGAGATCCGAGATGAGACGACAAAAAGTGTTCATAAACAAAGCAATAATAATTTTTTTAAGTTGGTGCTGTCAAATTAATTCTAACACTTTAACCAACTAAAATTAAAAATAATTCTAAGCAAACAATATTCAAAAGGTATTTAATTATTGAAAAACACATTAATGTGCGCGCTGGAATCGAGATTATACAATTTTCAGTTATGACGTCAAAAATATTCGTTTTGTGTGCTAATAAATGATAACTATGACGTCACGAACTAAGCAAGTAAATTCACATGTGTATTCATCGTTGAGATTGATTTGATGCTACAGAAATGAATGCTTTACAGTCGTTAAAGTATATTAAATTGAGCTTAAATCGTAAGTAAATCGCATATTTTTAACGGTGGATGTATTTAAAAATAAAATTACTTTCAAATAGGTTGCTATGCAAGAGATATCGGACAAATACCATCTAGATGGCAAACAACATTAACAAATGAAGCAGTTAGGAAGAAAAGATGTAAACTTTTCGACGAAGAGCTTGCACGGCAGCGATCTTTCATTACACGAGTCGAGAAAATTGAAGTGAAAGTCAAAGGTCCACCACAAGATTGCACTCTCATAATGAACAAAGACATTTCAACACCTTACAATTGCACCAGGCGTATGTTTAAAAGCGAGAAAAACTAAGAAATACATAAACAAAATGAGATTTTCGTTATAACAGATCTCAGTGAGTTTATCACGTCGCAATCTGCATTGGCGCGAGTAAACGGCCGTTTGTGGGATATGCATTCTCCATTGAAAGATGACTGCACGCTGCAGTTATTAAATTTCAAGCAGGAAGATCCGACAGAACTGAACAAGGTGAAAAGTTAATTTTAAAAAGGAAAATAAAGAATTATTCGAACGAAAATTTAGGTTTTCTGGAGAAGTTGCAGTTTCCTTATGGGTATGCTCGTTGAAAGAGGATTTCGAGACGAGTTTTTCATCGAACTTCATAGCTGGCCCGGAACAAACAGTAATAAATTAGAAAATTAATTATTTTTAAATAAAAAACAGAATTAATTATTACATTTTTTTCTTTAGTTCGAAGCGGATGTTTTATTTATGATGCGGATATAAAAATGAAGGACTGGGTAGCAACACAGGTAAATTTGTGATTTAAAACAAAAAGAAAGATGGAGAAACTTCCAGAGTAAGCCCTATTGAGTTAGTCTATACAGACAACTTGCATTTCTATATTCTATGACTAACACCTATCTCATCCTTGGCTCCCCTGATGGATCCTAGCCATTTGACAGGATGGTGGGATAGGATAAGGTGATTGCCACCCACTACTTTCTAGTAGGGGTCCAGGGACTTTCCCTAAAGCAAGTTTGAGTTATGAAAACTCCGTATGTAGCTTCAGTCGCAAGTCTTGGAAGTACTCCATTTCTTTAGAGTCATGGACTAAGCTTATATAGTCGTTGGAATTTTCCAGGTTGTTAAATGGGGCATCAATGTTTGTGTTGATAAAATAAATAGATTTGAGGTTTTATGCAGATTATCTGCTTGCGATTTAATTTAAAATAACAAAATTAATTTATTTGTTATAAATAAAATGTTAAATTTTTATTTTTGTTTATTTATTAAAATTTATGATTTTTTTTTTTTTTGCAGACTGAACTTCAAGTGTTTTCCACGATTATGAGAAGACTTTGTAAACAAGATCTGCCATTTCAACGTTTAGAAGTTGATGTTAATGTTGCCTTAGAAATATTTCAAGATAACAGGTATATTTTTTTTTTACTTTTTTCCACTGTGACATAAAACGAAATATTATTTTTTATTTAACAGGTTTAAAACAAAACAAATTCCTGAAATAGCTGAGAAATCTAAAACAAAGAATAAAGTAACTTTATATCGAGTTGATGATCATATTGACATCAGTAGAGGCCCGATGATCGGCAACGTAAATCAAATTAATAATTTCACCGTTTGTGCAGTGAGTTATTTTATTTTATGATTACAATATTAAAATTTAATTCATAAATTGCATTTATTATTTTTATTTTTATATAGACACACAAAGTATCGATAGGCGAGTACGATTTGTATCGCTTTCAAGGAATGGCTTTACCAACTCAAATAATGGTAAAATTAATGTGATGATATTTTAATTTTTAATGTTATACTTGTATTTTTTTTAAGATGAATCGCTATGCAATAGCAGTTTTGGCTAAACGAGCCAGCAAATTGGTAAATAATTAATATACGCAATCACAATTTAAAATGGATAAAAAAAACTTCAAATGTATTTTTGTAGCAAAAATTTGTATACAACACCACGAGCGATTTTGAAGATGATGTCGAAGTGCGTGACTCTTTTGGCGAAAAAATACAAAATATTAATTAATAACATAAATTTGTAATGAATTTATTAAATAAATAAAATTCAGTATTGAAAATCCAGCGTGTCTAATTGGCTGTTCTTGGTATTCTGACTTTGAATTCTGGGAAATCTCTCAACGCGTGCGCAATTGATTTGTTTATTCGCTCATGTGACTGCACAGTGCACACCGCACAGGTAGCTGTCAGGCTGTCACATGAACTTTATTTGTCACACCCGCCGCTTTTATTTTTTATCACAAATTTTCCTGATAAACAAATACAAACTCTGACATGAGTATTCAGACAACGACCATGCCGAGACTAGGTTCAATGAGCGAGACTGTGGTTTCTTATAATGACCGAACACCGCTATTGTCACAAAGTCGTCTATTTCGCAGTTTAAGCGGAGCAGCACCTGCTGAAGTATCTACACGCAGCCTGACCACATTTTCTGGGGTTTTTACCCCAGTTTGCCTGTCGATGTTTAGTGCTCTCGTTTTTCTTCGTGTTGGTAAGATCGATGACGATTTGCAACACTCGTCTCCGGGATTTCCGGTCTTGCGAGAAAATATAAAATAAAAATTAAAAAAACTAATTTTTATATAATCAGTATAAAATTTATGTAATTATTAGATTAGACTAGAAGGTGATATTCTTATCATTTGTGTTTAATGATTAAAATTTTTGGTTTAAATTTCAGGTTTCATTGTTGGACAAGCAGGTGTTCTTGAAGTTTTGGCACAGTTTTTTTTGGCTTATTTGATTCTTGTATCCACTGTTCTGTCAATTAGCGCAATTTCTAGCAATGGAGCTGTTGAGGGTGGAGGAGTATACTGTATCCTTTGGTTTTTTTTCTAAATTGTAATTATATAGTTGCCAGACTTTTTTAAGTCTTTTGATGTTTGAAAAACATCAAAATTTTATTGCGTTGGAAAAAAGCCAAACAATAAAACCAAGTCTATTCATTACACGAATACTCAGAATTTTATTGACAATAAATTTTTCTAAAAATAAAATTTTTAATGTTTTTCCCCCTTTTATTGTTTTAATTTGACTTAATTTATGTTAGACATGATAAGCAGGACTTTAGGGCCCGAATTTGGTGGCAGTATTGGTACTCTCTTCTTTTTTGCAAATATATTTTCATGTGGATTGTATATAACTGGCTGTGTTGAAGGATTAATTGATAATTTCGCTCAAGGAGGTAAAAATCGTGTTCTTTCAAGTCTATTAATTTTTTAATCTTTGTTTTTTTGTTGTTTTTTTTTTATTTTTTAATTTCAGGGACTTTAGCGAATGGAAATGGATTACCGCAAGGCCACTGGTGGGGAATTTTATACGCGTCGATAATTGCAATTTTCAATTTAATCGTCTGTTTGATCGGAGCTTCAATGTTTGCCAAAACATCTCTTATTATATTTTTCGTCGTCATTATAAGCATGTCGTCAGTCGTAGTCAGCATTTTCGCACAAAATAAGATCATAGAGGCAGATACAATAATATACTTATATTCAAATTTACTTTTAACCAATTTAAATAAATTTTTCAGATTCACATTCCAGAAACGAACAAATTAGTGAACAGAACTTTTGAAGATACGGCCAATTACACTGGTCTTCGTTGGGATACGTTCCACAGCAATATATTTCGTAAGAGTTAATTTTTTACTGATATTGTTCATAAAATGATAATTTATGATTTCTAAGCGAATTATGGACCTGATTACACGAGTGATAATTCCAATCCTGTGAACTTTGCATCTGTTTTTGGAGTATTATTCAGCGGTGTTACAGGAATCATGGCTGGAGCTAATATGTCAGGTATAATAACATTCGATGTTGAAATATTATTACAGAAAACTGATATATTTTATTTTTAGGAGATTTGAAAGAGCCCAGTACTTCCATTCCAAAGGGAACTTTATGTGCGGTTGCTTTTACTGCAATTGTATACATTGTTTTGTCGCTAATGACCGCTGGATCATGCACCAAGTACAATGCAAACAGTGTTCATTTTCAATCATTTGCTTGAATTAGCTGCTGTATCTCAAGTGTTTTCTTACGCTGCTAGGATTTGTGTACTATATTTTTTTACTTTTCTGGTTATTTTTTTTTTTGATAATTTTATTTGAAAAATGGGAAGTTAGCGCTCATTAATAATGAGAAAATCACATGTAATCGAATGAGTCGCAACTCCCTGACTATCTTCCATGTTCTTATTGTTTCGTGGTTAATTTGTTATAGTTTTCTTTTGCACAATGATTACCTCTATATGCAAAGTATCAATCTTTGGCAACCTTTTGTGGCTGTGGGAATCTTTGCTGCTACATTATCTGCTTCTCTTAGTGCTTTGATTGGTGCATCGAGAGTTTTGGAAGCGGTTTGCAGGGATGATTTGTTTGGTAAGGGTTCTAGCCTTTCACCTTTTTCCTTTTTTTGACTAATTAACCTTTGTAGAAATTTCAATTTCATTTCTTTTTACTTAAAGCTATTGTGATGCAGCAAACCATTTGACTAACAAACGGCATGAAAATTTAATAGTTGAAATTTCCCACTTAAATTATTCAAGCAAATTTTTGAAATGGCAAAAAAAGTATTTTTTTTTTTTTAATTTGGGGCCTAAGATTTTTTTTTAATCTTTAATTTAGTTTTTACTTTTGAATAATTACACGTTCATGCAAGATATTAATTTCACGCCTTGGTTAGTGGTGATTGGAATGTTTGCAGCAACTTTATCGGCAGCTTTAAGTAATTTAATTGGTGCCTCGAGAGTTTTAGAGGCGTTGGCAAAGGATAATTTATTTGGTATGACTTTTTTAATTTTTAATTTATAAGAAATTGTAAATTTTTAAACAGAACACGCAATAATGCATCTTATTTTACAGGAATTCTTTTAAGGCCAGTTGCTCGTGGGGTATTCAAAGGAAACCCAATATTCGCTGTATTTATTTCTTATTTATTAGTTCAGGTAAATAAATTTGATTTTATTTTAAAAATTTTTATTAAAAATAATAATTCTTTCCTTTGTATAGGTTACATTGCTCATTGGAAGTCTGAACAAAATTGCCCAAATTACCTCAGTGTTATTTCTCCTTTCGTATTGTGCTACGAACATTGCTTGTTTAGCGTTAGAACTTGCATCGGCTCCGAATTTTCGGTATATAAATTAAAATTTTGTTAAATACGAGTTTTTCATTTATATTTTGTATTTTTTAGGCCTTCGTTTAAATATTTTTCTTGGCATACGTGCATCGTAGGATTCGGTGGAACTTTGGCTATGATGTTTGTCATCAATGCAATTTATGCCGCATGCTGCATCATCGCGTGTTTGTTGTTAATAATTGCTTTGCATTTACGTTCGCCAGTTTCTAATTGGGGTTCGATAAGTCAAGCACTCATTTTTCATCAAGTAAGGTTTAATTGTAGACTTTATTAACTACTAATTCAAATTCAAATTAAATTTGTATTTAAGGTACGAAAATATTTACTCCTGCTTGATTCGAGGAAAGATCACGTCAAGTTTTGGCGCCCCCAGATGTTACTGATGGTGACAAATCCTCGCACTTGTGTTCCTCTTATTGCATTCGTTAATGATTTGAAAAAAAGTGGTTTATATGTTCTGGGAAATGTAAAAGTAGGCTCCATGTTCGATATTCGAGACAAAGATCCTGTTCAGGACGAATATCTGTATTGGCTGAAATTAATTGATCATCTCAAAGTAAAAGCGTTTGTGGAGTTGATAATTGCGAATTCGGTTCGCGAAGGAATGCATAATTTAATTCGGATCTCTGGTTTGGGTGCTATGAAACCAAATACGATAATATTTGGTTTCTACGATGACAATCCGCAAGAAGATTTTTTAATTAGGTAATTTTACATTTTTTTTACTGTTTTTACTATTTTTATGCATTTGACAATTACAGACCTCCGGTAGAAAGGAATAACGTTGTTGTCGAATTGGGCGACTTGCCACAAGCATTTCGTGTGCGTGAAGCAGACGCGAGCAAACAACTTTATCCGAGTGAATATGTCAGTATGGTGGCAGATGCAATATTATTACAAAAAAATGTTTGCCTATGTCGACATTTCCACTTGTTGGATAAAACGGCCATTTCAAAGTCCCGAAATCTGACAATTGATGTTTGGCCCGTGAATTTTTTCCAACCGGATAAACATTGCTTGTACGATACTACGTCACTATTCGTTATGCAGCTGGCCTGCATACTCAACATGGTATGCCGATGACTCGTAAACATTTCTATTTATTTATTTTTTTAAATTTTATTTACGTTTTAGGTATCGACGTGGAGAAAGAAAACAACAGTTAGAGTCGTTCTGTGCATGACGAATCTCATGTCCGATTCTTTACATTGGGAGAAACAAATCGAAGAATTACTAAGACTTCTCCGAATTGAAGCTACCATTTCTGTTGTCGTTTGGGACGATACGTTCGCTCTTTACCCGTATTCGGATTCCCCGGACAGGCACTTGAATTTGAATAAAATATCGCAGCAATACATTGAAAGGTACTTAATTATTTATTAGTTGATGTTAATTATTGAGTTCTGGATTATTATTTTTTTTAGTGTCAACGAGTTGATATGTAACCAGAGTGTTCAAAGCGCAGTCTCTTTCTTCTACTTATGTGCTCCTCCAAGCGATGATGATCAGAGACTAATGTATTTGCGATTATTAGAACTAATGACGAATAATTTACCCCCGACTGTATTAGTCCATGGAATTAGTCCTGTCACCACAACTACGTTGTAAACAATTGTCACTGGATTTTAGTGTCACGAAATGTAGCAATAAAAAATACATATTTTTTGTGTAAATATTTTAAAATTGCTTTACAATAAATGTAAAATTTGACAGAAAATTACGACTCATTTATACAATCCAGGATTAAAATACAATTTTTTTCGCCAGCCTAAATTCTGCACTTCGGATGATTGTTTTTCACTGTCGAGAGATGTCTTCAAGCGACTTAATTGATCACTAACCTAAACATCAGAATTTAAAAAATATATTTCAAAATTGAAATAACAATACGTGCCTCGGTCAGCAAATGCTGCAGTTCAATTCTGTATGCATTGTCCATAAAAACCCTAGTTAGAGTACCAAAAAACCAACTCCCCATAATTGCGTTGTTAAATGCTACGTAGCCTGAAACAAATTTATTATTTATTATTTTTCGCGCAAACGTAATTAAATATAAATTTTTATACCGAACTGAGATGAATAAACGACGATAATATCAGTAGTCGAAGGTAAATGTGGTGGATCGTGTAATGGAAAAGGTATGGGCCTTTTCGGACCTGCTTTTGAATCGGCTTGATCGACAAATAATGGCACACCAGCATCTAATTGATCTCCGCGACATGCTTGGATAAAAAACATTTTCGGCTTTCCTTTGAGTATTGGGCAATTTTGATTGTTGAATTTTTGTATTAACTCTTCAGAAGGGAATATATTGTTGTCCTTGCAAACAAAACCCTTCTCTCTTCCGTGAGTACTTATTGCTACTACGCACGAATCGACATTGTGAGTTTCGAAGTTCCTCACAAATTCATCGATAACCATTTCAGTCTCCTGTTAAAATGTCCATGACTTATAATAATGCCTTATAATTCGATTAAACGCATTACCCGTTTAGTTTTATCCCTATAAGGAAATATTTTATAATCTAGTTGAGTAAACAGCTCCGAAATCAATCTGTAATCCTCATCGGCCCCGTCTCTGCGGTCGTATACATCGTCGTCAAAAATTTTATTCACGATAATAAGGGCTAAACCTTTGGGATTTGACGTCATTTTATATATCTACGAAGATAAATATGTAATTAATAGAACAAAATGTAAAATTACTCAAATATTATGCTATTAATATATACCAGTAGTATATACTGTATACTAAATACTAACACTTTTTTCAAACAATTCTCCTCCATTAAATTGAATTGCCTTTTTAACTTTAATATCGTCTGAAATTTTTAAATACGTCAAATCAAAAATTGAATTCAAATTGTATAGTTTTCTAATCTAACCGAGTCGTTTTGACGCAGTGCATTCCGTAAACGGGCCACTACCGCGATGTCGTAGTGTTGCGCTATCGGGAAACGCGTGTTCTGACATTAAAATATCCGCTGTATTTTCGTGTTCTGTCTGATTTAATATTTGAATCAATTTGTCAAACGCTTCTGGACCTCGCGTCGTTAAATTTACAAAGAAGTTTCTTTTCTGTTCCATTTCGGTGTATCTTGAATCCTGAAAATATGAAATTATGTTAGAATTTTATTTTTGATCGGACATATATTGGACGGGTTGAATTAATTTACCTTTATATCACTTATCATTTCTTCGGTAAATATTTCATTGTCCAAGGATTGTTTTAAAATGTCTTCAAAATCATGTACACTGTTCACTAAAGGAATTAACCTTTCTGTAATCTTATTTCTTTGTTCTTTTTCCATTGTCGATCTGGTGTTGTCATCAGTCAATTAACTTTCTATGGAAGTGACTCAGTTATTACGACAGGTGGTTTATCAATATTTCCGCAAAATTAAAAATAGCTAAATTCCTCACTAGAGCTCGGGGGCTCGTTTTTAGACATTTTTTTTATTTCAGCAGTTGTTATTATAAAAACCAAGTTTCAAAGAAATTAAAAACAATTATAAATTATTTTTAATTAAAATTTAGAATTGATATTGTTCCGTCAAGATTTCAAGATTTAGTGATAACTATACAGGACGTCATTCAGGAAATAGCGGAAATTCCAAGGTCACTGTGCTCACGTGCTTTGTCACTTGTCATAGGAAACTAGTTTATTCAACTTGTAATCGTTACCGTGAACTTTGGTGTTCCTATCAGTGAACAATCGTCAAAGATTTCTGCAAGGTATAAATTACTTGTCTCGTGATTCCAATACCATTTCCACGTTTCAGTAGTCATGGCACAAGACTTGTCTAAAGTGTTCAGGTGAAACCCGGTCAAACTCATTATTACTCTTCACATTTATTAACATATTTTTATTTTTTCTGCTCGTTATAGTTACATCGACGGCAACAAACTTAAATTTACTGAGAATTTACGGGAGGCAGTTGCAATTAAGAGTGTGTCAGCTGATCGAGAATGCCGGCCAGAAATAAGGAAAATGGTAGAATGGACCGCAGAGGTAATTGAAAATTAATCGAAATACTGCGATAATGGAATATATATATATATATATTGAAAATAATCTTTCAGAGGTTGAAAATATTGGGAGCAACTGTTAAATTGGAAGAATTAGGCGAATTTGAAGGTCTACAACTCCCACCTGTCCTTTTAGGTCAATTAGGAAATGACCCGAGTAAAAAAACCGTTTGTATTTACGGCCATTTGGATGTCCAACCTGCGAAAAAAGTATTTTTTTTGTAAAAAAAAAAATTACAAAAAAATGAAAAATTATTATTTTATTTAATATGTAGGAAGATGGATGGAATACGGAGCCTTTTGTACTCACTGAAAAGGATGGGAAATTGTACGGAAGAGGAGCCACTGATGATAAAGGGCCCGTTTTGGGTTGGTTGCATGCAATTGAGGCTTTTCAAGCTACTGGTAGGGCGGTGCCGATAAACATAAAGGTGTTAAATTACTCTTTGTTTACGTCATAAATGAATTTTAAATATGATTTTTTTTTTCTTCAAGTTTTGTTTCGAGGGAATGGAAGAATCGGGTTCTGAAGGCTTAGAAGCTTTACTTATACGTGAAAAAGATGGATTTCTCAAGGGTACCGATTATGTTTGCATATCTGATAATTACTGGTTAGGAACAAAGACGCCTTGTCTAACGTACGGTTTGAGAGGGATTTGTTATTTTTTTGTCGAAATCGAATGCGCCACTAAAGATCTTCATTCGGGAGTATTTGGAGGTTCTGTGTGAGTATTTTAAATTATTGATTTGCTACAAAATAAATAATTATCTTATTTTTTCAGCCATGAAGCAATGACTGATTTGATCAACGTATTAGCTACTCTGGTCGATAATAAAGGTTCTATTTTAATACCGGGAATTCTAGATGACGTTGTTTCTGTGAAGAAATCTGAATCTGAGATTTATGAAAAAATTGATTTCGATTTGGAGGAATATCAACAATCGGTAGGATGTCGAGGACTCATTCACGTTGGCGACAAAGAGAAAACATTAATGCATCGTTGGCGATTTCCATCACTTTCGATTCACGGTACACGAAATGCTTAAACATAACATTTGCACCCCTAATCTTTATTCTTTCTTCAGGTATTCAAGGTGCCTTTTACGAAGAAGGCTGTAAAACCGTTATTCCCAGTAAAGTATACGGAAAATTTTCTATTCGCATTGTGCCGAACCAAACCCCGGAACGTATCGCGGAACTCACGACGAAATATTTAGACGAGCAGTTCGCTAAACTGAAATCACCAAATTCTTTCAAGCGAGTACTTCTTTAATAAAGCGAAATTGTAAATTCTTATTTGATTGTAATTTCAGGGCGTATATGACGCACGGGGGTAAAGCGTGGATGAGTGATCCTTGCCACCCGCACTATGAAGCCGGTAAAAAAGCGATGCATACGGTGTTCGGAGTCGATCCGGATCTAACAAGAGAGGGTGGAAGCATTCCAATTACTATTACTTTCGAAGAAGTGACTGGAAAGAGCGTGATGCTTTTACCAATGGGAGCAGCCGACGATGGAGCTCATTCCCAAAATGAGAAAATCGATGTGCGAAACTACATCGAAGGGGTATTGAAAGATTTGAAAGTTTACTTTTTAATTTACTAATTGCGTATTTTATTTCAGACTAAAGTTTTAGCGGCATATTTGCACGAACTGGCTCAATTGTGAATGTATTAGTGATTTATTCCAGGAAAACTTAATTTTTCAGCTTTGTATCGATGTATTTTTGCGGTGGGGAGAAAACATTAAATAAAAATAATTACTTAAAAAGAAAGGTTTTATTCAGCATAAAAATAGTCATTTAGATTCGGATATACAATTAAAATTTCTAAATTTATCACATAAGAAATAATTACAGCTCTAAAAGAAACTCCACAATCTGTTCCTGGTCCCCCAAGTCATAACTTTTATGCTCTCAACCATTATTAGGTGAGTAAAATCTTTTTGTAAAAATAAAATTTAATTTATTTTACAAGTATCATGAATAATTATCTTTTGATAGGTCCTGAAAAATTGGAATTATTAGAAATTCAATTGTTATAAGACTAGAGTAATAACTAGAATCGGAGAAGATTAATTTTTAAAGACAAAATTAACAAGCGGAATTTTTTTAACAGTTATAACCAACGTTCGTTTTTACCCGTATCGGTTTGAACATATGGTATCTTCTGATCCTAAAAAAAAAAAATTGGTTTAATGGTTGCATATACTTTATGTAGTTTTTTTTCTTCGTAACTTACTTTGTGCTTCATGTAAGATAAAAACGAATCCCAAACCAATATAAGACAATTGACAAAAATAACTCGAAAATGTGGTGGCAGATATAAAAAATTAAATGTTTGTGCTGGTGGCCAAAAAAACCACTCAACCTGAAAGACACGGCAAAAAAAAATTCAAAAAATTTGTAAATCAATTTAAAAAAATCACTTACGAAATACATAAATGGAAATTTCTGTCTTAATTCTGCTAAACACTCGCTGAATGATTTTCCTTCCATTTTGCCCATACCTGCAATAACAAGTACAGTTTCTTAGGGCAAGAAATTAACTTCAATCTGTTTTAATATACCCGTAAAAAATAAAAGTAAGAAAATCGGAGATGCCACAATTTGATCTGCTAATACTTTCTTTAGAACTATATCTTTTCGAACCCCTGGCCAAAATTTATCCAAATTCGTATACCATATATGTACAATTGGGCCTAGCAGAACGCCAACAGCGAACATACGACCTAAAAAAATGTAAAAAAATTAAAACATTAGACGTTGTTAAGCTAACGACGATGTTTATTTATGTACTAACATGTTCTGAACCAGTCGTAGGAAAAATTATCTTTATGTTTATATTTTTCTATACTCTGTTGGAAGGCGTCTGCAGACCCCATCAGCACGCCGCTGGTTACGGTATTTGTCACTATTAAGTATTTACCGAAAAATTTGCTCCGGAAACTTGATGGTTTAAACGAAAATTTACGAACTAAAACGTGCCACCGCATAATTTTTTTAACACTAGAAAATTAAATGAAAAAAACAATCGGCTATTTATCAAAAATTTACTTGCTGCGCCATGTTGGTGCTAAAATGCTAGGGAAAGGACGAAGTCAGGGTCTGGACAAAACGTTGCCTAGGCAAAAATATCCAGGAGTGAGTAAGTGAGTCGTGCTGGTGCACGAATAAAATTTAAAAAAAAATAAATAAATAAATTTTCTATAAAAATGTAATTTTATTGGTAAAAAGTAAAACATAATTTTGGTTTAACAACTCGATTTGCCGTAAATTTATAATTTATTCTTTTAATTCATAATTATTTCATGCAATGTGATTTGGCTTGGGTATAGTCATACTGGATTCACCTCATTCAACCTGCCAAAAGTGAATTGGAATTTCGCAAGTCAGCTGCACCGACATGCATGCTCCGGTTTTATTGACTCATAGTTTATTTTGTCTGGTTTAATATGGATAATTATTTGATAGACATTATCAGCAACACCTGTATCTGAAAAGAAATTGTTTAATTAAAATTTTTCACAAATCCCGAAAAAATAATCAATCCTATATCATTTGTGTGAAATAATTTTTATAGAAATTCATTCACCAAAAAATAAATAATTTTGGATTACAAAAAAAAGCCGTAATGTAACTTTTTATTTTTAAAAAAATTGGGTTAAGCTACTGCTCCCTACTTAACCCAACCCTAAGCGGATGTTCATGATAGCTAAAGTGATAAGCATTGACATTATTTTATGAAAATGAAAGTTTTGCATAGAAAAAAGTAACGTCGTCAGGTGTTAGTTAGCATTTTAAATTAATAGTGAGGTGTGTTTGCACTTCGGTTTGCACAATTTTTTGTTTGGAAGTGCGAGTTTTCTTTTCCGTACTCTTTAATTTCATTTATTTATTATTATTATTTTTTTTTTTTTGGAGAACTCAATAACTCGATTAATGATCTGAAATTATTTTAAACATTCCTTCAAGTGAAAGGCATTAAATAACCAAACTGAGAAAAACCAGTTTGTAAAAGAGAAAAAATTAAAAGAATAATTAACGAAAACGAAAAATTAAGAATACGAAAATGGTTTTATTTTAAATGAATAATTTTCGAAGAATTATAATATTGAATCGTAATAATAAATGCTAATTAGATCAACAAGTGAAGTAATTCATGCGGGCAAGCTAAAAAAAACAAAACGACCTCTCTCGGACCTCATTTCGATTTTAACTTCGGGGTGAAACGCTGTACCGTAATGTTCGAGTAACTACAGGTAGGACTTCTTTGTTTACTTCACATTGCGTCATGTTTATTTATTTTTATTACTTAATTACACATCGTAAGTTTGACCTTTATATTTTAGTATTTGTTTTTGATTTTATTGAGTACCTTATGTTTTTAATTGACTAAATAGTTTGGTGGCATTTTCGAGAAAATTTGATTTATTATAGTTGTTTTTGTTTTTTTATAGGCACATTCTTTGAATCAAGATGAATTCTTATCCTATAAATACGATATCACAAATGCATAAAATGTACAATGATTCGCAGTTAATTACATCAAATTGTTGGCCCGATCCAAATAGTTTGAATTTTTACGAGATAATTTCCGTTTTAGGAGTAAGTAATTCAATCCATAACAAGTTTTATTTAAGAAACGGAGATCCCGGAAAAGTAATTGACTTAATCTGTAATCGTTAGCTTACGTCATGTTAGGATAGGTTGCATGGTAAAAATGGGGTTAAAATGAGGTCAGTGCGCACTATAGTGTTGGATGATTGTAAATTTAGTCCTTTCCTTTTTTTTTTTTTTTTTAGTAAAATAATTTATTAATTTTTGTGTTTATTTTCTAAAACAGGTGGTATTTTTTACTCCATTATGGTCATTTCTTTTGATATATTCGCATTTACCAATGGCTGTAGTCTACCTTATAGCCGTAACCATCGCCAAAAAATTTCGTGTTAATTTTGATGACTACGATCAATGGCAAGCGATACGCACATTCATCGGCACTATTTGGTGCAGTATTGGAAAGTATTGGCACGGTAATTATTTTATCAATTTCAATCTTCCGTTAGTCCGTTAGTACGGCAGCGTAGCCCAGGCGCAGCAAGATAACTAATTCTAGTTCTAGAGTTCTTACTCAAATGTCTTTGTACTACAATTTTAACCTAAAATTAAGTCATTTTTCATTTTATTACAATGCTGGACGTTGTACTATTGCTCCAGTTGAAGACAAATTTCGAAATTGTCTCTCTTGAGACCCGGCACAATGAATGAGTTATGTGACGTGATGCTGTGAAGGTTGCGTCAAGGTCCTAAAAATGCTATTTTGAAAAAAAATGTGCATCATAAATCAAATTTATGTTAAAAATATGCTTCGTTAAGAGTTAATAAAAACACACCGTAGTATTTTACGATGTTGTCTGTTTAGTAAATTGAATAATAATTGTTTTTTAATTTAGGTTATAGTATCAACGGATTAGAAAACATTCCGAATAAAGGACCGGCGTTATTAGTTTTTTATCATGGAGCATTTGCTTTAGATGCTTATTTTCTCTGTGCCACATCTATGCGATTAAAATTGAAAGCACGTTTTCTGAGAGTAGTAATGCACAGGGCTTTTACACGACTAAAAGGTAAAAATTTTATGTTTAATTTTATCTGTTGTTGTATTTGTCCTATGTTTTTTCCGTCTTTTTCATGTTTTTATATTTTCCGTGGTTTCCATTTCTTCATTTTGTTTGTGGCTCTTTTATATTGTAAGCGTCATTCTTGTGTTTATTTTGCTTTACGTTACACATTTTTTATTTATATGGATTAAAATGAATTAATTTTTAATTATTTTTTTATTATTGAAATTTTACCTCGAAGGTTGGCCATTCTTTCAAAGAATTGTCAATGTTGTGCCTGGTACAGCTGAATGTTGTGTGAATGCCCTGAATAATGGTGACATAGTTCTGGTGGCACCGGGAGGAAGTTTAGAGGCGCTACTTAGTGACCACGAATCGTATAAACTTTGTTGGGAAAATAAACTTGGATTTGCACGTGTTGCAATTCAAGCTAAAGTTGTAAGTTCACGATGATTCATTCTTACGTTACTATTAATTGATATGAGAAATTGTCTTTTTGCAGCCATTAATTCCAGTTTTCACTGAAAATATTCGCGAAGCCTACAGAGTGCCATCATTATTACGATGTAAGTAATACCGTGTCTTGATACTCAGCCAAACATTCGTGCTGAATGGCATGCTTGTCATTTCTGTCATATTTATGTGTACGGTACAAAATTATTAATTATTTTTTAGCAATATTTATCTTTTTGCATAACAAGTTGCCATATCCAATTCCGCCAGCGTGTGGAGGGTTTCCTGTTAAACTTACGTAAGCATTTGAATTAAAATTTAAAAATATTAAACCTTAATGGCTTTTACTTTTACAGAACACACATTGGAAAGCCAATTTTATATGACAGTTCATGTACGCCGGAGCAACTTGCATCTAAAGTAAAACACCGTATCATTTTTTTTTTTTACATATAAAAGTGTTAATTAATTTTTTCCAGACATCAAATGCAATGACTGAATTAATTAAACAAAACCAGAGATTACCCGGTTCTATCTGGTTAGCGTTAAAAGACAGATGGACCGACAAAAATCATTGTGAAGTAGAATAGTGAGCATTTGTTACCGTATACATCTATATTTTTTTATTTTAAAGTTTTATAATATCTTACTTAAAGTATGTGTTTATTGGCACAAAAATCTTCCTTTGTTCAATATAATAAACAAATTTTATTTTTTAAATATTTATTCAAGGTGTATAATAGTATATGTAAGCAATCTTTAAAGCATCTTCTATGTACTTTGAAATTTGATTCACGAGTAGAGCTATATGGTATACCTTAAAAAAATGAACAAAATATAAAATAAATATAATCGTTAAATTAGGTCTGGTATTTTTAATTAAAGTATACATTTTTCTGTTGGAGATTGTTTGTATGCTCTGGTTGTTTCTATACTTTTATATCTATTAGAATCTTTTGTTAAGAATGTATCTGCTCATTAGTTACCGAAATATATAAAAAATTTTGATTACTGCTGACGCGTTGGCGACAAATCTCTTGATTTAGATTTAGATGTGCATCCAATAACTAAACAAGTTATTATTTATTGCAAACACAATAAAAATCGTCACCAAAATTAAAATAGTAAGGCATGTGCTAAGCGTATCATCTTCATCTTCATATTCTGATAAATTAGCAAAAGGAACATTATGATGAATTAATTTATGAATTACTTTAAGATAAATTCCAAACCTAGGTTTTCTGTCGGTTCAGCTGTTTTTTCTTTCATTTGAAAATATTAACGATCTACTCAACAATTAATTAAATATGCACACTTATTTTTAGTTGAAAGCTATCAACACCGCCATTATTATAACAAAAGCATACATTTATGAGTATACGATTATAAGCAGGGTATTGTTAATATTTATAGTCAAGATTTGGAATTAATTTAGCGACAGTATTCATACTATAAGCATTTTAAATTCGAGACAAATCAATGCCTTGACTTTGAGCATGACGAATGAGTTGTTGGGTTGAAATGGGTTGAAAATATAGAAGTTCTGCACCTGAATGGATATGGATCTGGATGTTTACGCTCTAGATAACTTCTGAAAGCGTTAAACTTTTAGAAAGAAAATTGACAAAAAAAATTGCATTTGCGAAGTGCATTTGTGAGTAAAAATAGACAATTAAATATTTAAAAAATATCGGTGTGTTTTTATTGCATTTTTTTGTGTCTTTTTCTTTTTTGTTTTCAATGATCGAGCATAAAATACATATAGAAAATTTTAATAATGACAGTAAATTACCATATTTACTACGTCATACACATATATTATTGCTGTCAACAGGCTTACGGTGAAAGATGTGAAGTCCATTAAAAAGCTTAAATGAAATTTCTAGGATTACAAAATTGTGAAATATTAATCGATGGGAAAACACTTTTGCTCCTCACTTTGATTTCGTATTTGTCATTTATTGGAATGACTGCACCTCAGAAAATGCAAAACTGTGAACCTGATAATTCCAATCAAACAAACTGCAATCAACCAGCAAAAACTGGTTACATCAAATTGGATTACACTACTGTACCTGATCACAAATATTCAGGTGGAACTGAATTTCGTGTGTGCCGATACGGACCCTTTAACGGAGAACACAATTCATTTTCTTGTGCCAGAGATGTGTGTAGCAATGGCAGAACCTACAATGGAAACTTTACTGCAATAATAATAATATTCTTCTTTTATTTTGTCATTTTTTAAAACATGTACGAATATTTCATACATTTTTCTATGTATGAAATGTGAATAACAATCGTATTTCTAGTAAAAAGTGCAATTTGTTTTGACCTGCATTTACATTGTAGATGTATACGACACCTTTCTTGCGTCACAATGAGAAAGTTCATTATTCTCATTAAATAAAGTATTTCCACGTGAATAGTACAGTTCATCTTGAAAATTCCAAGCAGAAAGAATGAATATGATGATAAGAGGCTGGCCTTTTCTTATTTTATTTTTAAATAGTTCATTGCTAAGTGGGATGTCGGTCGAGCAATGCTATCAGTGCAATTCACATTTTGATGGCTCCGATTGTGAAGAGGGCGGCAACCTGCTGAAACGATTCAATAAAACCTGCGCCTTGGATACTGATGCCACGACAATGAAACCCGTCTCAGCAAGTCCTACGAATGTTAATGGAACTGTGGCGCCTGCGAATTCCACGCGCCACAAGAGACGAGCTGACACACCGGCAAATGCCACTATCGTCTGCAAAAATTCAATAACTGATGTCAGTTTTAAACCCGATGTGCCACCCAAACTGTTTGCTACGGGATGTCGAGTAATGCATCAGTGGATCGAGGTGACTATGAATAAAGCCAAGGCTCATAAACGTGTAATAAGAGAATGTTCCTACACGAATAAAAGTCTCGATGAAGCTGAGGTGATCAGAGCTAGTTTTGGCTCTAGAATTCAAGTGTTCACGTGTTACAAGAATTTATGTAACCGAGCAATTACTTCAGTATATGCAAATAATTTAATATTAGTTTTCGCTTTTTTCTCACTTGCTATTTTCTGTTTTTAATTTTGTCAACTGTTCGAAGAAATAAATTATTTCGTGTAATAAATTTTGCAATTTTTTTAATTATTTTATATTTTTGTACAAATAATTTCCAATATTTATTCAAATTTATAAAAATTGAATAAATTAATAAATTTAAAAATAAAAAATTTAAAATAACTCTAAATGGTGTTTAAATTTCCGTTTCCGTTGGATTTTTTTTCTTCTTCATGATTCCGCCCATTATTTTAACAACACTTCTTCTTGCAAGCAGTGATGGTCAATTTACAATCTCCATACTCCCAATTGACCGTGCACGGATCGACATCGCACGGTATATCGTACCGTTCGGTAAAGTTATTACATCCATCGGCTTTCTTTCCTCGCACTTCCACCGATTTGTCGCACACTTTAACACACAATTCGTTCGCCTCAAATTCGGGAACGTCAACAATCACAGTCCAACCGTTGGGAGTACTACAAGCTTTACCTCTTTTTTTACCACCGCATCTGAAATGACAAATCTCATTATTAATCGGAGGTAGGGTTAAAGAATTAATCTAGTTTTTAATAAGTTCTATTTAGTTTTACCCAGCCATCGCGATGAAATTTCTCAGTGCTTACGCGTAAAAAATGTAGTTAAAGATTCCTTTTGCGGGAATACGAAAGTGAATTTCTATCAGAAGATAATAAAATCAGCGGAATTACATCAAATGCGGAAAGTCCGTTCTAAAAAAATTTGTTTCTATAGTAACGTGCTTTGTTGTTAGTGAAAACAAGTTTGCCGTTTTATCGCTGTTCATTTTTTGTGACAGAATTCTGCACCATAATTTTCAATTTTTAGTAGTTTACAAGCCCGATAATTTTTAAATTTGAAAACTATTAACTATTTTATTACACGAATTGAGTACAAATTTTTAATCATCAAAGTAGTTCTATCATTATTACATGCTTATAAATCGCTCCAATTAATCGGTTCTTTGCCATCTTTAACTAAAATTTCATTTGTTTTTGAAAAATGTTTACACCCGAAAAATCCCTTGATAGCAGTTTTAGGAGCCGGGTGAGCTGCCATTAAAACGTAATGTTTATTCTGCATATTCAAATGTATCATCTATAATTATTTAATTTTAATTAACAAATTTATTTAATCCCGACTAACTTGATTGATTAATTGCGCTTTTTCTTGCAAGTCTGGCCCCCAAAGTAGGAACACGATCCCATTTAGATTGCTGTTGAGCCATTCGATCACAGCATCAGTAAACATCTCCCAACACATGATGTTGTGCGCACTTTTGTTTTGTGCTCTGACAGTCAATCTGACATTAAGCAACAGAACCCCTTAAAATTTATTTATAAATATAAGTTTCCATCTATTTTATGTATTTTCGTTTCTAAACCTTGATATGCCCATCCACTTAAGTCACCATGATTTGGAATTTTGAAATTACAAATGTCAGACCTTAATTCACGAAATATGTTGAGTGCACTAAAATAAATAAATGAAATAATAAACAAAAAAAAAAATTTTTTTAATCATACCTCGGAGTAGCTGAATATCCTTTTACGACACTGTAAGCCAATCCTATAAAATGCAATAAAATAAAACTTAAAGCTGCGTAGCGCGCTCTTTTGACAACGCGATAACTTAGAATCGTAAAAAAATATCATTTTTACCATTTGAATAATTATCTAAATGAGCTGGTTGTCTTCCAAGAATTACAACTTTTACCTAACGAGCAATTATTTAAATAAATGCTTCGTGTTTATGAAAAGTTAATTAATACGAATATTTTACATTCCGAATATCGCATTTTGTAGTCCAGTTATACATCAATTCTTGTTTCGGATAAACAGCATGCGCTTTTTTGTCTTTTGTCAGATAAAAACTGATCTGCAATTTGATAAAAATAAACTTTTAATATAGTACTGGACGTATAGTTTAAATTAAACTTGCCCTTCGAAAGTAAGGTTTACTGAACTCTGGTTCGAGTGCTTTAAACCAAGAAACCCCTATTTTGCTATAAACTGCTGGGACTTTCTTACACAACTGGTCAATACGTTTGGCTATTCGGTCTTTTTCGATCTGGTACAAAGCTTCATCTTCGTAAATTGGATAAACAGAGAACTCGTTTTTGGAATCGTTAAAAAAATTGATTGATGTTGGGCTCCCTTTTAACTAATAAAAAATAAAAAATAATAAATAATAAATAATAAATAGTACAAGTATTTACAATTAAGAGCTAAATTGCTCGCAGTTATACTTCAGTTTGTGTTCCAGTGTCAAAAGTTTGTTTCTGAAAAATTTTTACTGTAGCGAAGTAGTTAGCCATTTTTATGTGATTGGGCAGCGTCACTTTCCTAATGGATTTTACTTGGTTGGGTAAAGTCACTTTCTCAAAGGATTTTACTTGGTTCGGCATGGTCACTCGGCCGAGTGTTTTTACTTGGCTCGGCATTGTTTAGCAATGGAGTTAGCAATGTAAATTTAGGCCTGTAGCGATCATATTCGCGAGTCAACACTATTGTGCATGCTTCTACTTTGAGTCATAATTTAAAATTTTTTAAATCTGTAATAATAATTGAAACATGTAAATATTATAATTTTTTTACGCCAACACACTCAATGTTTAACTGTTATTTTGGTTTTAGTTTAACTGCACTCATCGTACGTACATAAATTTCTCTAATCGATAATACCGTGTCATTGTTCTATAAAAAAAATAATTGTTGAGATAAATAAAAGGGTTAATATAGTCTGGTGACTAACCCACAAGCAACTAGTCTATTTGATGTGATTAGAAATGGGAAATTAAAAATTAGGAAATCTGAGTTCTCTTTCAGTCAGCTAAAAATAAAAGTTTATCAGAGGAAAAGTCAAAACAGGTTTAGAAGTCAAAAACCTGGAAAAACATTTTATCGTTTAGTTTGCTTGTTTGCTAAACTTTCATGAAGAAAGCTTAGTAGCAATACACAACAATTTACTTTTTGTTTTGCGGACAATAAAATCTTGGCAATTGTAATTGAGATTACTAAATTGAGGCAGCTGACACATCTTTAAAGGGTTGTCCCCGCCATTTGATTTCATTGTACCGTGCATGATTTGTTAAATTTAGGATTTCTAATTTTGGAATTGCTGATTTAATCCTTTGGGGTACAATTTTCCTCTTAATAATATGGCGAATAATTATTTATATTTTTAATTACCAGATGGTTTCAGGAACAAGTTTTTCACAAATTTAACACAATACGTGAAATGGCAGACTGTCTTTTTAATAGCACTTTTAACAACCGATGTTTGTGAAATCAAGTCTGAGAAAGGTCCAGATGGTCTTGAAATAACTAGAGTTGTACTAAGCACGTGAGTCCACACAAGGGGAAAATTCAAGCAAACTTCTAAGCGGTGTTTATAAAAAGAATTGTGTACCGCGCTTTATCATTTAAAACTTGAAGAAAAAATGCTTTCTACGCTACATTAATCTACCATTTGTTTTTCTCGTAGTTTTGACTCTTGTTATGAATGGCATGAAAAGTTTGTGGGCGTTAAAACAATAAATTCGTGGGCAACAATTCAAAACAAGTTGGGGCGCCAAGATATAAATGTCGAAGAATGTTTACGAGAGGATGTGAGTTTCATTAATTAATACTTGTATTATACGGATATTTGCATAAGTTAAATGAGTTTTTTGATTTGAAATTTATTAGCATTTTTAATCAAATCTGGATGAGGTACAAATGCGAGTTTATTTTTATTTAAATTTTTTTTATCAATTTTATTTTTATATCTTAAGTGCTTCCGTTTAGCTTTATTTATTTCACATCGTTTTATATTATTTATGCAAAATATGGACACCGTCTACTTTTAAGTGACTATATAACATTTTGTAATGACATTGACCTTTATTTGCAAGTAATTCCAATCATTCTGTTGCAGTCGTTACTTGTACAACTAAAAGTTTATGCGGGAACAGAAATACACTTTATGCGTAATAACGTGCTGAGACTTATGTAAGTTTATGGTCACGTCCAAATGTTGAATTTATGAGAATTGTGAAATCGAGTCCAGTTTTCTTGCCGGTATAGACAAAAATTATTTGCTGACCATTTTTAGCAATTTTATTCATTGCAGAATCATTATAGCATGGAAAATTACCAAATGTTTTTGCATATTTAGATTCATAAAATTTCATTGCGACAAGAATTTGGCATCTTAAAGTTTTCTCATAAATTCTATAACACATGATGGTACGGTATCCAAGAATTTTAACTTGGGATAATTTTATCTAAACCTATTTATATTTTACTTTGATATTTTAAATATTGGTTAAAAAAATGTTTTATATTATAAAAAAAAAATATATAAAATACAAATTTTTTGATTTAAACAAAAAACTGCCGCTCAATAAAATTTACATAAATTTACACGTTCTAAAAGAGAAAATAATTTATTTAAGCGATCTTTAAGTTGGATATCTAACTTTGTTTATGTACGACTGTTTTCTCAACTGGGATTCTCTTTTCTTACTAATAATGACTCACGAAAAGTTTAAAGTCTTATTTTTAGATACGAACTTTCTTAAGCACCTGATGATGAGTTCTATCAAGGAAATACTTCACGCTGTCATCGTTCCATCACAACAGCATTATGTTGTCAAGCGAGCATTGATAGAACCCTCAAGTCCTCATCTAAGAAATACTAATTATGAATCTAGGTGAAGGCCAGGTTGTCAACAAAAACCCGAGCCAACTCGAGCCAAGAAACATTCCAGCCCAACGCAAAATTAGATATGTGACTCGCGGGTGGTTTCACTAGCCATGTTGAGCTGTTCAGTTGCTATGGTAAAGGCTGAATTCGAGATGATCATTGACACTGGAATTTTTTTTGGCTAAATTTCAAATAGGAAAAAGAGGAGGTTCCATACTTTTCTGTTTAGTTTCTCTGCACGTCATCAAAGCTGAAAGTTTATTTGACTTGGATTACATCTTCACAACGCCAGATGGTATCCACAGACTAATTAGGGTGTACGCATTGGAAAGTTCCTCCTAAACCGTTTACCACGTAAAAACAGTTGCGGAATTGGTTTATAAAGTGCACCAACAAATCTGCTGCAGTCGGCATTAAAAAAAATGAGTACAAGGCGTCGCGAAGATAGTATTTGGGCAGCACCACCGTTGGAGTCACTTAATTTAGTACCGGGATACGAATTTGTGACATATGATGTATCGACAGTTGTTCCACCACCGCGTGAACACAAATTATCCACAATCAGCGAATTTAGGAGAAATGTTAGCAAGTAAGTCGTTTTATTAATGGCATATAAAATACTTTATTTATTTTTATTCGTCATTCTCATTTTTACAGTTTTAATGCAATTTCACTCAGTTTAGAATCAAAAAAGTATGTAAACGTTTTTATTTGCATTGCAATTTAATATTGATTAAACTTATTGTACTCACTTGTCAGGCTATTACAAATAAACGAAGATGAAGCAATAGAAGCACTAGCATCCCATGTGCGAGGTCATTGTTGTTATGGTGATAAACCTCTACGGGAGTTGACATTATCAAAAATTTTGTGTTCTTCTACTTTTCATGTAAACTTTATTTATTTTATTATTTATACATTAAATTTTAGTGAGAAATAATATAAATACCGTATTCTATTTCTAGTATAAATTGGAAACATTTACCGAAAAGCGTCAAATAGCTTGGTCATTCGAGCCATACAACGGTGACGATCTTGGTTCAACATCAATCGACTATCCTCCACAACCGTGGGAAATTGATGTTCCGCAACCGTCAGTTTTTATCAATCATGTAACACAACTAGAAATCCCATGTACAGCATCGGTCAAAGTTTGCCACACGTGTATGGGTAGTGGAAAATGGTTGATTTAGTGTGTCATGGACAAGGCCAAGTATTTAACAAACAAAACAAAATTATAAATATAAAAATCTGTAAAAAGTATGTTTATGATGTTATGCAGATTCAATGCACTCATTGTCATGGTGAAGGACAAATAGTTCACTTATCTGGATACAGGGAACACTGTTCGGTTTGCCAAACTAAGGGAGTTGAAAAGTAAAATTTATTTTTTGTTGTTGTAAGTTTTGATGTAGATATGTAAATTATATTTAGATGTTATAAATGTTCGGGACTCGGGTATCACGTCTGTAAAACATGTGCTGGTAGAGGTCAAATAAAAGTCTTTATTCGTCTTAATGTCTCTTGGACAAATCATATAGACGATCATGTATCTGAGAAAACTGATCTTCCCAGTAAATTGGTGAAGAGAGTTAGTGGACATTTAATTTTAGATGACCAACAAGCAAATGTAAGTGACATTTAGTTTATTTATATAAGTTCAGCTTACTGCGCTAATGTACAGCAGCGAAGCCCCAATAAAAAAAAAAACGTTTAGTACGCTGGTGTATAGTAGGGAAATCTAATAGAAAAAAATGTTTTGAAAAAATATATTTGTAAACAAACAATTAATTATTAGAATTTCAGGACTTTTTATCTTTATTTTTCAGGTTTGCCCTATTAATCATTTCCCAGATATTACGGTGAATGCAGCATCTGAGCAATTGCTACGCCATCATGCCGAAAAATTTAAAGACGAGCGAATAATATTGCAGGTATTCAGATAAAATATATTCTAAAAATAAATTTCATTGTGAAAACAAAACCGATTTCCGGTGTGTATTTATTCTAGCGGCATCAAGTCCGTTTAGTGCCAGTTAATGAAGTTAACTACAAATGGCGCGGAAGACCATTCAAATTTTATGTTTATGGTCATGAAAAAGAAGTTTATGTTCCTGATTATCCTCAAACGTGTTGTTGGGGATTAACAGATTGCGTAATTGCTTAAACACGTGAAACTATACTTATTTAGTAGGCTGTGCTCATTTCTCTTCTTATCATTTCATCCTAAATTGTCTGCGATTTTATTGTGAATAAATCAGCTGGAAAATCTATCAATTTATTTTATGTTTAATAATATTTTAAAGTATAGATTTGTATTCAACTGTTGGAAAAAACAAACTTAAGTTTTTAAAGTAAATTAAACATTTTTTATAAAGAGAAGAATTCGGTTAAATCAGCTATTGTAGCAAAACAGCAATTCCATCTGCAAAGCAGGTATTTCGTCTCAATTTAAATTTATCGGGTCATTTTGATGGAGTTACAATTTATTTCTTTGTAGGTACTAATACTAAAACAGACGTTTTTTTTTCAAAATCTTTTCCCTAAAAGAAGAAAGGCGACAAGCAAAACGGTTATTCAACACCAAAAGACCAACAGCTTAAAGGTAACACAAACATACAGATTAGAATAAACTATTTGCTTAAACTGCTGCGCAGTGTCCATATTTTCACTAGACCATCGTTGTCACCAGACATAAGATAATAAGCATTTTCATGAAATCTAACTACATTCACGCTCGAACCGTGTTCTCCAAGAATATGCATCTAAAAATGGAATGTTATTAGATGAATGCATAAAATCATTACGAAAAGTAATCCACTTGTTTGCTAGCCAACTCGAAAGATCTAACGAATGTGTCGTTACAAGCCAAAACAACGAGACTTCCTGAAATGGAATTAAAACTGTGTAATATCATTCCATTAATTATAATACTGTACCTGCTGGATCAAATTTTAAACTATTAATGAATGCAGTAGGCCCAATGTCGATGCTATGAATTACTGAATTAGTACGAATATCCCACAACTTTAGATTTCCACTGGAATCTCCAGACGCGATTGTATCTCCCTAAAAGTAACATCAATTTAAATTTTTTTTCTTTTTCTAGATTTTCACTTTTCTTTAACTCTTAAATTAAAATTAGCTGTTGTTACAGAACTTGTGTGACCAGGTAACGTTTGTCCACAAAATCCCTGTACAAATGGATAAAATTGGCCGATAAAATCAAACTTGGAAAATTTCTTTTTCTTCAAACCGTTCGAGCATCCCAAAGAGCAACCGTTTTATCCGAAGAAGTGGACAAAAGAATGTTGGAATAACTGAGGAATTCAACGCTGTTTACACTACCTTTGTGCCCGCGAAGAGTCAAACGACATCGAAGACTACAAGAAATAAAACTGTAAAAATAAAATTAATTTAAAAAATTAATACACACCTGTTTATATCCCACATTCGAATAGTGCAATCCATCGAACATGAAGCAACAAAATCACCACAATTGTGCCAATGACAACTCCACACTGCAAGCTGATGATCACTAAAAGTATGCAAACATTTGCCACTTCCCACGTCCCATATTTTCACGGTGCAATCACCACTCGTTGTGGCCAAACGAACGCCCCTGGAATAAATTTAGTGAGAATTGATGATAGGAATTTGTTTAGCAACTTACTAAACTCACTTTGGACCAATTGCACAGTCGGACAGCCATTCGCAGTGTCCTTTTCCACACAAAATGGCCTCTCCAAAAGGCACTGGCCACAATTTCCAAGTGAAATCATCACTCGCAGTAACAAATAAATTCTCTTCATTGTGTATAGCAATCCTGATTAGTAATAAAAGTTGTTAATGTGAATAATAAAGTATACTTCGTGTAAAACTTGCCCGGTAACGGCAAAAGAGTGAGCGTAAAAATTAAAAGCCGGTGTAAAATCGTCTTTCTTGAAAGAAACATTTTTAAATTTTGCCAACGCTGGGTTGAAACCTTCATCCAAAGGAAATCTCGAATCCTATAAACATTTAAGTAAGAAAACAATTAATAAAATATTAATTTTGATATTTTGCTACATTCGCGTTCTGTTCAGCTTCTGTTTCAGGAGCTGTTGTTACTTCTTGCGAGTTTACACTCGTAAAACGATTAGTAGTTTCAGCTATAATGATGAAAACAAAATGAAATGTGACTATTATTTTTGCAAAATACTATACATTTTTTACCCCTGCCTTTATTTTTAAGAACGGCTTGCATATTGGCCATTTTTGTATTCATCTGTTCTTTCTCCATTGCGAGTAGCACGCGATCTCTAAATGCTTTTTCGTACTGTTGTTGCATCGATTTCAAAGTAGGTTCGTATTCGGAATAATGTTTCTGAATACTAATTATTGATAAAAATTTAAAAAAAATATATAATTGTTTTTGCTCGCAAATACTCTTCGATTTTAGCTAAGAGTTTGTTCTTTTCTTGAACAACTCTTCGATGATGCATGCGATGATAATCTCTTTCTTTGCACACTTTGTTGAATTTTTCTTTGAATTTTCTACAGGAAATGATATTAATTTCGAGTATCAGTTAGGGGATTAAAAATAACGTACTCCGCCGAAGATCGAAATTTTTGAATGTCCGATTCTAAGGACATCGATCTGTTTTCTAGTTCCATACAGCGGACGTGCATATCCGGCACGGAGTGCTCGTTCTGTGCGTGTAATAATCCTCTCTGGCTTCTTTCATACCTTAATTAAAGATCAGAGTTGTTGGAGAGGGGATTATTAGTTATTACTGACGTCATCTACTTGCCATTCAGTTTCAAAACAATCCAAAGTACGCGTTAATCCCATTTTAAACATGAAATTTCGAATGAAATCATCAGTTGATTCAGTTGAATGAATAGTGGGAACAATTTCGACGTGATCTTCTTGGTTGTCTAGTAGCTCATCTTGAGTCCTCTTTTCTTCGATATCTCGAATTTTTTTAGCCATCATATCCAAATCTTCTTCTTCGTCATCTACATTTTCAAAATAATCAAATTAACACTTAGTTCCACATTGAAATGTAAACAAACACCTGATAAATTTAATGAAACCATGTCTTTTAATTCATCCGACTCATCTGCAAACACTTTATCAAGGTGGGTCAAATTTCTGCTTGCTGATGACGCATTGGTGGTAACTATATAATTTGAAATAATTTTAATATAAAACATCTTGACTTTGACACAAAAAATTGTGCAAATATTTTATTTTGATAACATTATCTAGCTATTCAGTTTCACCTGTTGCATTGGTTGCAGTGGCAGGGCTTATAATTGAGTCAGACATTTTTTTCAATGTTAATTTGCGACTGGAATAACCTCACAAAGAACAGGCTTAGTGTCGGACAATTTGTAAGAATCGACTAATCTCATTTTATTGTTGTAATAATTAAATAAAATTTTCACTTTGTTGTTGTAATAATAAAATTCTCACTTTGTTGTTGAATAAACTTTTTTGTTTTGTTATTTAATAAAAAGTTTAATTAAAAGTTATAAATAAAATAAATTCATACTTCAGAACTGTATACGTATATTTTATTAAAAATTTACTAACAAGATAAAAAAAACGTTTGCATGCACGAAATACGGTAAGAATGCAATATCCGACTGCATATCATATTCATATGTCGACTGCACATCCATTTTTAAAAATAAACAAATTTATTATTTATTGTGTCTATTTTGCAGTTCCGACGCTACGGATTTAAACAACCACACGGAACTACACCCGCAGCAGACAAATCTCACGCAGGATGTGTCTCCGAATGCCACATTTTATTTAGCTAGTTATAGTCAACAAGCGAAGAGTGTGATACCGCATCCAATAGTAAATAAAAAACGTCGGCAACCTCGGCGGTAAGGAGGTATGCCACACCTTGCAGTAGAAAACAAGTGGGCCTTAGTCAGTTGTAATCTGTTTGCTAGAACGATAAAAGTCCATTTACGTACTCCAAAGTGAAGAAAAGGAGAATGAGGGAGCAATCGAGAAGCCACGTGACGAATGAAAGAGGTATTAACTTGGGTTTAGAACATTACTTAATCATTTGATTATTTTGTTTTGTTCTATTGTATCGTATCACGGTCAAGAATCGAGTTCCTCAAACGGTACGTAACTCGCCGGATGACAAGGACCATCGCTTTGCAAGATGACTTGAGTGTTATGTATATCCGACATCATTTTGTATTTTTTTCTAATGTTTATGTTTTGATGTTTTTATGTATTGTTCGTCACCTTATCGTGATATGGATGAACTAACGCTTCGCAGTGAAGACATCTCCCCTCCTTACTAAGTCCGATTGATGCAGACGAGTATTACGAATACGTTTCTTAAACATTCGTTGAAGTTTTAAAAGCAGCTGGTGTTTCGACTTCTCTGTGTTTCACTTTAATTATGGATTTATGCTTTAATGAAATGAACAGAAGTGATAAAATTGTAATTTATCTAAATTTTGTTGGTTTAATTTATTTTATTTTTTTGTTTTATTTCAGGCATGAGAAGTGCTTTTCCCGCCGTCAATCATCCGAGGGTTGCCCAATTGCTGTTTAGTAATAGTAATTGCTGATATCATCCCGGCTTAAAGATGAAAATAATTTTTCATGTGCATCACTTTTTCTTTTTAAAATTTATCTATGGCAGGATTTGTTGAAATTTATCTTTTTTATTTTGTAAGCTTTTTTATATTTTATATTTTATCTATAAAATTGCGTTAGCTAGAATCATTACAGTACTTAAAAACCTTTTAATTTTGGTCACTACGTGGCGCTAGCAACAATTACTCACTTTTTCGCATGACGTAAGCTAGTAGCTATTTATGAACTTTTACGTATTGACTCTAGATAGCGCAAATTTTCATCTGCATTTGTTTTGCGAGTTGGCGCTTGTCTATGCAAATTATTCCAAGTTAGAAGAACGTGAGTCACTGGTCGATAAGGATTAGAACTTGACAATGCGGATTTCATTTCGGTAGGAGTTTGTTTGAATTTTAGCTGTTTTCTCCTATTGTATCCAGTAATTTAACCTTTTTTATTTGCGCATTCATATTTTAATTTAGTTTTGAGTTAATTTAATTGTAATTTGAGTCGAGTTTAGTATTTTGTTCGTCGTTCGAAAGAATATTGGAAGGAACACGTCGCCAAACGAAGTGCGTAGTTTTCACTACGAATTTTTATCTTTACTTTACTAGTTTACTTTACTTCTGTCATTATTATTATTTTTGCTAGTTGTAATTTACTTGTAAGTTTTCGCTAATTAGGCTTTCATTCAGCTGCTAATTTAATAGTATTTCTTGTCGTTAGTTTAGTTTCAATGTACCGCGTTAGTTTTCTGTAGCCTTATTTATTTTAGTTTTAGACATTTTAGTTTGCACTTTTCCTCATTTTAGTTTGCACTTTTCCTCATTTTAGCTTTTATTCGGTTCGGGTAACAGTAATACTAATTTATCATTTTCATACTCTTAATTTTTGTCATTACATTTTGACACCGATTAGCAAAATAGTTTAGTTTCATTTCTTTTTACTCATTTTCATTTTATCTTTATGGAATATTTACTAATATAAATTTTTATTTTTAGGTTTTTAGGTTGGCAGCAACAGGAACTGTTGATTCAACTCCACGGAACCACATTTCAGGATTTTACTATTGACTCTGTAGTTTTTAATAAATAAAATTCTTAACTATACTTATTTCATAAATTTTTATTAATACATAAATTAATACATTTTTACTGTACGTTAATAAAAAATAAATCTAATACACACGCATGCTTTTATTTTAATATAAACACATAATTAAAATAAAAATATAAACGTACGCATACGTCTTCACTTTATATGCAGTGTACAACTAATCACTCGAAATTTTTCCCTAAGTCAATAATGACTTAGAAAAGTTCTGAAAAAAATTTTGGCAGCATTTCCCCCTTTCTATTGATTTTTAGGACTCTGAAAAAAAAGAACATGTATTAAACAAAATGTAAAAAAAACAAAAAAAAACACACACCTGTCCAACCAAGGAGTCAATTACAACTCCTTTGCCCAACATCGAGCTGCGAAGTTCAACGATGTCCAATGTCGTGTGACGAAGTTCAACGATGTCCAATGTCGTGTGACGAAGTTCAACGATGTCCAATGTCGTGTGACGAAGTTCAACGATGTCCAATGTCGTGTGACGAAGTCCTAAATTTAATAAAGAAATTTACAAACAAGGAATCAGTTTAAAGAAATTCTAAGTGAATTAAAGAGAGAGAGAGAGAGAGAGAGAATAGGGTTTACCGGCGTAAGTGAATTAAAAAGTAAGAAAAAGTGAATTAAAAAGTAAGAAAAAGTGAATTAAAAGTAAGAAAAAGTGAATTAAAAAGTAAGAAAAAGTGAATTAAAAAGTAAGAAAAAGTGAATTAAAAAGTAAGAAAAAGTGAATTAAAAAGTAAGAAAAAGTGAATTAAAAAGTAAGAAAAAGTTAATAGTAAGTAATCAATCTATTCCTGGAATTAAATTAAATCCTAAAAAAAACTCTTAAATTAAATCCTAAAAAAAAACTCTTAAATTAAATCCTAAAAAAAACTCTTAAGTTAATAAAACAGTAATGACGATTAAATACTGTAAATTAATTATACCCCTAAACTAAATCTAAGTGAAAAAAATTAAATCCTAACTGAATTAAAAAGTAAAGAAGTTTAAATAGTAAAATTAAAACAAATTATAAATGGCGTGTAAAGCAGTCCCACCGACTAAAACTGATAAGTAAATGGCCAAGTAAAAGCAAATCGAAATAAATCAAACCCAGAAAAATCACTAGATGAAAAAATTAAAAAATTAAAGTAAAAATGTGACTACATTACGGTACTGACAAATGTCAAGTAAAACTCAAGTGAGGAATGATAAAAAACCACTGATTAAAAAATTTAAAATATCAAGACAATTAAAAATCACTTCAAGTATGAGTCACTAGTAACATTCTAATTATCAAAGCTCGTTTTCATTTGAATACTGATAATGCGCATGACCATACTGATAATGCGCATGACCATACTGATAATGCGCATGACCATACTGATAATGCGCATGACCATACTGATAATGCGCATGACCATACTGATAATGCGCATGACCATACTGATAATGCGCATGACCATACTGATAATGCGCATGACCATACTGATAATGCGCATGACCATACTGCCACTATGCCGAGTAATTGCGTCATTACTTCGAAGTGCTCGCTCGACATCCTCTTCGCACGACCAGCGTCAGCTCCGCCGTCATAAAAATCGTCTCAATACAATTTTCATCACAGGTAAGTATTATATTCGTTATTTTCTCTTTTCTTTTCATTTATTAACAATTTGTTTTTTGTTTCGCTCAGGGATTCCAGTTAGATGCCAGGAAAACCACAAAAAATCAGATGTTTGCATGTAATAAATTTGAAATAAAAATAAAAATGTCTGAACTCATTAATTTTGAATAAAACAAAAATTTTATAATTATTATTTCATAGTTCTAATTCGAAAAATCGAAAGAAATTTTTAAAGCAAAACACTAAAACAAAAATAAAAAGAATGGAAAATTGATCAATTAAAAAAAAACAAAAAAAACAACAAAAAACAACAAGTAAACCACGACAAGCCGAAAGGGTCGGCTTCTAACAGGTTTAACAAATCCCGAATGAAACTCGGTTAAGATTTACCAGCCCAAATACTGACAGGTAAATGGGGCCCAGATGTGCGCGGGTCTGGACCCCGAATAAGTTTTACCTTTATAATGGCCTATTGACCTCTTCACGTTGTTGTTTGTTGATTTGAAGCGATGGCGTCGCTCTAATATGAAAAAAATAAAAATCTAAAAGAAAATAAATTAAAAATAAATTAAAATTAAATACATAAATCATAAATGAAATTAAAATTAAATACATAAATCATAAATGAAATTAAAATTAAATACATAATATTTAAATTAATTTAAAACTATTTGAATAAAATAGACTATAGCTCTCCATGTCGTCAAACATATGTATAAAATAAAAATTCTAAACCTAATAAATATAAATATAAATTAAATGTACAACTGAAAAATAAACTCTAGTGAAAATAAATACAAAAATATAAAAAAAAAATATGTAAATTACAACGCCGTAAGATTTAACATTTAACTAAACATAACGAACTATTAAAATGTTTAAAGAAAATTAAACTTTCGATGAAACGATGCGATTTCAGTTGATTATTCATAATGGATCCATGAGCAAATGCAGATATAATACAAAAATCAAATAAACAGGCCTAATGAGAAGTAAAAACCAAATACCAAAATATTAAGTAAAATAATAAGTGAAACTCACCGAAAACGCTGCTCCGTGCTCTCGCTTTGTACCTCAAACGTGTCCCAGAACTTCTGCATAATTAATTCGTGCAAAAACTAGACGAAAATCCAAAAACAAAACTTCTAATTTCTCCAGAAAATGCGTTGAATATTTAATTAGCAACTTCACGGTTGTTCAATCGGGAGAAGTATTTCAGATCTTCCACCTGGCGTCAAATTTTGAAACCAAAAAATAGCAATTCTTATATTTTGTCTGTAATCAGTGTCAGTAGTAATTTTGTTACTCAGCAAAAGAATAAACAATAAAACATGTCAAAATTTAATAAACTGCAGTTTTTCTTCTTCATAATACTGGTAATACGAATATGGTTACGTTTCATAACAGCCAGCCGAACACAGGTGGCGGCTTGTTGTCATAGCAACTGAACAGATAAAAAAGTTATTTATTTTGTTTCGTGTCTTTTATTTGTCAAATAATTTTATGCCAAAACTGAATAATTATTCAACAAATGTAAAAATGCATAATAAAAGCATACATTTCACATCATCTTTGCAAAGATGTTTTTTTTGTTACATTCTGCAAATATCATCAAACATGTGATAAAACATGAATAAATAGTTGATATCCTTTAAGCCAAAGGATCTTAATAAATATTAAACGATATTCGTGTAATCCTTAACAAATTCTTTCGACGACTGACTCGATACGTGATCTTGTTCTCTGCAGAATAAAAGAACAAATCAAAAATACGTAAATAATTCAAATTAAGTAAACAGAACTTACCGTTTAACAGCGACATCTTCGACCGGACTTATGTCCGGCCTCCGAGTAATACGACGGCAACATATCCTGACTGCGAATAAACATCACGGATTTCTCACCACGGTGTTCGATCATTTGTACGAAAGTACGTTTGTCCGAAAACCAAAATAAGCGTATGGGTACGTTTGTCCGAAAGTTTTCGGATAAACGTACTTTCGAACAAATGGCGTCGGACAATTTCAGACAAACGTTCCGTCGTTCGATACGTATACGTATACGAAGTCAGCAAATGATTCGCTGACTTCGTCTAGGCAAGGCAGACATTCACAAACATTTATCACCAATCCATCAATCTACTTTAACAATGGCAGCAAATCTACAATACGGGACAAGTACACGTGGCCAAAATACCTTGACTTACCGCGGATTAGAATATGTTAAGGAACGGGATAATGTAATTGGAACTACTTCGTGGCGGTGCCGGTTCTATCAAAAATTTAAATGCAAAGGACGTGTGGTTACCGAGGGTCTTGTGCTTGTGGAAGACAAGCAACCAGATCACACACATAGTGGTAATGTGGCCACATCTTTGGCACGCAAAGCTGTTGGTCAAATGAAGGAAAAAATGAACACACTCACTGCTACTCCGAGTTCGTCACAGGCTTCTGTACTTGTCGATTTGCCCAATAGCCTTGCCTAGCCGACCCACCTTAACGCGAGCGCTCCAACGTAAAAAATAAAAATTTCGTCCGTTGAATTGTCTGCCCGTTAATTTGACGCGCGATGAAAGGTCCTACCGGTTAAATGTCTTACCGGTGAACCGTCCATCCGGTTATTTGTCCGCGTTTAAATGACGTCCGTTCAACGGACGCCCGTTAAAAAGTTGTAGTACCAACAGTGGTCAACAGTTTTACTAACTATTTTTTTTTTTTTTTTTAAATTAAGTTGTTTATTCTTCAAGTGGTTACACTTTTTAGAAGCTAGTACATCTTATTTTAACATAATGTCTCTTTGTCAATACACACAAATACACCAATGTTTCCTGTACCATTCCTCCTCACATTCAACCTCACAGCTATTCTAACTCTTTTCCACGTCTTACAAATTCATACAAGAAGTCCAGCATGTCCACATTTATCGGACCTCTCAGCAGTTCTCGCACATCAGGAAGGCGGTGTGACTCCAACCGGTCTACAACATCTGTTAATTTATGCATTTATAAAACTCATCAGAGTTAAAATTAACAGCACATTTAAAATGAGGTGATGCAAGTAGAAATCATCCATTTGATCCAACAAAACTATATTTTAGAGTCGCCCAATTATCAGTTGTAATACCACAAGCGCTAGTGTGATTGTCGAAATAAGCTTGTAACAATGAATTTTTTTACTCGGTAGAAATCACGAGTGCAACAAAAATGGCGACCTGAATAAATCACGAGTGCCCGCAATTTTTAGATGCACGAGTGGTTTTACCAATGAGTAAAAAAAGCTGTTTCGACAATCACTAGCGCGAGTGATATTCGGGAAGAGAATCTAACGAGAAAAACCACAACAACAACAAATTTATATCTATATTTCTCAAAGGACTTCACAAGATTTCGCGAGATTCCACGGGATTTCATGGAGATTTCGCGAGATTTCACGGGATTTCACAAAATTTCACGAGATTTTACGAGATTTTACGAAATTCTGCAAGATTTCATGGGATTTTAACAAAATCTCTGAACGAATGTAAATCCTGAAGAATCCCGTAAAATCTCTCAAAATCTCGTAAAATCTCGCGAAACCTCGTAAAATCTCTCAAAATCTCGTGAAATCTCGCGAAATCTTGCGGAAACTCGTGAAATCTCGTAAAATCTCGTGAAATCCTGTGAAACATCGCGCCATCGTCATTTTGGGATTGGGGTGGAGTAACTCGCTCTGATGGCTAATTGTTTAAGAAGTGGATAAAACATAAATTTATTTTCGGATATTTTTCATGGTGCTAAATAATCAAAACAATAGGCGCGCCGACCAATGAGATTCGACCAGAAATTCGAATTCAACGAATCTGCGCGTACGCTCTCGTGGATAGTTTTTACGAGTTAGATTCTCATAATATTTAATTTAATATTCAAAAATATATTTGTGTCATGACTCATGAAGCAAAACAGTGAAGGCAACTTGACTTTCGACCCCCTACAGTCTAAACTAAATTTAACATCAATCTTTTTTGATTGATGTTAAATTTAGCACATGGTAATAAATACCGGTAAACAACAAGAAAAAATGTGAAATCTTCTTTTACTTTAAATTACTATTAATATGTCTATTAATATAATAAATTACTATTATATATCGATAAAATAACTTACAAATATTAGAAATTGCGTCTTGGGTGTGAAAAAAATGAGCTCTGCTGGTTGATAGAAAATTGCAAAGTTAATACTACGGTGAGCGTGATGAGTGATGATAGTCAAGACAATTACGAATCTTCTCGCCTGATAAGATCTTATCCAGAAACAAGATGAATGCTGACTTAATTGTACCACTCACTCAAGTGCAAGTGAAATTTTTATACAAAAATTTAAAAATACAATAAATCTACTCATTTCCTCCTACGATGGAGGAAATGTGTGAATTCACCTGCAGATGCAGAGCATGCCACAACATGAAACTCCGTCCCACGCCAAAAATAACAAAAAATATTAAGTTCATATAAAATAAACTTGAGCCAATGTATTGCAGAATATCAAAAATCAATTCTAATTCTTTATTCCGTATTTCATCCATGACGTATAATTATTAGGAATTAAGATGAGCTATCTTCCAATTTTATTCTTCTCATGTCGTACACGAAATAGTAATAAACGATAGCAATTACCTGATAAGAGCAAAAATAAATAAATCCCTTTCAAAACCCGTTACAGTTAGTTAACATCAGTTACCATTATTAATTGAAATGCAAAAGGAATCTGACTAGCAAGGCGAAAACCAAGCTGATCATAAATAATTCCACCTATTGATGGTCCCACAAAATGTCTTACAAAAAAAAAAATTAAATTTTGTCATTAAAAACACAACTAAAACTTTATAATTATAAACTTTTACCCAAACTCAAAAAATGCAGCCCAAACGCCAGATATCATCCCATAAGTTTGAAATGAATCAGGAAAACCATTCAATCTAAATATAAAAATATTATGGAAGGATTCAATGGAAGGATTTTAATGATTATCAGATTTACATTGCTGCTTGGAGTGCCTCTACATGGGTGGCCAATAAAATAGCTCCTAAACCTAATCCGTTAAATGCCATAGCGACAATTGTTATCCATAATTTGCTGCAGAATAAAATTTTATTAAAAAAATCCTTTAATTAAAAAAAAATGAACATTAATGTCACCCAGTAAATGGAATAAACGGTGCAGGGCCAATTACTAAGTATGCAGTGCAGAGTAACAAGTGCCCCCATGCAATGATTGGTTTCAGGTATTTCTGTTATATTTGCAAAAATATAAAATCAATCTAAAAATTATTTTTCAAATTTTGTATAACCTTTTTGTTGGCAAACCATGCCAAAAAACGAAACAAATTCCCTCTGCTCCCGCTGTGGTAAAAAAAACTAAACCAACAACAAATGGTTGCACATTAAACTGAAGTAAAAGTAAATACAGTACAATATTAATAAACAGTAAACGCTATTTTACTATCATAGTACTTGTCGTAAATGTGGTTCCAGCGTTGTTTCAAAAAATCCAATACTAAGTGCAGATATACCTGCTGATGTCAAACTCAGAGTCACACTTGGTATTGATAAAGCGTGCAACATATTTTTTGATTTTACGGAATTTATGTATTGTTCTACAATAAAATACCTATTATGCTTAGTAAAAAATTATATTTCAATAATTTTAGTCATATTTACCATTTGTGGGGAAAAGCATTAATGTGTTGATTACTGTTGTTGCAAACAGTAGCCCACCCATAGAAACAAAAGGTAGACAGAAGCCTCCCGCCTTTAAATAATAATAATATTAATATTTTATTTAGATTAAGATCCAAAATAAAATGATGAGTATACTTGGTATAGTAATCCTCCGATAGTTGGTCCTACTGTTAATCCAATTCCAAAAGATGCTCTTAAACATGCCTGCTCAAATAAGTGTTTTGATTCAACATAAAATTCATTTAATATTTAATTAGTAAAAATTGCATCTTTTACGTACAAAAACTTTGCCTACATCTCGTGGAAATGTTTGCGCTACTAAAGAATAACTCGATGTCATCACGGCTGACTTTCCTGTCGCTTCTAGAATCCGCACGAGGAATGTAAAAGTAATAAATGCTGAAACGGATTTTATCTGGTCCAGAACTCTGTGTAAGAAATTATTGCGTTTAATTTGTTTATCAACTAAAAAAAGTTGGATTTAATGATACCCGAATAACATGCAGCATGACGAAGTGAGAAAAGTGCCTGCATTTAGTAGAAATAAAGGTCCTATTTCCCCTATCTATAAATTTATATAGCAATTATCATTATTTAAAATATTATTTTGAGAAATATAGTTTTTTATCGTACATATTTTCCAAACAGTGGTGCCATTATAAAAATCGTGAATGAGGATGCTCCAAAAATAAATCCATAAATACTTGACCGCACATGTTTGCGTTCAGCCTGGATACAAAAAATAATTAATATTTTTGCTACTAAATCACCAATTTCAAGACAAACCACTGCTGGAAAAAAAGGGGCTTGCAAAGACGTACAAATTGCACATCCTAAGTATGATATAGTTGTTGCAATTAAAATTAGCCATTGATGTTTGGACCAGGTATTTACCTTTTAAGTATAATGTAATAATTACTTAATTCGATGCCAGGAAAGACTAAGAAAAATACATTTTAACCTTTAAATAAAACGGTATTATAAAAAAACGTAAGTGTAGAAAGTAAATAAATGTTATACCTGTTGATCGTGGATTGACTTACCCGTTCTGATGACATATTTACATTATTATTGCCCTCAGATAAACTCAGCATGGCAAAAGAATTATAATATATTAAGAAACAGAAATTCTGTAAGCAACTGGGAATAAATGGCAAAAGGCGATGATACTTCCGTTGTAGAAAAGATAAGTATATTTGGTATAATAAGTCAACGAATAATTTATTTGTTTGCTCAATAGTGTATATTTAATTTTTTAAGAATAAATAGATAATAGATAATTTTACTGCTTTGTTTGCGAGAAGTAGCTTACAAATTACAATGTTTTTGTTCACTCTAAACAATAAACAATATATCATTTATGAGCAGTGCAGTGAAGACATCCTGACTTTGATCTAAAGAAATAGCCAAATAAATGTCATCGCTAGCTAGTTAACAGTGTTAACTAGCTAGCGATGACATTTATTTGGCTTATACGGAATCCATTGTGCAACTGAAATCTAATGGTAATACAAAACAATTTTTTGTTGCACTGATGAAATAAAGACTCCATATCTCTTTATAATGTAGGATAAAATTATTTTACTGTGCTCGACTTGAGCTCTCAAACGGTTACAAAATTATGCGGGTACATTAGGATAAATCATTATAATTAGCTTCTTATATGGGCTTTACAAATAATACTAAATAAATAATAAACTCCTAATATTTTTAGTGTCAATAAATTTTTTTATGCAATATTGCAACCCTCAGAGGCCTAACATTTTGGATCAACGTAAAGACCTATTAGTGGTGTCAATTGACATGTTTTATATACTCTGAGTTGAATCGCTTTAGTGCTGTTACCATGGTTTCCATGGTTTTACCAACTGACGTTAGGTGTCAACGATTGTAAAAATCAAGACACTCGGTCAAAATGTGATCATTTGAACAGCATGCAAGGTGTTTAATCATCTATTTATAATAATTGTGTATATTAACTTAATTTTAATTCCAATTAGTGCAATTAATTGCAATTGATATGAAATGTGAACTGAACATGTGCCGACTGCTTTGTTTATTCTCTACTTTGCATATAGGTGGCGTTGCATTTTAAAAGCGCTCTCACTAAAGAGAAAAAATGCAGTGAAAACAACAAACATTTTAAGCTGAGATTTTAAGGGGCTCATATTTTCTCTTTACAATAACTTTTTTTTATAAGTCAAAAAATTACCAAATAAAGTGAGTGTATGTAAAACCACTTTTTCAACAGCTCCAGAAAATTTCAGATTTTTTGAAAATTTTTTTGAAAAAAATTTGTATTCAGAACTATTGCCTGTGTCAATTGTCTCATAGGATAGGCTTCTGAGGGTTAAGAGTCAATTTTTTTTACGAAAACTAACAATGTACCAGCAATCGCCTAAAGATTTTAAAATTTCTTAATTCCAATTTCTCATGATGAGCTACAGTCCAATTTTTACAAATAATAAAAAACTGTTAGCTGCCATCTTATAATAATTAATAATTAATTTCATTTACTCGCGATGAGCTTAATTGAGCTTTCGTCTGATTTTAATCTTCGCATGTCGAACACAAAATAATATAAAATGTTAGCAATAACCTTGAACAAATTTTTTTAAAAAATAATTCGTAACAAAACCGCCAGTTATTCACCATTATTAGTTGAAAAATCAGTATTATCTGAGTTGCAAGACGAAAACCTAAAAGATCATAAATAACTCCACTCATTGATGGTCCTACAAAATGTCTAACAAAAAAAAAATGCATTCGTTAATTTTATCATAAAAAGATTTAATTACGTTCCAAAATACTTACCCAAACTCAAAAAACGCAAACCAAACGCCAGATATCATTCCATACGTTTGAAATGAATCAGAATAACCATACAATCTAAATACAGTAATTTTGGGGTCGGGACAAAACACAGCCCCCTTCCCCATTACGCTTTGGCCTACGCCATGGCCTCCAGAAAACTACTAGCAGGGACATCCGAAATTGTTGGTGGGCTTTGTGTGCGACGGAGGATCTGATCAGCGGTCCTAAAAACTTAAAAACTAATCTCGCTCCCTGCGCTTTGCGAGATTAATCCTAACGTTTGCGGCGGGTTAGCTTGCCACAAGCGTTAGTTTTTAGATTTTACCGCTAATCAGTCTCTCGTCGCAAACAAAGCCAACCAACAGTTTCGAAACCCCGGAAGACACCTGATGTCCCTACTAGTAGTTTTTAATTTTTTTATTTACAAAAAAAACACACAAAAAAAGAAAAAAATTTTGTTTAGGCCATGGGGCAGGCCGTGGCATAGGGGGACCCTGAGTTTTGTCCCGACCCGTAATTTTGTCTATAGAATTATTCAATTGTGAGACCTAATAATCATATATTTACATTAATGCTTGAAGTGCTTCCACGTGGGTGGCGAAAAACACTGTCCCTAAACCCAATCCATGAAATACTAAACCTACAATGCTCATCCAAAATTCACTGAAAAATATCTCTAACTTAAACAAAAATCTTGAGCAATAAACAAACTCAAATGTTACCTAGCAATTGGAATAAATGGCGCCGGACCAACAAATAGATAAGTAATGCAAATCAAAAAGTGCCCGAATGCAATCACTAGCTTGAGATATTGCTATTGCATTAAATAAAAAGAACAATAAGCTCTATAATCACATTAAATTAAATAAAAAAAAAACAATTATATTTAATCACCTTTCCATTACAAAACCAGGCCAGTAAAGGAAAACTAATTGCCTCTGATCCTGCTGTAGTGAGAAAAGCTAAACCGACAACAACTGGTTCAACCTTGAACTGAAATAATACATCAAAGAATTAAATTTTACTAGATTTAACATCGTAAACCACAATTTCAGTTATGTATGTATTACTTGTCTTAAATGTGGTTCAAGCGTAGTTTCAAAAAATCCAATGCTGATTGCACCTACGCTCGCTGCCAACAAACAGAGTGTCACACTTGGTATCGACAAAACGCGCCCAATAGTACTTGATTCGACCGAACGAACAGATTCCTCTGCAATAACAGAACTTTCACGATTGTTTTTCAATAATTTAAACAACTGTTTACCATTTTCGGACCAAAATAATGATATATTGATTATTGCTATTGCTAGCAAAAGTCCGCCTATACATGCAAATGGTAGAGTGAAACCGCCCATCTTTAAACACAATGCAATGTGTAATTTTCTTAACATTTATTCATTCGGCAAGCAAAATACTAACTTGATATAATAATCCTCCTATTGTTGGTCCTATTGTTAGTCCAATTCCAAAAGCAGATCGTAAAAAAGCCTTCGCAAATTGCATTCTTTATAAATTATAGCGCAGTTTAAGTTACACATTTACGTACAAATGCTACGCCTATTTCTCCAGGAAATGCTTTTGCGACTATTGCATAACTCGATGTTACAACTGCAGCTTCTCCTATTGCTTCCACAATCCGTACAATAAACGCAAACGTAATAAACGTTGGACTGGATTTTATTTGGTCCAGACAGCTGTAGAAACATTTTACATTCATAAAAAGTTTATAATAAAAAAAAATATCTATTATATACATCACCCGAATAATATGCAGCATGATGATGTCATAAAAGTGCCCGAATTTAACAAAAACAAGGGTTTTATTTTGTCTATCTAATTGTAAATAATATATATTACTTTCGAAGTATCTACGAAAAACATGATAATTAAAAAAAAAAATTTCTATTTACATATTTTCCAAACAATGGCGCTATCAGAAACACTGTTAAGGAATAAGCTCCAAAAACAAATCCGTAAACAGTTGATCGTACATGTTTGCGTTCAGCCTAAAAACAATAAAAAAATAAATTATATATTGCTAAACCATACATCGATAACAAACCTCTGCAGGGAAGAAAGGTCCTTGCAAAGAAATACAAATTGCAGACCCCAAAGTTGCTATAGTTGTGCTAATTAAAAACAACCATTGACGCTTGGACCAGTTGCTTTTAGATGGCACTAATATATCAATAGACTTGTTTTTTATCTTCATCCCACTGCCTGTATTTTTTCCAAAGACTAAAAATGTTGTTGTCATGAATTAAGAATTGTAGCACTCATAGATAAATGATAAATAAGAGGCAAAGTTACTCCCTTATTTCGTACGATGACAAAATAAATATTATTTGTCAAAAACACATGTGTTTACTTGGCCAGTGTGCAGCTGATCTGACTGCTTTGACGGTCGCTTTACTTGGCAGTTTTTGCAGTTGGACTGCTTTTGGGCCAACCTGTTGGGTTTTTGTGGTTTTTGTTTTGTTAGTTTGATTGTATTTTTTTTACAATCATTGTAGTTCAATGTTGTTTTTGTTTTGTGATTTCTTTATTTATTAGTATAATGGTGTTTAGGTTTTCTATTTCATTTGTCTGCCGTTGGAGTTATAGTTTTTGTTTTGTGTGTTCGTTCTCTTCATACGTATTATCATAAACATCTGTATGTGGCAGAAGTTCACTTCAAGTTCTGAAATATTGCTTATTCACGTCATGTTTGTATTTAATTGCTGGATACCTGACTTGAGGAATACATTTCTGCAATTGGAAATTTCATTCGTGCCTTCTTACAGCATTTTGAAAATTGAACAGCTGTATGGAATATTACATCACGTAATTTCTGCGTATGTTTAAAACCAGAAAGTTCACTTTTTTCTAAAATATTTTTTATTTCAATAGTGATGAAGTTTTCTTAGGAGAATGAAGAGAAACCAACATGTTATTACATGTTATTTGGAATTCTTTTGAAGTCAAAAGATGAGACATTTATTAAGTTCAAGCATTTTAAGATCAAGGTAGAGCTTCAAACGGGTCACAAACTGAAATGAAATCATAGACAATAGTGAAGAATTCTGCTTTAAGGCTTTTTGGGATTGTCTAGACGTCAACGGAATTGAGCAGGAGACTACTGTACCCAGGGTTGGGCGCACTACTGAAGAAAATAGGCCGCTAATGTTGCGCTACAAATTTATCAAATAGTAAACTGCCATTGAGCTACCACTACTTAAAAATTTGTAGCAACGTGGCGCTGCATGCTGAAAATGAAGCGCATGTGATGCACTACTTTTCCCCTATTTCAACGTCAGAGTAATGATGCACTACTTTTCCCCTATTTCAACGTCAGAGTAATGGAACGTTCCATTGACTCTGGTGAGGGATACCTGCATAAACGCCATATGAATGACGTTTGTGTGACGTGTTGCTTAGGTATGAAAGTAGCGAAAAAGTAGTTCAACTTGCACTACTTTTTTGCTATTTAGGGCATAAATATAATTGGCGATACTTTCCGACATAGCGATGGAAAGTAGCAAAATTTTAGCGCCGCTACAGTAACGGCAGCGCCGCCACAGTATCGATAGCCGAAAGCGCGACAGCGCTTTTTTTGCCCAATCCTGACTACATCTTATTCCCCTCATCATCATGGGGTTGCCAAAAGAGCAAATTGCACTTTGAAAGAGACCCTTATGGAAATGGTGTACAGTTTTCTGCAGCAATCGATTCTGCCAACTAAAAGTGGCAGAATATGTTTGCAGCAATTTATTGCAAATAATTTTGGGGGCGCGTATAATACAATTTTTTGCGTGACATGGGTTACGCACGAATTATTGAAAATTATCCCATATGTTTCCTTTTGTTGCGAAAACATTTGTCGCGACACCTGTAAATAGACGAGTTGGCTCTAAAAAAAGTTGAATTTAATGACAGGTACCCAAATAACATGCAGTATGACGAAGTGAGAAAAGTGCCTGCATTTAGTAGAAATAAAGGTCCTATTTCCCCTATCTACAAATTTTTAATAATTATTATTATTATTTAATATTATTTTGAGAAATACAGTTCTTTATCGTACATATTTTGCAAACAGTGGTAACAATATAAAAACCGTGACTAGGGATGCTGTAAAAATAAATTCATGACTACTTGACCGCACATGTTTGCCTTCAGCCTGCATAAAAAATTTTTTGCTATTAAATAATTGTAACTCACTATAAGTATTCAGAAACTAAATGTGATTTGTATGAAATCACATTTTCACATTTACGCATTTGTGTACTTATGCGACAGTTTCTGAATATGAATACCCCTAATATATTACAAACTCTCCATTTGAGCAGTGCAGTGAAGACAATTCTGATTTTGACCTAAAGAAACAGCCAAATAAATGTCATTGCTCAGTTAGGTAACACTTACTAATTAAAAATAATGTATAATAAAAATAAATGGAAAAAACATACGGAATCCATTGTGCAACTGAAATATAATAATAATACAAAATTTTTTTTAATATCTCATTTAAAAATAATATCAGGCATCACCTAAAAAATTTTAAAATTTCTTAATTTCATTGTCTCGTGATGAGTTTAATTGAGCTACGGCCCAATTTTTACAAATAATAAAAAACCGTTAGCTGTCATAATTTTATTTACTCGCGATGAGCTTAATTGAGCTTCCGTCTGATTTGATGTCGAACACAAAATAATAAAAAACGTTTGCAATAACCTTAAAAAAAAAAAATTTAGAACAATTCCTAACAAAACCGCCAGTTATTCACCATTATTAGTTGAAAAATCAGTATTATCTGACTTGCAACTCGAAAACCTAAAAGATCATAAATAACTCCACTCATTGATGGTCCTACAAAATGTCTAATAAAAAAAAATTCATTCTTTAATTTTATCATAAAAAGATCTGAATACTTTCCAAAATTCTTACCCAAACTCAAAAAACGCAGCCCAGACGCCAGATATCATCCCATACGTTTGAAATGAATCAGAATAACCATACAATCTAAACACAGTAATTTTGTCTATAGAATTATTCAATTGTGGGACCTTTAATAATCACATATTTACATTAATGCTTGAAGTGCTTCCACGTGGGTGGCAAAAAACACTGTCCCTACACCCAATCCATGAAATACTAAACCTACAATGCTCATCCAAAATTCACTGAAAAATATCTCTAACTTAAACAAAAATCTTGAGCAATAAACAAACTCAAATGTTACCTAGCAACTGGAATAAATGGCGCCGGACCAACAAATAGATAAGTAATGCAAATCAAAAAGTGCCCGAATGCAATCACTAGTTTGAGGTTTTGCTATTGCATTAAATAAAAAGAACAAAAAGCTCTATAATCACATTAAATTAAAATAAAAAAAAAACAATTATATTTAATCACCTTTCCATTACAAAACCAGGCCAGTAAAGGAAAACTAATTGCCTCTGATCCTGCTGTAGTGAGAAAAGCTAAACCGATAACAACTGGTTCAACCTTGAACTGAAATAATACATCAAAGAATTAAATTTTACTAGATTTAACATGGTAAACCACAATTTCAGTTATGTGTGTATTACTTGTCTTAAATGTGGTTCAAGCGTAGTTTCAAAAAATCCAATGCTGATTGCACCTACGCTCGCTGCCAGCAAACAGAGTGTCACACTTGGTATCGACAAAGCGCGCCCAATAGTACTTGATTCGACCGAACGAACAGATTCCTCTGTAATAACAGAACTTTCACGATTGTTTTTCAATAATTTAAACAACTGTTTACCATTTTCGGACCAAAATAATGATATATTGATTATTGCTATTGCTAGCAAAAGCCCGCCCATACATGCAAATGGTAGAGTGAAACCGCCCGCCTATAAACACAATGCAATGTGTAATTTCCTTTGGAAACCAAAATACTAACTTGATATAATAATCCTCCTATGGTTGGTCCTATAGTTAGTCCAATTCCAAAAGCTGCTCGTAAAAAAGCCTGCGCAAATTGCATTCTTTGTAAATTACAATACAATTACAGTTACACATTTACGTACAAATGCTACACATATTTCTCCAGGAAATGCTTTTGCGACTATTGCATAACTCGATGTTACAACTGCAGCTTCTCCTATTGCTTCCACAATCCGTACAATAAACGCAAACGTAATAAACGTTGGACCGGATTTTATTTGGTCCAGACAGCTGTGGAAACATTTTACATTCATAAAAAGTTTATAATAAAAAAAAATATCTATTATATACATCACCCGAATAATATGCAGCATGATGATGTCAAAAAAGTGCCCGAATTTAACAAAAACAAGGGTTTTATTGTGTCTATCTAATTGTAAATAATATATATTACTTTCGAGGTACCTACGAAAAACGTAATAATTAAAGAAAAAAAATTTCTATTTACATATTTCCCAAACAATGGCGCTGTCACAAACACTGTTAAGGAATAAACTCCAAAAACAAATCCGTAAACAGTTGATCGTACATGTTTGCGTTCAGCCTAAAAACAATAAAAAATAAATTATATAGTGCTAAACCATACATCGATAACAAACCTCCGCAGGAAAGAAAGGTGCTTGCAAAGAAATACAAATTGCAGATCCCAAAGTTGCTATAGTTGTGCTAATTAAAAACAACCATTGACGCTTGGACCAGTTGCTTTTAGATGGTACTAACATGTCAATAGACTTGTTTTTCATATTCATCCCATAATTTATACTGTCTGAATTCTTTCCAGAGACTAAAAATGTTGTTGTCAGAAATTAGGAATTGTAACGATATAGATAAATGATAATAAGAGACAAGTGACTCCTTGTTTGTGTATAACATACGATAAGAAAAAAATATTTATTTTAATGCACTCTTTGAACTTTGGATTTCACTTTCTGACATTCCTGCACACATGCATCCTGCTTCCGTAAAAGTTTCCTTTATCGTTTCCAGTCCACTTTTTCATGTCCTGGCCTAACACCTGCGGTGAGCTGACCTCACCTTACACTAAGTAAAGTGGACTGGAAATTTAAATTTAAATTGAATTTCATTGCGTTTCCGACAAAAACAGGATTGCAGATTCGGAATCTGCACATAAAACTACGTCTGCTGGGTAATTTTCCTCTCCAATTTTTATCAAAATTGGAGAGCTGCCCGTAAACGACAATTTAGCCATAAAATAGGCGTACAATTAAAAAAAAAAAAAAATTAAATTTTAAAGAAATGCCAAAGCAATGACATCCTAACTTTGTTCCTAAAATTAAAAATAATGAATACCTACCGTGACGGAATCCTGTAGCTGGCAATGAGTTTGTTACTTCGTTTCAGTTTTTTTAATTTCTAATTATAAAAGGCAACCTTATTAATTCAAATTTAAGACAAATCATTCATCAGAGCTTAAAATACGTTACGTAAAATGTAGGTAGTGGCTATTTACACGTCGCCGTGAAAATAAGCAGAGCGTTTTTATTGACCAGAACCACCTAACCTAACCTAACCTAACCTAACCTAACCAAACCACGTGACAATTCCGGCCAATACGCTCACGGCGACGTGAAAATAGCGCCGTGTAAATAGCCACTTCGTAAAATGTATTTCAAGTTTGATCTCAATTCTCAAGTAAGACTATCAGCGACACCTAGAGTGCAAACAATAAACTACAATATTTTTATTTGCTTTGAATATGAATTGTAATACGTTAAAAAACATCCAATACAATCTTTTCGATCGCTAAATCTTGTACAAAATACCTAATGACTTAAATTGGAACCGAAAAATTTAAAGTCGTCACACTGTGATTACTCACTATTGAGCGCCATTACTTGCAAATGGCGGCTTACAGCTCAAATTTTAACCCGTAAGCACTAAATTCTCGCTAAAGACTACAAGATTTTTACAAGTAAATTAATCGGCATTGAGCAATGGAAGATACACTATTTCAACTTCGTTTCTGTGCGAAGCAACTCGAACGACTATCGAAACGAGCCGAAAAGGACCAAGCGTTACAGACCGGTAAAGTGAAAAAAGCACTGACAAAAGGCAACTTGGAAGGCGCGAAAATCCACGCAGAAAATGCCATTAGGAAGAAAAATGAAAGCCTTAACTACCTCCGCATGGCATCTAAAATCGACGCCGTGACTTCGAAAGTTCAATCCGCAGTCACGATGAAGGGCGTTGCCAAAAACATGGGCGGTGTTGTCAAGGCACTCGACAAGGCGCTTAATTCGATGGATTTGCAGAAAATCTCGGCTGTGATGGAGAAATTCGAGACACAATTCGAAGATTTGGATGTGCGAACGAGTGTCGTGGAGAATTCGATGGGCACGGCGACGACTCTTTCAACACCTCAGGATCAAGTGGATAAGTTGATACAGCAAGTTGCTGACGAAAATGGATTGGAAATTATGGATCAATTGGCAGATGCAAATCCTGGTTCTTCCGTCTTGACCAGCACAACAGACCGATCGAAAAACGAGGAAGACCAGTTGAATCGGCGGTTAGCGGCGTTGAGACATTAAATTCGAACTCTTTATAAGTGCATTACCTTAATAAGCTAACGTTTTGCTGACAAAATCAAGGCTAAATGTTAAATTTCAAAGTTTATCAATACACAATTAATATATTTTTTAAACGCAAGGAAAAATGTATAATTTATAATCATAGTTACTATTGATTGAAAGAGATATTTTTAAATATGAAAATATTGTATATTGATTATTCTCGATGGATTAAACGCATTAATTATTCAAGTCAACTGTTAATTTTATCTTATGTTTTTGTTGTTTTATCACATTTTTAATTATATCCTCATCTGAAAATGGTTGCATAGTGGCGACATCGGGTGTTGCATGGTGAAACTAAAACTTGGCTCAATGAACTCCAGCTCGCAATGGGACACTGCACAAACAGATAATATTTTTAAAAATTAAAAATTCATTTTTGAAAAACAAACATGAGAATCAGCTACTTAATGACAAAATTATACTACAAGTTATAACAATAAAAATGTTTTTCACTTCAAAAAACGCAATATACCTTAAACTAATTTCCATCTTAGGCGGCAACTGAATTACAGTTAAACTAAACCTAAAAAAATAAAAATAAATTAAAAAAACATATATATATATATACAAGCTGATATCATCTGTACTGTTTTTAAGCTTAACCATACAAACCAAATGTCGGCTTGTGTGCAAAACAACTATTTAACATTTAAGGAACCACAACATAAATACAATCAGGATTTAAAACCTATACTTGATATTTATTTATTCCTTAGCAATTTTCTTATGGAAGAAGCCGCAAGAAGGGCGGGATCAAATTGCATCACGTAAAACAGGTCCTGGTTTGCATTTTGGTAACGACTTCAAGGCTGCTGTATGTGGAAAGTCAAGGTCATTTCAACCATAGAAATTTATTTTAACAAAATCAATCTCAATTTTTTTTTTTTTCATTTTCTTGTCACATCAACAACTTAGTTTATGATTTCTTAATTGACTGAAAATGATGTTCATAAAAACAGCAACGTCTGCATTGGTCATAAATTGATGCTATGCGCTTAATATTAAAACTGCTAAAGGAAGTAAGGTCTAATGACATTTATTTTATAAATAGAATCAATTTAAAAAACAAGCAATATCTCAGAAGTTACTTATAATTGATTATTTATAGCTTTTATCAACTTACTTTTATCTTCACGTGTAGAGTCAAAAAAAGAAGAAAAAGATTGATGATGAAGTTTTGGATTGAAGGGGTTGCAATGTCTGTATAAAGACGCCTTTTTATGGAAAATGATAAGCTAATAAGAGATAATTGTTTGCTTTGTAAGAGATAACGTTAGGCAATTCCAATGCCAACTTGTTTCGCTCCATTTTTAAATGAAAACTATGTCTCCCTCCCTTCTCCCTCCCTTCTCACTTTTATTCATTTGAATAAAAAAGTATAAAGCGGTGCATTCCGTAACTGTTGTCATAATTTCACTCGTATTTTCTAGATGTTGTCTCGCAAAACGGACGATGGGAACAAATGAGTGGCCACGTTTCACACGCTGTCTTTTCATTCTCATTATTACCTACATGGAGTTGCTTTTTATTACAAAATTAAGTATAATGATGTTTAAAAAAGCAGTTCATTATATAAAAAGCTAACCACAAACCAAAAAATGCAGTTTGTTTGAATAAAACAATCAACCAAAAGAAAATTTAAATAAAAGTGTATCAATTTTCTGTAGCTTTATATTTTTGTGCTGAATTTTATAAATAAAAATTGTGTATTCAATACATACTCTTAAGAAATTCAAATTAGAAAATTACTATGCAATTGCGACATTTCTCACAAGACATGTAAATAATGAGTTGTCTACTCGGAACGTCATAATATTTTTTTTAACAATTTGTTTACAACATGGATTCAAAAGTAACAACAAATTAAGACATTTTACTCACCTCCACTGCTTGTCATATAATGTTCAAAAGGTTGAAGAACTCGTAGAACACAGCAGCAGATAATAAAACAAGGGACAACGACATTAGAATTCGACCTCAAGAATGATCATTCGAACAAGAATCCAGTAATTTTTGTAATCTCTCCATGGGGCATGGCGTTAATAATCTCATCCCCTACATAATTCTGCTCGTAATTAGTCTCCCGGCGTGTATATAGCGTTCTTTTAGTTGGTCTTTTGATAAAGAAACGAGGTATTTAATTCTGTCAAATCTTGCAGCGCTGTTTCAATTTATATATCAAATTAAAGTTTCTAAGGTCAAAACTCAAAATAAAAACAAGTAATTTTTTTTTTTTAAAAAAAAAAAGAAAAAAATTTTAATGCTTTTAAATGGGTAAATATTCGTTGTAAAAAAATCTAATCAAAATTATAATTAAGTGAAGTTAAAACAGAATGAGAAGTTTTGTTTTGTATTTTTTAGTTTTTACTTATAGTTAAGTGCTTAATTTGCATAAATTAGAATATATTATGTCAATATTTACAGTATATCAGTGTCGAAATACTTAAAGCAAAAAAAAAAAAGTCAGGCTTAATCACTCAAAATTTTTATTTTTTTGATAATAAATAGATCATTTTGTAGTAATAAAATATGGTACATCCCAATAATATTTATAAGCAAAAATATCACAGAAGTGTTCTACTCAAGTGCAGCATAAAGCCTACAAAATATTGCCACTGGAAGAAATATTAAATAGAATGAGTTAATTTCTCAGAACTACTGACTCAGACTATGGAAGAAAAGCATATTATATAGCATCAGTTATTATTTATAAACATCAACAATTTCTCTTGATAAATATCTTATCATGTCTAAATACATTTGTAAAGAACACTTTGTAATGGAAAAATTGGCTAAAATTTTTGTATCTGGAAGACTGTGATGCTACAATAGTAATATACCGGTAGTTTCAAATACAAATATTACATGTTTAAAAGGAAGTAAAATATTTATCTAAAGGCATTTGGATTGACCAACAGGTAAAATTCTATTTGGTATACATTACAATTTTTTCATAATTTTTAAATAAATCAAATTCATTTTTTTTCTCATTTTTTCAGATACTTTTTACACAACTTAAGCTACAAAAAGTATCCAAATTTCAATATTTCATTTCTTCCTTCAAGCAATAGTAGAAAATGTGTTAACAATAACAAAGACAATGCCATTTGACCATCTAATTACAGTAGAATGGTTTGTTTTCACAATAAATCCTAACAATCAATGATTAAGTACATGTGTATTCTCAGACCATTTAATGGACAGAATATTAAAAATAAAAAGACTGAGCTGATTATCTCTACGTACATGATGTAATAAGGAGAGCACATAGATAAAAAAATTGGAATGCAATAAATCCACAAGTTTATATAGTATTCTTAAGGAATAGATAAGTGATATTGTCTATGCCTATGTTGAAGACTAGAGAACATATTAGAGTGTTTGCGCAAAAAGAATTTTACATTATAACATGAGTAGGTACTTATTATTATAAGAAACAACAACAAAGCATATTAATGTAAATAGCAGAGCCGTTGTTATTCACTATGCAATGCATAAAATTGAAATTCTCTGTATTGAAGGCACATGTACAGTATAGTCATAATCAAGAAAATTATCTAGCGAATTTCTTGGGATAGACTTATAAACGTATTTAGCGCAAAATGAGTAGCACAATTGGTTAAAAAAAATTATTCCTACACATTAAATGCGGGAAAATGACTTTATAAAACCAATTGAGCTGTTGTGAACTCTAATATAGTCTTTGAAATAAAAATACAAAAATTAAAAAAAAAAAAATGGTCAAAAGGTTACAATATTATTAAAATTGCAAAGGATCCCAGATGCAGTTGATTTGTGGATGCTCAAAACCATTTGTTCAAAACTCAATATTAAACACCTTTACACCTTTTTATCACTTTCAACAAAAACTCATTGGTACACAACAACATGGAAAAGATTTTCCGTCGTTAACACTTCTTCAATGCATAGACCTTTGGCATATAAGCATTTGAATTGAATAATAATTTGTGTACGGTATATAATACTATACAGGAGTAATTGGCTTCCACTTCTGTTTGCTCCATGTTAGAATTGAACCACACAAAGTTTGTTCGGCGTTAAGAAACGGTTTGTCGTATATATATTGCTTATAATTATTAGGTGGTTCTGTACTGAGAACCAAGTTCACATTGTTGTTGTATAAATTGTTTTGTTTGTGATTGAGGCGGGCGTTGGCTTCGTTCTTGTCCTCGTTTGTGGGCAAAAAATGCTGTTCATAGTCTTTCCTATCTGTATGTAAATGATCATCTAAAAGCATTTGTGCTTTCAGATGACGTTGCTGACGAAAAGCAATCAATTGTCTCTGCCGTTTGCTGTCTTTCTTGAGCATGCGTATAGCCAGAAGCACAAGAATGACAAGTATGAAGCAGCCTGCGATAGGCACTGCAATTACTGCTGCTCTGAACCAAAGGTCTTGTTGATAAATTGTATCACCTGGCAGGTTATTAAAGTCTAGTTTACCATCTTTACCTGTAAAGAAAACAAAAAATATATTACTATGCTTGTTTACAAATATACCGTGTACAAAATAATTAAATTTGAACGTTCTCATAAATTTATGTGTACACTATTCACTTGTATCTTATTTAGAATTTTAAGAATTAGAAATAAACATAAAATTAATGTTCTGCGTTTTATGGGATGTAAAATTTTCTTTTCTCGTGAAATACAGTGAAGCTGTCTACAGCCAAAGGACAGCCTGTAACCATGAGCTTAGTCTATAATGGCATGAGTACTGACTATGATTAAAACTATGTATATTTGTAAAATGCACGTATAACCTTTATACCTACTCCATAAATTATTTAAATTGTCTTACAGAATTATTAATCTACTTTTCTCTGAAAAGAGTAGTTTTGAAATATAAACTTCGATAATTTTTAATCTGCTCGTTTTCATTTTTCCTATAGCTATCAATGGCGTCATCTGTCGCCTAGCAGACGAGACAGTGGTTATTCAAACAAATGAATGAGACCACATATGACTGACAACGATAAAAAAACCGACGTATAATAAAAATTGAAAAAAAATCAAATTAATTTATATTTACTAAAAATTAAAATTATTAAATTGTAAATCTGTCGAGACTACTTAAATGTTTGATTTATTTCTGTACTACTTTGAAATTTAAAATTATTTAAAAATACTAACATAAAAAACATGAGATAATAAAGTTTTGAACCATAATTATACTAAAATTACACATAAACAAAAAGAAAACTGATATCGCTGCACTTAATAATTATTCACTGCCAGAGGTAATCAGTTAAAATAATAAATATTTAATGAAATGCAGATATTTAATCCGTTTTTTTTGTTCGTTTTGAGGCAATAAATAAACTCGTTAAATGCTAAATCCTCAAACAGGTATTTTAATTTTGATAAATTTGTTTTTTAAAATATGGAAAAAGGTAAAAATAATTATAAGAGCCATCATTTTAATTTCAAAACTCAGGTTGTTAAACTCATTGGCATAGGCAATACTAGGTGGTTGGCCTGCTGCTTCCACGTGCGTGAAAAAGCCCTCCTGTTGAGGTGTCTCAAGTCTGACTATAGAAAAGTGTACCCTGCCGAGATGAGTGTATAAATATTAAGAGAAGAGCATTGTGACTAATACAATATAGTCGTGAGGTCAAGACAAGAATGAAAACGACTTCCAACTGAGAGAGATCAACTGTCAACACTAACACCGTCTTAATGGCACTTGATTTACAAATAAATATTTCAAGATGACATTATTTAAACAGCAAAAATACTAAAATAAGCTTTATTCACTTATCTCAAGTGGAACGTTGTCTAAAAGTTCAAAGTTTTTATTTTTTAATTGAATGGAGTAAATAAAATCGATCAAAGCAATCTAACAAAAGTCCTTGACATTCTTACAATAAAACTACTATTTTTTCCTTCTTTATTATTTTATAAAATTATTTATAAAAGATTTGCAATCTCATAAATACTCTAAAGTTGATTAGCAACTTCTATTACCACTTTAATGGATCTTATTTGTCAAGTCTAGTTAATTAGGAACAATTTTTGCTAAGTCATGATGACACGAAGTAAGCATATATTATATGCATATCAGGTTGAAAGTTTGACCTCACAAAACTATATAGCACTAATGAGCCATGATAAATGGCACCCTATTCATCCATTCAAACAACTACAATAAACCTTTTATATATCATTCAATAAACGTTTAATTTACCATAAAATGTGCGATTGGCTTTGGCATTCATTTGAATTTTCAAATCCAGACTTCTGGCATAATTGCACATGTCTTCTTGACAACAGAGCAGCAGTGGCACCTTTGCCACAGATAGTTTGGCATTGTTGTTGAATCCAAGACAAACATCTTCTTTCGGCCTTTGTAAAAATTCGATGCATCCGTGGCGGGAATGTAAAGGGTCGTTGACATGGGTGCTCACTTCAGAGAAACACGTGCTTTTGTTCGATTTGCACATGTAGCCAGTGCTGACGCACACAGGTAAGTTGCAGTAACATCGAATTTCAGCTGAAACAAAAGAAGAAAAAAATGTTAAGTACGTACATAAACATGAACAAACATTGTATCAAAACAATAAAAAGTTTCTTGACCTATCCGGGCTTTGTCAAATTTTAATTTCCCCAGTTTTGCAACAAAAACATTTTTGCTTGTATTATTTTTAATGCATGGTGTCACAATCAGTTCAACCTTAACTTCCTGCAACGAGTCAGCAGCGCGTGCAGAGAGATCATTTTCCTTGCATGCAAACGTTGTGTCGCCCGGCAGACCGCCGCCACTGACGAAGAACGTTTGTGACGTCATGTGGTAAAAATACAAAGCAACAGGTATTAGTTAAAGATGGCCTGCTGGTTGTGATGTAAAAAATTATTTATAAAAATTCGTACGCTTGAAGAAAAAAGAAAGATTATTGCTTGTTTTTAAAAAGGGAGCTTGACCCTAAAGAGGAGGAGAAACTACATATTAAAGTTTGATTTATTTTCACTGTGGCTCTAATAGAAACAAGACCATGTGTCATCCTCACTTTTCCCCTAAAAACCGGCAGATCCGCCCCTGCCAGGTGGGCAAGTTGGAACGCAGGGTCGCCGAGAAAAAAAGGAACGCAGAGGTATCATTTACTGGTTTTGGACGGGTTTAGCCTGAGGATATAACATTTCTTAAACTAGTCATTTTGTTAAAATTTTTAATCAAACTGGCATACATTAAAAAAATTGCATAATTACATTGGAAGTGATTAACTCATTCAAAAAATAAAAAAGACCATTTTAATGTTTTTCTCACTTATTTTTTTATGATAAAAGAATGTCAATCAGTTATTAGACCACTTATGTACGTATATATTAAATTTTATTTTTTTTTAAAAATGTTAAAATTTTTTGGAGGTCATTGTGTGTTCGTAGTAATGAGAGAATTCCAGCACCCACCAAGTGCTTATTACGGCAACTCAAACTCATCTGCCCTCGTCCCTGTAATTACACTACAAAATTATAGTTGCCGCTCTGCACTAGCCTCGTTTCCATCTTTTCTTTTTTGCCTCACATGGGTGCCCTTGTAATGACAACGTTGTTCTTTTGTCTATTTTTTTAAAAAAATTTAAATTTTTTTATATATTCGGATCAGACCATTTCATATCTTACATTCAATTTTTTTCTTCTTTCAATTTATAAACATAGAAAATAATACTAATTGCCTGTATATATTTTATTAATGACATATTTATTGGCAACAACTTTTAGGGTGTGTGAGCACAAAAAAAATTATCTTTTTTCTCTAACAATTACAAATAGATAAAATTACCATTGTAAAAGCTTTTTTTTTCCTAAAAAAAAACTTTTAAGAGACAAATATTAATTGTATAAGACCTTAATTTACATACAAATATGCTGCTTCACATACAAATGAGAAGCAGACGACGAAACACAACTTATTTCATCTCCAACACCTCTAATGTTTCTCACGGTTAAAAATTTATTCATAAATGGGCCCTTTAACCTCTAAAACAAAGCTTTCTTGTGCATCCAATGCCAATTAGGTCATAAGGTAGGAAAAACGGCCAATGTATGTAAAATTGTTTTTGAGCAGCTGTTTAGCTTATCACGCTGCCAGGTAAAACGGCGCCAACTTGATGCTGGCGCCGCTGAGGTTAAGGTGGGGCCCACATCGCCACGCTGCCACCTGTTGACGAGCACTGATCTGTGACGTTCGGCTGTTGGGTTTCCTGCTACGGTAGACTGGTCTCTCACGCTCACGTGCCACTATATACATCTGTATGACACAGCTGTCCCGCTGTCACCCTTTTACGCACGTGCCACAGGAAACCTTCACAATCCCCTTTTGTTATTCAACAAATATGAACATCCCCTTTCTCCGCCTCTCGTGTTATATAAAGAAACTTGACAGCATTGTTGACAAGCTCTCTATTATACGTCACTCTTTAAACAAACTACAACAATGATGTCTGATAAGTTAACATAATAAAAAGTTATAGTTAATTTTTCCCCAGAAGAGCATAACTTATTTTTATTGTCAAATGTTTCTTGAGCACCCACCAAAACACAGCCATTAAATTATTTCAAACCAACTGACATTTTCAAAGAAGGATTCAACGGAAAAGCAACGACGGGCGCCAGCGCCACCAAACTTCGAGGCCAGGACGTCGGCGTTGGCGGCGCCAGACCATCGATTGAGTCGCCAAGCATGAGGATGCGCTTTACCGGTTGTTATATCGAGGGGCATTAGAAGACTTTCTCCCGCACGAAGACCAAAACAGACTTGGCCTTGTGCTTTAATCTGTTTGTCGAATAAAATCCCGACGAGGCGGCGACGTATTCGAAGCAAGGGTACTCCATCACCGACACATATTCTCATCCCCTCTCAACATCCCGCATGGTCGTTTGGAAACCACTGGGCGCCGGTTCGCAAAACGTTTTCCCTATGGAGGACAACGAACTCCTCCTTCTAGTCATCCTTCTCTTTGTTTACACTATGGGGAGTAAAGATACTGGCGCCAAAAAGATTTAATCGTAAAGAAACTTTAGAAAAAGAAAATTTTAAAAAAATAAATTCAATTTTCGAGTAAACTTGTCTTGAAACGAATAAAAATAGACGAAAATTGCAGGTTTCTCTTAGAGTAGCTAAGTAAACAGTTCAAAAAGGGCAAAAAATTTTACTACTCCGCCTCTAAAATCACTCAGAGATGGCAGCCACCCTTTTGGAAACAACGTAAACCATTCTACATGAGGAGACTCTTAGCAGGGGGTTAGTAAAAGATGAAACCTCTCTTTTTCTCCCCCCTTTCCAGTCGAGATAGTGTCGGCATGTCTCAGCAAGACGTGCGCAGTTAAGCTCCTCTGATGATTTCGTTTACTGATTATTCATCTATTTATAGACCGGGGTTTTATGTCGGCACTCCATCAACAGATAATTATTTCTTTATTCTCAATGAACCTATTTGATCAAAACACCCTACGGGTTATGTTTTGCGATTCATAAAACTCGAATGAATGAGTTGTTGTACCTATAAGAAGAGGGGCGGATGAGATAAGACGCTTGCGGGGGAGGAGGAGATGCCACCTGTCGAAAAGGGATGTTGAGTGGAAATCCGTGCTTCTCTGCAGGAAATCACTGGCTATGTTGGTACTAGCAAAAGTTACCCCGTAGCGCTGCACAAAGCCACTGAATACAGAACCGTAACATCACGTTGACATTTAGTGACGTCAGTTTTCGCTAATCGACAATGAAGAAGATTGAATTTTTAGATTGAATTTTTATTGTGCGTTATCCGATAGCACTTTGCACAGTTCTTTAAACATTTTTTTTATTAGTTTAATTGAATTTCAGAAATTCTAGGAGCTTAAGTGAAGAGTGTGTTTTGTTTGTCTCAGCTGTTTACTCAACCTTGACCAATTAGCGAGCCCCAAGAGTGGCGGCGTGTCTTGCGCCTTACTTCATTATTAAAGGCACATGGTGTCTCTAAACCAGACTCTATAATTGGCACGTGAATAAAAAACATTTCCTCAAAATATAAATATTTTTTTAAAGCAGAACTGTATGTAAAATATTTTTATTTAACTTTCCCATGACTTTATAATTATGATTTGCCTTTGATTATCCTTTTATGATTACAGCTAGTTACCTATTAATATATCAATTAACATATTTTTCTAAAAAATATTTTTGCAATTTTTTTTTTTAATAAAAAATAATTTAAAAAATTCACTTTAAGCACATTTATAATGGTGATTTGTTTTTAAATTTTCATTCTCAAACTAGAATTAATTTTAAGCATATAGAACTTCCTTTAAAATAAGACCAGATGTGTGGAAACCTAGAAGAGGAAATTTAAACAGTTTGCATTATCTCCCCCTCCATTCCCTCATAGTACCCCCGTTTCAACATTCAGTTTGCATAGCCTTTGACCGAGGAAATTTAAAGAAACCCGCACACTTAAATAAACAACATAGAAAAATGGATGCCTTTAAAATACGTCAAATAAGAAGAAGACAAAAAAAAATGGGAGATGAATCTGCATTCCAGACGTAAACTAAGACCAAAATATTGCAGCAGTGAATCATTTTTTATGACTGACGCCGGAGACACATTTAAAAGACATGATAAACGACAATTCGACTGATGTACAAAACAAGTAAAATTTATTTATCAGGTACAACTAAACTTTTTATCGCTGATTACATAAATGTTTCAGTTTTTGAATGAATTTTTATCTTGCAACTGACATTTCCCTACCTAAATATGGCCTTAAGAAAATAGTTTGGGTCAGAGTCGCACAAAGAAGGTTCTACTATGTAATTTGCTGTCATTTTCTTCTGAGATGCCTACAGAATGGCCCAGCCCAGCCCAATTGAGTTAGGATGCTGCCCGCAGGCCGAAGAAAACTCTCAAGTGGTATGGTAAAAGCATTTGAAAGGACTCTGCCTTCTTAATAGTAAATAGAATAATAGTTAGTCACTTTATACTAGTGAATTTCAAGAAGAAATAACGATTAAAACATAGATAAGTAAACGCATGTCAGGACTTGCTGATTGATTTCCCATTGCCCATGTTTCAATGTTTTTGATCAAAGTAAAAGGAAAATAAACATACCCATTGCAGGATGGTTGATTGCAGTAAGTAATGTGATGACAACAATCAAAGTGCTCTGTGTATCCATGAAGTTAAGCGTTCACGTGGGACGCTAAATCCGTGCGTCCTCGTTCTAAGCCACATTCGATAGAAATGTATGGAACCTCGGTGGTGTGGTGTGTGCCCGAGCGCAGCCCGTGCTCGACTACAGAGGTCGCCTTGGGCGCTCTTAGAGGAACCTCGATTGGCATCCAGGTTGAGTTCACTCTGTGATATGGGGAGGATGAATTCCAAACGTTGCTGTTGTTGTTGTTGTGTTTTTTTTAGCTAATCATTTATAACCGATTTTTCTTGTTAGTTAACAAAATTAAGAATTTTTTAAGAGTATTACCATAGATACGACATTTTGTGTTTTTACAAAATTGTTTTTAATCAAACCCAATGAACTAACGCATGTTGTGTGATATTCGAAACTTCATTTGAATTGAATAAATATTTAGACTATTTTAATTATTATTCATACGATTATGATTATGTAATGCAAACTTTCCGAGTATTCAATTTACTTTTGTTGATGTCTGATGAAATAATTTTTTAATGTTTTTATTTCAGTTTAATTAAAAGTTATTGAAAATTTGAATGTTGCAGATTTGTTAGCGAGATCAAGTAATAAATTAAGATGTTGAAGTGGCCTCGATTAAGATGGTTGTTATTTGGACGTGGTCAACTGGTCAGTCCAAGAAGGCCCTGATGTGATGCCTAAAGGCAAGTGATCTTGCTGGACCTCCTGCTAGCAGAAGTTTTTGAATTGGCCTCGACAGACTGGCGACTGCCGCCACTGTTGATTTTAATCAGCTTAAGTGGCCAACCCCATTTTGAACTCTCCTTGTCCTTTGTTTATCCACATGTCAACAGCCTTTTGTAAGGGATGACGATGACCACTTCAACCGTGGCCTTCTTCTTACCATTCGAAAGGATCATAAACTGTCGACCTATGGTCACACATTTGTCACAAACGGGTGTCTTAAAGAGTTCAATCTGTCATAAAATCATTTGGTGTGTAAAGACTGTAAACTGCTGCCATTAAAACAAAACAGGAGCGAAAACTCTCGAATTGTTTACTTAAAGCAAGAATATTAACAAATAACAAATTAAATTAAACATTGCGTGTGACACGGTTTAGTGCGTTTCTTTCGCTTGAGATATGGAATAGGACACTGACTCTATACTTTTGACTGATTTTTCCCTTTTTATTTTGGCCAAACAACTTTTTCTTGAATAGACCGGATGAACAACATGTATTTATAAAAATTATTACCTTCATACAAGTTGAGTTGAAAGCACATAAAAACTTTCATGAAATTCGAACCACAGAAATGTAGATGCAATTTATATATAAATATATAATTTGCTTTCAATGATTGATGGATAACTCAATATATGAATACCTGGTTGGTATAATGATCATCGTTATTGATTAATATTGTGACATTTTGAAAAAATCCATAATCTATAAAGGACATCAAGATATATACGATCACTTTCCTCGATAGACAAAACAGAATAGATAGCAATTTGATATAAGAACAATTTCCTAATTTATGCGTAACAGTATCACATGATTAAGTTTCATTTTTCATTTCAGTTAGCAACAAACGCATCTAATTTTCCCCATTGTTTCTTGACATGTTGAAATCGATAACACTATACATATTTCATAATTTATAACTAATAAATGCATTCAGAAAGAAAGAATAACCTAGTTTTAAAGCAAAAACAGCATAATTCACTATTTATTGCTGGTATTTCCATATCATCTTCATAATGAGGATTATGATATAATGATATAAGATGAGTGGGGAATTGGCGTGCAAATATGGAAGACATAAGCAAATTTATCATTAAATCAATAACATTGACAAAGGCATTCTGTTGATCTGGTTTCATCAACATTCTATCATTTCAACTGAAGCCGTTTCTCTCAAAGTTATAGGGGTCGGTGTTGTTCACCCTCGCAAAAGGACAGAAGTCACCCCTTTTGATATTTGAGAAGCTAAGATTTTATCACCAGCGAATGAAACTTACAAAACAAACGTTAGTTATCTTTATATAAACATTCCTAGTACAATGTTTATACAAACTTTATTGCTGATCGGTATAATATGCAATTAAAATTTAATTATTTATGAAAAGAAACAGTTAAACAGCCGGTTTCGTTGTGATAACTTGATGTCTGGTGTAAATTAAAAAAAATTTTATTTCCTTATTTTTTATTTTATTTTAAATAAAATCCTTGAAACGTGGTGTCATCTTTAAAAACAAAATGAGCAATCCGATTTATTTATTTTCATATATAATTTTACATATTTTTCTTGTTTCCAAAATTTAAAAATAATATAATATATATAAACTAAAAACATCATGTGCTCGCATTCCCAAACCAGAAACTAGGAAACTTTCAGTTTGAGAAAAGAAAAACAAGTTTTTTGGTTTCCTGGGGAAATCCTTTAAGATGATTAATTAAGATTGGATCCCCCTTTCTCCTTGTGATGACAATATTGCACTTTCAAATAGCAGGAGGCAAAAGTTTTAATTAAAAAAAGAGATAAGAAACTCAAAATTTTGTAGAAATATTTTTCTTTTTTAAAATTTATTTTAAGTTATTGTCAAAAATAATAAATAATCTCATCTGAATGCAATTTTCTCATCTTTATTGCTGAAATTATTACTTATTTAACACTTAAAAAAATTGATGATATGTCGAATTCCATTAATTACCATAAAAAAATGAAAATATACACATCATCAGTATATAAATAGTTTTTTTTTCTTTCTGATATTCCATTCGTGATTTTATAAAACATTTTTGATCCATAAACCCTGTTTCAGTCACAGTAAACTTCAATAAATTGTAAAACATTTTTGATTTTAAACAAACTTGGTAATATGAGCATAGGAACAAGCATAAAAAATGTAAAGACGAACATTAAAGGACAAAATATTAACGATAAAAACTACAAATAATTAATTTATATTAATATTATAACAATAAAAAAAAAAAACTTTTAAAAAATTCTCAATTTCCTTATTTACAAAACTGTACACCATTATGCTTCCTCACGAACACACCCTTTATGAAAACGAGATTTATTAAGATTGCACAACGAGGCCATACAAAACTGTAAAACATCACTTCTTCAAGTCAAGTGGCACTAAATATCATGCCATGCTTACCAGCTTACTCATCAATATTACAAAACAGCTATATACATTGTATATACATTAATATTAATATAAAGAGATTTTGACATTTAAAACAAAACTAATAAATTAAAAAAATAAAATTCAAGTCGCAAGAATCGCTTTACTATCGTTATAAAACCCATTTCTGGACGAATCGGGTTCCTGGAGCCGCGAAACTGAAGCCAAATCTTGACCTTTGAGGTAACTTCTCCTGTCAATTCCAAATTCCCGTCGATAAAAAAGTGTGTGCCGTCTTAGAACAATGGCAGCAACTCCAGCCAGCACTAACAGAAGACCTATTCCGACTACGAGCACGGTTATGTAAATTGGGCTAATCATATTGGATGCATCAGTCGTATCTCGACTCGTAATTGGCTCCTCTGCGATCACAGTGTTCAGCTTCACAGCACTCGTCACATTTCCTGTTAATTTAGACAAATTTTATTTAAAAAAAAACAAAAAAATTTAAATATTCTATAATATACCTTTATCAATGTGCCACGCTGGCTGCGTGGGCAACGCTAATTGGTTACACATTGAAGAATTACAGCACAAAAGAAGCGGCCATTTGCCTTTGGTAGCTGGTGGTCTGTTTTCGCATAAAATTGGCGACCTATTCGTGATGCAACCTCGGATTACAGGGCCTGACCCATCGGCCCTTTCCAGAATTTGTGTGTAGCATAAATGAGTCGTGTTGCATGTGTTCACACCTAAAGTTTCGCAGTCGGAAGTAGTGCACACACAAGTCAATGTTTTACCTATAAAAAAATTAAAAAATCAAAAAATTTTAATACAAAATAAAAAATCATTTTTTAACAATATAAGCTTTAAAGAGCAGAACCAAGGGCGTTTCCCAAGCTACTTATACTGATACATTTATCATTAGAGGCGACGAGTTGGCGACACAAGCTGAGCACTCAATTATATACACACACAACAAGAGTTTAATGTGGGCATGAGCCCACATATGTACACATACGCACATCCATTTGAATTCAATTGAGGGCAATTTCAATGATAATAATAATAATGTTTAATCAGCACAAATTCGATCAAGAGGATGCTATTTTTTTCACTGAAAAGGAAATTAGAAAATTTGATTTTTTTTCCTGTCTTGTCACGATGTCAATAGGAAGCAATGGTCATTCGTATCAGTGGCGCCAGGCACCGCAAACAAAAAGTCATATTTATCTGGTCGAATTGTAACTTGGCTTTGAAAACAACTTTTATCGCCACAAATGATTTTCCTCGCATTGTTTACATATCTTGCGTATAATGTACTTTTAACTTTTGATAATCTAATCTGAGAATGACCTTTGCTCGCTTTGGGTGGATTCTCAATGCAGTGACCATGTGTATGAAACTAATCTCTATTTATTTTAATTAGACCTTTCCCCTCTAGGGACCTAAGAGCGCTTCCATTATCCATCATCTGTGAATTCCTCCCCATTTCTGTTGTCTCTTTTAAGGTTGTGCTAATGGGATTTGGTTTTTATTTAGTAAATAAATTCAGATTTGCCTTTAACTTTGTAAATTTTTTGTTGTTTTTTTTTTTAAATTTTTTTTTCTTCTGTTTCTTTTAATTATTTTAGAATGATTCTGCGAAAGATAAAGGTTTTTGGAAGTTACATTCCCGCAGGGAAGAGGAACAAGTTAATTGCATCGTCACATCTTTGCTGCACCGGATGCTAAAAGGCACTTAGTGGTCGAGAAAAGTCAGCAAGCAAAGTGATTTTCAATTGTGAGATAGTAAAAGACAGAATAAGCCACTTAAACCACACCTGAAACAATCCAATCAAACAAATCATTTGTTCCGAAACAAAATACTGATACAATCATAAAATGAAGTTTGTAATAATTTATTTTCTTTTTTTGAATTTTTTAAATTTAACATTTTACAACTTGAATATGATACATTATTGTGCCTGAACTTGAAAAGACCATAATCATAAAAGCAAGCAAACCAAAAAGCACTAAGACTTTTTCACAAGAGGTCCATAAAATCAAGTCAAGGTTTTATTAGGATAAAAAGTTTAATTGTTACTTTAAAAAAAAGAAAAAATTAAAAAAATAAATATCCTTAACCCTATTTTAAAAATTTAAAATTTAAATAAAATGTAATTTACATTACATTTCAGTTTTATTCCATTTTTTAAAACTAAAAAAAACAAAAAACAAATGGCGTCATGGTAAATAGATAGTAATTAGCTGAATTAAAAATTAATATTCAGCTACCATATTGTAATTTGTTACATAAAAAAAGATCATTAAATACCGTAATGGCATTCCGGTGAGCGCGAGCGTCAACGACCACCCACCAGAGGTCGAAAGGGAAATGCAATCTAAGATGGCATTCTTATACCTTCTCCTACGGCTGTAAAAATTTGCACAAACACCGTAAATGGGTAGTGGGTGTAAGATTGAGTGCAAACCCCATCTACAAATCCCACGATAACGGCGATGAAATTTGACCAACAACTCACACAGCGAATTTTATTGTTTTTTTGTTTTAGTTTAAGGTCTTTCAGGGACTGATTCTTATCGTCCATTTAATTCGTGACTGGAAAACCAATGAAAATGTTTAAAAATTTTCAAAAACAAAAAAAAAAAAAAAAAAATTATTTTTTATTTCTTCTAACATTTGCATCCCGTTAAAGTAGCAACTCGCACTCATATTTTTTCCCATGTCCACGAACATCGTAATCCGCCATCTATCACTTCACCCAGTAGAAAAGCTCAGACAAAACATTGGCGCCATAAGAACTGTTTCCAATCCCACTTCCTTTATCAGGAGCCAATCACAAGTCAAGATGGCAGAACAGATACACTTACACGCCCCATGAAACATGCGACAAACCTTTGCAATGGGACAGTGCACCCCCTAAGAATCTGGAAAACCTCAAACTCAACACTTCCCCGCATTACCTTCACATCTACTCAAGATTATCATCTCAAATTCTAAAGACTTTTTTCTTAAAAAATAAAATTCTTTTAGAAAACTAAAAACTTACATAAAAAAACTTATGTGATAAAATGTAAAACTGAAGTTGAAAAGGAGGTGGGAAGGGCGAGTAAAAGAAAAGGCACTTGAGACGAAGTCATAAGCGTGGTTGATAAGTGTGTTGGAGTTTATGCAGAGGGCGCTAATGGACAGCCTTAGGAAAGAAACACGAAGGGGAACAGACGATAAAAAGAGAAAAAAAGAGGGTAAAAACATGGCGCCATATCACTCAACAAGCGAGCAAATAACGGAAATGAAGGCGTGACCAAACTCCCTCCGCCACTGGATATTGAAATTGTCTCGCACAATAACATTTAAACCCAAATATGGACGAGAGAATAAGAAGTGGTCATAATTCTTTTGCGTGACATGTGGGCAAAATTTGTTCATGTAAACTCGGTTCACGGGTCAAGTGGCTCAATCTCTTTTCCCACGCTATAATGGACAGTAGTTCTTAAGAATATGTTTACTGATGGATGATGGACAGTGCATATATTTCTTTATCCAAACAAGGTCATCTATAAATATACACCCCCGCCCTGCTTCGGCCCGTCACGAAGGCGTCTTCGAGACTGCATCTAAGATGTTGCCAAAACAATTTCATAATGACAATTTAGGCCAACACAAGCCAAAAAATCTTAAAATTGATTTCAACACTGTTAAGTCCAGGGTCGAACTGCGATTTAATTTAATAAGCAGCCCCGGAGCCCCCATATTTGCATGTCCTGGTTTTCTCAAAAAAAAATAAAAATATCCCCATGTTATTCCTATGGGAAGTTCGGTGTTCTGCAGAGAAAACAACCATTTCATATTTTATAATTTTTTTTTTTTTTAGTAAAGAAAAGTGAGGTATTGATGAGGTCAAAGAGTTAGCTCCATAATCCAGAGGGGAATTGAAGAGGTGATTTCTTGTGTAAATAGCTCGAGGGGAGAGGCTGTCCACTGGACCAGTCGAGATAAGGTCCCTTGGCCACTAATTGCCTCGCGATGGATGGCACTCTAACAAGTAAGTATTAAAAGAAAGGGAAAAAATGGGAAGGAAAAGGATCTCCCCTTCGCAACATGGAATTGCTTTCAATTCGCCTATAGAGTCAAGAGAAATGGTCCTTGTTTACTCATTTAAAACTGTGTCCATCCAATTTAAGTTTTCAGGCTACCAACTGCCACTTAAAAACGATGTGAACGAACGGTTTAAGAAATTAAAACTTTACATCAACTCGCTGACATCATCATTTTTTTCTCCAGAAAAAGGTAAACAAGAGATGGAATGTCATAAATCAAGTCCTCGATGATGGAAGTTTTGTATGAAATCTTTTTGATGTCTTCATGTGATGAAACATGAGACGAAATCCAATGAGATTATTTTCTCATGATTTCCATGCAATTATTCCGAGTCACAAATGCACCGATGACAGAATGACTTAACTTGTCTAAGTCGCAATAAAAACTGTCACTTTTTTTCTTTCAACGGCTAAACTTAAAGGTAAGTTATTGCTTTTAGAGCGTCGTAATTTATATGGGTTCTTGATGCACATTTGACAGCTAAACATTGAATAATTGTTCAATGTGGGTCGTACAAAATTATCATCACCTTGGAAACTTCTAAAAAAAAATTTTTTTTGGGGGTATTGAAAGTATAATGGAGCATTTTTATTTGATGGGAAAAGCTTGTTAATGTTATCTCTAATGGTAATTAGGTTTAGTTTTGATACCAAAAAAAATTAACAATTTAATTTTATTTCAAGATTTTTTAAAAAAAAAATTGGAATAAATTTTTCACTTTAAACTCGAGAAGAATCCAACTAAATCACGGTCACATTGTGCGCATAATGTTAAAATTCATCACGAACTCGACCTTTTAAAGTCTTTCATTTCTGGAAACATTTTAAATATTTGTTGCTGTGACTCAACCAGACAACGGCTCATGACTTAATCAAAAAAAAAATTATATATATTAATTATCCTCAATTTTTATGTTTACAACGAGGAAATAAGGATGTTCCACATTTTACTTCCCATAAGAACAATCCGAAAATGCAAATAAAAAAAATTCTATTTATTTTTTTTTAATAATAAATTTATAATATTTGCAATGATTGGGTCACACGGACCACATTCGAGCTGAAGGTTAATAACAGCTTCAAGTTTTCAATGGGCTCATTGTGTTTGGTCGCGGCAATGCAGCCGCAGCCAAGCAAAGAAAGGAACTGCGATTCCGGTAGGAGATAGCACTCGTCGTGGACGACTTCCGGTCGCTGTGGGCCTCAACGATTCATACACAGCAGAAGGCGTGCAACGGGAAACACTAATTCTTTTGTATTGGTTTGGTCACTGTTGAAATGAACTGACAGATAACATCAGCAAGAAATTCCACTTAAACGAATAAAAGCTCGTGTTTTCTCCAAAACTTTTCCAAGTAAATCTTCCATTTTTTTTCCATTTTTGTTATTTTATATAATTTATGCACCAATTTTTTTAATAAAAAAAAAAATTCATAATTTTTTTTTATTTCATCCAATTAGTATAATGACATACATTTGTAATTTTTTTCCCCTGTGTTCAGATGTCATCAACTTACCGCGAAATAAAAATATAAAAAAATTCTTTTTAATTAAACCTTTGATAAATGTTGATAACATCAAAGAAGTAGAAAAATCTCATATAAAAAAAATTATGAAAAATACTTAAAATTGTCCATCCGGGTGAGTCAATAGAAGACATCTCTTCAATCTTGGCCAAATGTTTTCATAACTTGTTTTCTAACCTCCTGCAGTGGCAACCTGCCACCCGGCTAACTTTGTGCTCGTGTAACCCTCCCACACGCTACTCCTTTCACGTGTCATTTGCGTATACACTTTACATTTTTTCTTTCTTCTTTTTCCCTAGTGAATTATTCATGCCAACTAAACAAAATAACCACCTTTTTTCAACCTTTTTTTTCAATTTTTTTTCTTATTTCGCCGCATGTTGGAGGTAAAGAATTTTCGCATTTTCACATTTCTCACAATCCCTTTGAGAAAAAAAATAAAGTGGACCTATAAGGTATCATTTGGTGTCTCTACGACCAAAGGACCTTATCATTACATGCTGACCTGTCGTGCAAAATTACTGAGTACGAGTTAATGAAAGAAGTCAACCTTCGCACAAATGAACATAATGAAAAATTCCATTGCATTCAACTTTGCAATATACTTTAGGGATAGCGCCATCTGTAGTTATCATTTGAAGAAAAAAATTTAATGAGAAGTTTATATATATTTAAATTACCTCATTATGTAATCTGAAGGCAGAGTTAAAAAACACTGAAAAAACTCAGTTTTTTAAAATTATGCATTTTAATTCCAATTTTTGTCACTACAAGACACTTCGATTAATTCAAATAACAGTCCCAGACAAAATAGTGGTGCTATTCAATGTAAAAATGACAATTTTCATAAATTTTATATTTATAGAGTTGAAAAAACTCAATTTTTTTCAAATTATGCATTTTAATTCCAATTTTTGTCACTACTGGACACTTTGACTAATTCAAATAACAGCCACAGAGAAAATAGCGGCGCTGTTCAATGTAAACTAAAAAAAGTTTCAAAATTTTATATTAAAAAAAAAATCGTTTTTATTCAAACTTCAAAATTCCCATGACTTTTGAATTGAGTCTGCGAATGACCAGTTCTTTTAATCATATTACTTACATATCACCAGGCCCTATACTTTACCAAAATCTCCCTCATCCGCCACAAGGCTCCACTTTTTTTGTCCTATTTTTTTTTTTCTTTTCTCTTTTCTTTTCGCTCCACATAATCACCACCTACAACTGACTGTGAGCTAGGGTTTTCAAAAGTGGGAGGAAATGAACGCTTGCCTTGCCTGGCTGGAAATAGTCTATTGTAGTGGTGGGTAAACTTCTCAGCATCTCATGCACGATCAGGGCCCCAATGATTTCACAGTACAGACCATGACCCGGGATAATGAACCTTCGTTTGGGTTCCTGCGACTCTCTAACCTATAATTTCATAAGGGGAAAAGAAAACCTAGTTGTTTGCAAAGAATCTATGGTCCACATCAGTTCATTCCTGTGTAATATTAACTTATTCTACCCTAAATGACATTTGAACATTTCTTTAGTTTTAAAAAAAAAAAAAAAATCCCAAAAAAAAAAAAGACATTTTTTTTTAAACATTAAGTTAAGATCCTGAAGAAATATTTTATTTTTTTTTTAATTAAAAAAAAATTCTTTTAATTTTTTAATTTTTCCTAATTTTACTCCCCAAATGTCCTCATTTCTTCATTTCCACATGATGATGCTAAACCAGTCAGAAGAAAAGTCGATAAAATATAAACACAATTATCTAGAGGAAGCACCTTTGGCCATTTTATTTTACATCATTATCAGGAAATAAAAGCAATGAAGAAAAAAAAGAGGTAAAACAAATATTTGCTCTTCCCTACCCTCCTGGTCAGGAAACCAATCAATTTAAACAGTAAATATATCGAAATAAAAAAAATCTTTAATAATTTTTTCTAAGTTTTCATTTTATTTTCTATTCATTGTCAATTCGATTGAGATGCAGGACAATACGCATGCTGAGATATAATAGAATTCGAGGACTACCTTAGCGACCCATATAGGTTCATCTTGTGTCTACGTGACTGGACTAACCAATTCTATCAAGTGTTTAGAATTTTTTTTCATTGCTCCATGATGCTGCAGGTTGAGTATAATAAGCACAAATTTAAATGGTAATTTTTGATTTATTCAAAAGATCTAACTGAAATTATAAGTTGCTGTTATGAGTTTCAATGTTATCATTATCATCATTTGCAGCCACCAGACTACACTAACAAAGTAAGATTCATCATTCGGGTCATTGTGCAATTAAAGCACACTTCCTATTTTAATAACAGTAACCGACATTACGAGTGTTTAAAAGAAAATAGATACACATTTTATTAATTAAACCTAGTTTATGATTAATTTTGTGTATAAAATTACGCCTACCATCATTTTGCTGCATGTTTTCATCAAGGAAACAATTTAACAAAAGATGAAAATTAAATTGCAATTGTTTTTAATTTTCAGACAAAAGATGATTAAATTTTCAATGCAATTTTAATTATCGACGAATTCATATGGCACAATTCCATAAAAACATTTTTTTCTTTTATTTCCCTGTCAACCATTTTGATATTTATTGATTTCCTTGGCAGCTTATGTGACCGTTTCAAGCATCAAATCTGATTTGTTGAATCAACAAAAGTCTACTTTTCTATATGGTGTCGGTGGCCTAATCGTGCAAGGTCGCTGCATATCGATATTTAAAAACTATTAAACATGCTTATAATCTGCAAATGTAGGTCGTTATGCTGTATGCTAACAATTCAGTGGCGCCGCAGTGTGATTGAATTGTGTATTCGGGTCTAACTTTGCTGTATACAAGAGTTTTATGTTCGATTCGAGTTGGTCGATATTGTAAATAGAATTGCAACAAGAAGCACGAATACACGGACCCTCCAGACCTTTTATTGATGAACCACACCGTGAGGCGCATGCGTGATATCAGCTAAAATCATTTCCTCGGCAGAAAAGTGTGTGACATCCGGTGTACAGAGGAATGTGACGTCATTTTTTTTTTTGTATTTGAAGTTTTGTATTTGAAGTTGTTTTTTTTTTTTTTTTTTTTTTTTTTTTTAAGAGACGGAGTTTCAAGCTGATAGCCGCATCAAGTCGATTTTTTGCCGCATGAATATGCCATCACCGTCGACTTTAAAAAAAAATATCTTATTTTGAAATATTTCTTTTTGATGTTAATAATGAATTAAATATCGATGAATTTAAACCAATGAAATAATTTTTGTATTTTTCTGAACCAGAATAGAGTCACATATTGATTTATTACTTCATAAATGTTGCTATGTATATAATGTCAGTTAATTCACCTTTTTGAATTTCTAAGTTTGTTTACTTACAATTTGAATACTTGTTAATTAGGTTCTGGTGCTGCATAATTGATTAAATAATTATTTTTTTTTTTTTTTTTAAAAAAAAATTAAAAAAAAAAATTTTCATAATCAAATTTAGTGTACCCATAGTAATCCTAAAAGCTCACAGTCGCCTTTAATGAGTCAAGAAGTGATGTCACTTTAATACTTGGCGCCAACAGTCTGATTTTAGTTGCCAGTGTAATTACCCAAGTTTCAATTTAATGAAACATGTCATTTTATACCTTACATCTTCAACCTAATCAATTAATTGAACCAATTCCATGAAAAGAACATTTTTTTCCCACTTGTTCACTACACTTGCTCCGATTTCCAATAAGTTGCACTGCCATCATTAACCCTGATTTATTATATATTTGAAAATTACATAACGGCACCCACAATTCAATGATTGATTTGACTTATGACCCTCATGGTTGCCAACAGCAACTGCATAAAAATCTAGTAGGAAAATCTAACATTGCAGATTAGGTTTAGAGCTGGAAATTATTGATCTGTTTATTCCCTTGACAGGGCATGTGAGTAAAAGTTGAAAAGCACGACTAATAACATGACGTTATAGACCAGTCCATCATTGATTTTCTTCACTTAAATTTATTTTCATTTAATTTAAAAAAAGAAAATAATAATAATAATAATAGATGAATTTTTAACGACAATAAAAGTGCCCCAAATTCGGCTAATTGGGTTATAACGCATTAAAAGCCCCCACATACCCAAACAACATATTTTTGTTTACAAAATAAAAATGAATACACATCCGCCCCCGCATTTAAATGCCCCATGGAAAAAAAACACGATTATGCCCTTATCTATAAATAAATATTACAGTTTTTGCATCGAGATAAGGAAATAGACCATGAATTTTAAAATTGCAACCCACTAGAAACTCATTTTGATATTCGTAACCTGTTTATCGTGGCCCAATGTGTTTTTAAATACATAAACTCCCTGCATCGCTCGAATGGCATCTTCTCGCCCTCTTACGACGTTTTTTTATGTTTTAAGAGTTTAGTCATATTCGTTGTCATTCTTACCTTGTCTTTGTGCTTCGATCGTGAAGAAAAACCCGGTGAAAACAACCAGGTATGGGTACCACAATCTGCAGGGTGCCATTGCTGGCGCTGAGGAGCTCGTGGGTCCCGTGTGGCTTGTGGTGTGGCTGGCTTACTTGCTCTTATTGCTCGATAGATGTCGTTCCGGTGCCCACCTTATCTATCCCGCAGTAAAACGTCATTGGTGGGTCAATTTAAACGGTTGGACGTAGTTTCGGTTGATTGGATGCAGGCGACATGTCGTCAGGTATTCGAAGAAATAGTTGCAATAAACTAACAGCTAATAATAAAGGATGAAGATGTCAAGTATTAAAATGAGGTGATGAACTGGCACTGGGCCAGGGTCAGTGGGATAACAGACCGGAATTGCTGATTGATAGATTCATTTGTAAAAATAAAAAGATAATTAAAATTAATTTTTTTTTTTTTGTAGAATAAATAATTTGTTTGTTTTTGAGCGATGGATTTACGGAAGAGAGGAAGTGTCATTTAAATTGATATTGCGCGGCAGTTGTGGGGTCCAACCCAACTCTGCTGGGTTTCCACTGTTTATCTAATAGAGTGATGGCCTTGGCAAATAATCTGGCAGGTCAATTGGGGAGGTTGGTTTGCACCTCTAGTTAAAGTTTGGAAAAAGAAAGTCGCTCGGATGGAGCAATTAGGATAAAACGTTTAGACACTTAAACGTTGAGTCATTTTAAAAGCAATTTCAGCAACTTGAAAAGTTTTAAACAGTTGTAAAGATGCATAGGGTCATCCATGTTTGTTGAGGGACCGTTGAAATAATATAAACAAAGCAGATGACAGACAAACTAAAGTCAAAAGTAAATCGTCTGCTGAGATCATTAACTTTTGCGAGAATCACTTGTGATGACTGATTTACTTGCTGCTGATTTACGTATACAAGACAACAAAACTTTTGCACTGAAAATATTTTTTCTTTTGATTAAAAGACCACACAAAAGAAAAATTTTAAAAACAATAAAAAAGAAACTTTCAAAGTCAAGTAAAGTACGGCTACTGAATTATGTGTCGTCAGCATATATACAAAGTTCAAGTTAAAGTTTGTGAGACTTTAACAAAAATTATAGAAGAGATAAAATTAAATTGTTTCACGTCCCATGACACTTTTTGCTTCTTTATCTTGACAGAGCGAAAATTAATTTAATTCCTGTGCTAGTTTCACCCCTACTGAGATGTAAAAAAATAAGAAATAAAAGTATAATGTGCATTTTGTATGTAAAATGTACAAAAAACACCACACAACTTGCTCTCGAATAAAATTATTTTATTATTTTAATTAAAATAAAAGTAGACAAGTTTCTTTTTAATACATAGTTATCAAGGTTATTTATTTGTTTCATTTCATGGGTCGATATCCTCCATTGCACCTTAAAATTGTGGTAATTTGTAAGAGAGAAAGAAATTCTATGTTGCATCTGTGCCCTGTCATATGTTTAAGTATAGGCTTCACTTAGTTATTCTACCTTATTAAAAATATTTTTAGAAAGAGGGATATATTTTTATCCTTGGATTCCACTCGTGAATGCAATATCATACCCTTCATTTTCTAGATGTAATATCAAGGAGAAAGGAAAGAAATGGTAGCCTAAAAATTGACAAAAGCTAATTATATAGTTTAATAAATGTCCCTTATAATTTTAAAGAAAATTGAAGTTGAAGCGCAGTGATATTCTTTATTGCAGTTCCTTCAACACACAGAGCCAACAAGTCGTGGAATTTTGTTTTCAATATTTCTAGATGAGGTTACATTCCGGTTAATAAAAAATAATATGTGAATGATCAGAAAAAATAAATGAAAAAAAGCAGAAGTTCGTTTCAGTAACTAGTTTAACCACTTCGTTATACGTGAACTATAATTTTTATTTTGTTTTAGTTGAGTTAAATTGAGTAATAATTCTTGTAATAGGGAAAACCCAATTATGAAACAAAGTATTTGCTCTGAGTCATCAGTTTGTCTATTTGTGTATGAAGGGAGTAGGTGTCGAGTTCACTGCCATTACCACAGACGTGGTGGTGATCCGTTTTCCATCCCCCACATCTCCCCAACCCCTCATAGTCTCCATGGAGTCGCTACTTCTGGTTCTTATCATTTGTCTAATCACTGAACTTTTTTGGCTATGCAGACTCGAGGAATAGAGTTTTGCTTCTGTTTTACAAAAAGTAGAATTGACTTTGACGAATATTTAGCCTTACCGGTACCGATGAATTCTGATATTTATTGGTTGAATTTTTATTTCTTTCCAAATACAATTAGTTATCATTACTGTACTCGCGTGTAGGCGCAGCGAAGCTCGTGACATCTATTGGCAAAAGTTTGCTGCCATTAAAAGTTTGCAGCGATTACAACGGCATCTACAGTTACATCTCATTACTGCACAACACAAATAAAAAATCTGTGGTTTATACTCGGGTTAGTACGCATTCAATTTCTACAAACGATACACTAAGCCAGAAAACAGTAACCTGAATTTGTTTTAAACATTTGAGTTTAAAGGTATTTAATTTAAGAATATTCGAGTTTCGATAATAACAAATAAAAAAATTTCGATCAAAGTTTACTACAGTTTTGGAAATGTATTCGAAAAATAAACAACAATTCTAATTTATTGTGAAAATGTTTTTAATTTACAGTATTATCTATTATATGGCCCAATGACTTGAGTTAGTAATATCAGACATACAACCTGATTGGCTGCGCGAAATATTTCGTGTGCAAACTGCGAAACGCAGGGTAACAAAACGACACCGGCCGATTGTTGAGTTGAGAAGATTCATATAATTGTAGAATCACGCATCCGCTAAAGGTCAAATTGGCTAAAGTGTCGTTTACAGGCACCTCTCCAATTTTGATAAAAATTACCCAGCATTACATAATTTATGTACAGATTCCGAATCTGCAATCCGTTTATGTCGGAAACGCACTGAAAATCGAAGAATTTTTATTTTAATTTTATTTTTTTTAAACAGGATCGCTGGTACATTAAAGCTAAGCGTTTGAAAAAGCAAGAACAGTTCAGAAGATCACTTTATTTTATATAAAAAAATAATTTTGATTTAATACACAGTTAGGTTAAAATGTTAAAAAAACTATGAAAATAAAAGAGTTAAATAGAATGATTTAAAAAATGTTTAAAATATTGACTAAAAAATAGTACAAAAATCTTCAAAATTAAAGATAATTTAAGAAAATCTAAATATTTTGTTTTTATAGAATGAATATTCATTAAAAACAAAATATGAATATTCATTCTATAAAAACAAAAATTTTAGATCTTTTGTGACTCCAAAAAACTGTATAAAAGTTATGAAAAAATTAAAGAACTAATTTTTATTTTTTATTTATCATCGCGTACACTCGCAGCGAAGCTCATCTTTTGAGCGACATCTATAGGCAAAAGTTTACTGCAATTACAACGTTACAGCTCATAACTGTTCAACACAAATAAAAACAAAATCTGTAGTCTATCAGTGTACATATAGAGCAATAAAATGTATTTATTGTCTAGACACCATGTCTAGAATACCATTTTTAACGCCAAATTTACTGGAATTCGAGTTTTTAATTATCACAGATTTTTCTACAAACGATTCACAAAACCAGAAAACAGTAATTTGTTTTAAACATTTAAATATATATAATTTAAGAATATACGTGTTTCGAAACTAATAATAACAAATAATATTTTTCAAATATTTTGTCTTTTTAAGTTTTCAGGCACTTGTACTATTATTATTATTATTATATCATAAAAAAATGTACATTGAAAAGACATGACAGTGCACTAACAAAGGCACGAAATCTTCACACTTTCAAACACTTTCCTAATAAAATACGCCTAAAAACTCCAACCACATAACTCTAAAAGGAATGTCAAACAAAAAAAATGAAACTTCTACACTAAATACGTGCATACAGAGCAAAAACTGCATTAAAAACATTACGTTATTATAATAAATTGCAAAAAAAATATTCATAACAAAAATATTCAATATTTCAATCAAATTCAGGTGGTGGTAATGCTGCAATAACTGCCTTGGTAAATGCCGCTGCCATTAAAGCTGAATATGGCTGCCATTCTTTACGCCGAGTACCATCACGATAATCGGCAATTCCGCGGATAAATACGTAACTCTCTTTTCGATTACCATGAATAGAATCAACAACAGCATCGAATTCGTGATCCATGGCCACAATTCCATACTTGGTAGAAAAAGCCTCCCGTAATGCGTCGTCTCTAACGACATGTCGCCCCGAACCGATGGCGCCAAAATGAACTCGCGGAACTCCCTCCTGTTGATGATTAGCTGACCCGTCTAAGGGAAGAGGGTGATCCACCTCAATAACGTCCTTACCACCGAGCGACATGTATAATTTGTCAGAATTTGAGGGTGGTCGTGAGAAATCGATTTCTTCCCTCGCAACATTTTCAATTGTTTCATTAGCGTAAGCTGACCAATTGATGTCATTGCTCGAATCCGCCACCGATCGTGCGAGATCTTGTAAAACTAGGTCTTGCGGCAGCCATGTTTTGGTATCGAAAGTAAAATTTTCTTTGTCCTGCTTGCTTACATTTTCACAATACGCGTAAATAAAAGGCGAGTTGTCTTTCGGTGCTGACACTACAATGTCACCGAGTCGAACGTGTCGATTGTAGTCAGTGTAATGCGGAATTCCACCACCTAATCCCACTAGGAAGACGTAATCTACTTTCTGGAAGCAACCTACCGGTATTTAAAAAATAATTCAAGTTAATTAATTAAATTAAATTTGGCGGTTAAAAATTACCTAAAAGTCTAGTTGTAGTGTTGCCAGTAGCGATCGTAGCTGCCCGAGTGTGCCCAATAGTGGGAAGTTTAGTTGCAACAACACGATGTGCGCCAATGCTACCGAGAGTGTACACATTTGATTCACCGACAGTTGTGTATCGGACGTAAGTATCTTTGTTTTCTATCATGGCGTCTACGGCTAGTTTTTCACAGTACTGGGAAGTGATGATAGCTATAGTGGGTTGTTGATTACTGACGACAGTCGGCATTTGACGGACAACTTTAACTTCTTTTTTTTTTAAAAAAAAAAAAGAGAAAAGTATTAGAAATGTTGATTCAGTTAATTTAATTGAATTTCGGACCTTTTTCATTAAAAACAATACGTATGTAGCTTCTTCCATTAGCTGTTTCGACAGGCCGAATTAGTTTCTTTTCTTCCAGGTTCATAATGTGCAAATGTACTTCTTCTTCGGTGCAGTTTAATTGTCTGAAACGATAATCAAATTACAGTAATCGATTAGTAAAAATTGCATTATGCACATGTTTATAAGATTATAAGGGCATTGTATATCAAGTTACTGAAAATGATTGATTCTTATGTCTAATAAATTTACTTGGCCATGTCTGGAATGGTCATAGCTGTCGGATAAGCCGATTCAATCATTTCTAGCACCCGTTCATCTGTCACTTCTGTTTTGCTATTCAAGACTGAATCATCCAAGGAGACTACAAATAAACAAAATGAAATCATCAATAAAAATTACAATATATAAAAATAAAATAAAAAATAAAAAAAATAAAATGTTAATTTTTGACCTATTCCCTAATCATACTTATACTAATAAAAAATAATAATAATAAAACTATTAATCAATCGTGTACTTACTAAAATTAAACTCAAATATGATAGGGTGAGGAGTATAAAAATCAAAACAAATGATCCAATTCGTGCTAAATATCAGATTAATTGTCATGCAACATGCAAAGAGAAAAGAAACTTGAGTGGGCATTTTTTTTTTATCAATTCATTTTCAGTTTTAAAAATAAAAAAAATAACAACAAATCTCAAAAATGTCGTTAGTTATTTTAAGCAGATTACTTAATTAACCTGCATGCCTAACATTGTCCTTTAAAAAATATCCAAACCTTGATCTGCCCAACGTCTTCCAACCGTAATCAAAAGCCCCCTTTTCATAGCTATATATATTAAAATTAATAAATTAAAACAAAAAAAAAATACAAAAAATATTCTTAATAAATCTAAATAATCTTATAAATATAATAAAATCCTAATTGATATAAACGTAGAGCCTAAATCGATCCTTTTTACTCATTAAGTTGCACGTACTTGGTCGACTTGGGATTTTTTCTAATTCTTCCAATTGGCACAATTCGACTTCAATTTTAGCAATCATTGAATATCGCAGCTGCATCAACTTGATTATTTTTTTAATAAATCCAACGTAATCTAAAAATATTTAAAAAAATTTAAAAAAAATATTTAAAAAAATCGAAAAATTTCAATTTCTTCTTTAAATGAAAATTTAATAAGACGAGACCCGTGATGCTGTCCATATGAGAACTTGGCAACTTGACTATTTATTGATCTGCCAGAAACAATTTTCAACTCTTAAAACACAAGTACTGTATTTTTAAAATGAATTTTGACGCTGTAGTCCCAGCTGGTCAAAATGTAATAATCAAATCTCATCCAACATTCCGATAAACCGTGAAGAAGAGTTTATATTTGGTTAATACCCTGCACAGCGAATATTTCTGACAAACAAAAACATTCGCGGTGATCTTATCGAAGTGAATAAACAACCAGAAAGAAAGAAAAAAAATAGCTGGCAGGTTTCTTCAGATAAAATAATGCTTACTCGGTATGTTACATCTTTGTTTATTTGATCTCGTTCGCCAACCATTTTTTAAAAATCATCCTTGTTGAAGAATAGGAATTGCAAATCACTAAACGACATTAAAAATGTTCTCGATTCATATAATATAATATTATTTTATGGAGATGTAACATAATGTTTGTTGGTGCGTATTTCCCTTTGCTCCCCCCTGTGGCGAAAAACCAATTGTTTGTTTATTTTCTTAATCTGCAAGTTCTGGAGTGTTGTAACGTTTTGTTCATTTTTCATCCAGAGGTACATCAGTGAACTAGATTCAAGGCAAATCTGATAATGTGTTTCTGTTGTATGGCGATAACCGATAAACGCACACTTAATATACCCGTCAATCATATTATCAACAATAAAATGTACAGATGCACTTATATTGGTCGAAGGTCATTAATGTGATAACATGAACAAGAATATCACGGCAATTTCAAGTAAAATTTTAACTGCTGAAGCGACAAAGGTGACTAAATCCGACAAATTTTAATTAGACAGTCGAGGAATTTTTAATTAATTTGTTCCGACAATTCCCCATTTTAATAGTTTTTCAAACCATAAATTATTATTATTAAAAAATGTTTCAAACCTCTGGGAAATTCCAACGGGCTGACTAGCTCTTTAAAAAAATCTTGCGCCACATGCATCTGTTGATCATCATTAAGTTCAGACTTGAACCAAAACCGTAAAATTCTCTTTTCCTGCACGTGTGTATTAGTTTGGTGATTGACCAAAAACACTTTAAACTGGAGAAATAAATGCGGCGAAGCGTTGCTATCGTCTAAATAATAATAAATAAAAAAATAACGAATAAATTTTTTTTTAAAAATAATAATAATAAAAATAAAAAACATTTTACCAATGACCTACCATTTAAGTTGACTTCCTTATTAATTACAATTCCTTTGTGGTCGCCTCCTGCAATGTGCATCACTCCACCGTCTTGAAATTGGGGCTTCAACATTCTTTCCATTCGGATTGTTGTTGATTTTGGCGTCTTTTTAGTTGGTGTCATTACAATGTGCTCTGCGAAATACATCAGATTATGCAATTATTGTAAAATACTAAAGTTTAAATAATAAAACTCTAATTAGAGTTGATTTAAATTTTTTAATTAACATGTTGTATAATTTTGTAATTGTAGGTTGTTCATTAGTTAAACTTGGCATGTGCAGTGTAGTGCAACATCTGTATTGATTTTCTGTTGCATGCAGTTACTAAAAAGAAATTAGATGACTGCATCTAATACAATAACAAACAAGTGCAGAAATCTTTAAATAATTAAAACCAGTGTTATATATTTTTTTTATCTTTTCATGTTTTATTTGTTAGATCCTTGATATAGTAACATCCAAAATCAATCAAATAAGCTTATAAAATCCACCTACAAGTGAAAAGTAAAAATTTGAATAAAAAATTGATTTTACGTAAAAAAAAAAAAAACTATCGATTTTTTGATGCAAAATTTCACTTTTAACCTAAAATATAAAATTTAATATTAAAAAAAAAAAAATTCCACTTTTATTTATTTTACGAAATTTTTTTAATTCCCTCATTTTTCTACATCATATTTGATAAATACTCAAAACTAAAAACTCTATAACTCTCCTTTATATTACAAAAATAAAATTCCATTTCATCCCAGTCTATTAGCAACCCAAGCCGCCAAATTGCCACTTGCCTCTATTTATTTACCCAAAAAAAACCCCGAAGTGTCGAATCACCAACCACAACCATTCCAGGCCATAAATCAACCGGTTCCACTATTCATTTCAGACTCGAGGTAACGTTACATATCAATTCCACACCAGCTGACTCGAAAAACCCAACGTCCAACCACGTATTACGAGCAAAACCTTCCCCAAAATTAAACAAAACAGTACTATAACATTTCATTGCCAGTAATGCGTGACATTATTCTTTATCCACCCAGCGTGAAATATTTCACACTACAACTTTAATCCTTTTTACAAGCTTGTTTTCAATTTATCACCCTTTCAGTGCCCTCATTTCCTGGCCTAGTTGATGCTGTCACTGAATCATTTCCATACACATCTCAATTTTCTATTTCCATCATATTTTTCTCCGTTTTTGGTATAAACATCCTCGGCCGATTCGTAAATAGCTAAATTCTTTAAAGGTCACCTTTTTTCTCCATGTTTGTGTTCCGTAAACTGAAAAATGAAGCCAAATTGGGTGTCGGCCCAACATTTTTAGTAATTTCCTTAATGCATTTGCGCGTTTGGGATTTACTATTTCCCATAAGATTTCATTGCTGGCAACTCTTCGGCAGGAGGTATGTGTACGTAATGACATTACAAGGGCGGGAAAATAATCTTGGGCGGGAAATTATGTCACTTTAATTAGTTAAACCTTCAATTTATATTTTATTTATCGTCAATTTTTATTTCTTTTTTTTAAATGATGAGAAAATTAATTTGTCAAATTACAATCTTTTTTTAGAACCGCCATTTTGAATGTTTTAAAGCATAATAATTTTCTAATGGTAATGTGATCATGACAGGTTTTTCTAACAGCTACAACGTGTTGAATTAATTTTTTTTTATCTTGTTGAAATATTTAGACTTATTTGGTGGATTTGTGACATGATGAAACGAGGATTTTATTGATGCCAGCTGTAAGGAAGCGAATTTGAGCATTTTGTAGGCAATACGAGCGTCATTAAGCTTATTTATAACTGTTGTCGCAATATTATGAGTCATTTCATGGTTATTGTAAGATAAATACGTGCCATCCTGTGTTTTGTGATGTATAAATGATAATTCTGGCATTTGCAAACAACTCATGATTAGCCATCTTTGAAGCATAATTTAGAATATTAAATTTTGTATTTTGTATATTTATTTTAATTAAATCTATATATAAAAAAATATTTAGTGAAAGGTACAGTGGCCTTTTTAATCTGTTACTAAATCTCTCTTTGGTATCCTCCATGGAAATAAAACGAATAAAAAATGGAGCAGGAAAAAAATCAAGAGGATAAAAAAAAACACTTTATGGATTATTTTTAAATCGAAAAACATGAGAAGAATGGGAAACTCGACAAAACAAATGAAAATGTCCTAAATCTCATGATAATTCTTTCTCTCTCTCTTAAACAAAAAAAAAACAAAAAAATCAAGAGATTAAGATTTGTTTGCCTCGTTTTTGAGTCAACCTGAGTCGTGTGAATCATCCCTCAGCACGAACCGAATGTAAATTACAATTACAAATGAAACTAGAGCTTTAAAAAATGACGTTTTGTGAATATATATCAAATACCAGCCATTTTGTGACACTTAAAAACCTTTAAGACCTGTCGGTTAAAAACAAATTTATATTCATACAAACAAAAAAAACATTCAAATGTCGTCGTTTTTCAGTGGCTCGTTTCCAATTTCAAAAACAAAGCACAAATGCCATTTACAACAAGAATCAAAGCCTTGTAGTTGTGTAAGCCTAATCAGCCACAATTTAAAATTATAACACAAATATTTCACTCAAAACGTCCAACAAAAATTTTTTTTGTCAACCCAAGAGAGGGGATAAATGTGTTGCTAAAAATAAATGAGTTTATTTTAGTTTTGTACATCTTTCTCACGATGGGAACGAAATACATTAATGTAACCGCGAAAAATAAATAAAAACGTCGAAATTTGTAATTTTTATATTATGGGAACTCACGCACGATGGTCATGTGAAAAGCTTCAATCACGATCAACGATTATGTAATTAAGTAATTGACACTAATTCTCAAGTTCATCTGTGAGTTTAATAACAGTAAATTGATGCGATTTTGTGAACCGTGAATCTAGAATTTCAGCACAAAAACAATAAATACCTTTGAAATTTTTTACCTATGACGTCAGTTGTTACGTCATGGTAAAGCAATAAAACAACCGGTAACACTTTGGCTTTTTGATAGTTGCCTGGACACGAAATAAGATATCTCATTCTTATCCTTATCGATGTATTTGTGATAAAATTCCGTCTTATTTGGTCGTAATTGAAAAATTTTATAACGGTCTTTTAACAATCAGAAAAAATTTATATAAAAATCAGATTTTTCTCTTAAAATTGAGAAAATTTGTTGGATAATTAAATATCACGTGTCAATAACATAATATATAAAAATGGATCAATTCTCTAAAAGTTTTTATGTGTTTATTTGATTTTTTTACCTTCCATCGTGTTTTTCTCAGCTTTCTCAGGTGTTGCCGATCCATTCATTTTATTTTCTTCCATCTTTTATGTCTGGTGTGATCGTGGTATCTTCAGTCTTCCTGTAAAATTGTTGTCTTCTGACCTCACATTATAGTGTTCTGTCTGCCTACCACACGAAGGTGATGAAACACGTCCCTTATAAGGAAAGAAAACCATGTGTTTTGTTTGTAAAGTGTATCGATTTTTCTACTCGATACTTGACTTCAGTTCAAGCTTCAGTTAGATATATAAATTTATAATGCGGTAATAAATTAGAATTTTTTTTAAAAATAACTGAAAAAACTTGAAATAGTAATCACATTTTAAATTTAAAACGAATTAAAATCGTCATAAAATATAAATCGGTTAATAAAATCGACTACAATTTAATCGATACTTTTCAAATGTGATACGACGATGTAGACATCTGGTGTGATGTTTTAGTATCAAAATTACATCATTGGGAATTGGTGACGTGTCTGTCTTCTCGTACGTCTTGCTTTCATTCGTGGTAAATTTATTTGTCAAGGGATTCCGTTTAAGACTTTTCACTTATTGTTGTATTATTTTTGTACCTCAGATGGATCAAGTTACTGCTTTCGTTGAACCGGGCAAACAATTTGCTAAGGATTCCATCAGATTAGTAAAAAGATGCACAAAACCTGACAGAAAAGGTTTAAAAAATCGACTAAAAATTTGGTAATGCTTCTATTAACACTTGTTTGTTTAGAATTTCAGAAAATAGCGATGGCCACAGCTATTGGATTTGCCATTATGGGATTTATTGGTTTTTTCGTGAAATTGATTCATATACCCATAAATAACATCATTGTGTAAGTTGGATGAAATTAACTTTCTTTTATGGCAAAAGACATAAATTCACTTTTCTTTTTTCTACAGGGGTTCGTAGAAGATGCAGTTTTTGTCCATTTTCGCATTTTTGGAAATATGTTTTATGTGCATTGAATAAACGCTGGAAACTTAATATTTGTCAAATAAATTTATACAAACATATAAAACAAACAATTTTTTATTCAGTCCCTTTTCTTTCTAGTATTAATAAAATTGAATCGCTTTTTGGGTCCTAATCTTTCCATAGGATTATGCCTGTGTTTAGCTTGTTTCATGTGTACTTTAAACTGTTTATTAACAGCGGCTCGCTTTTCAGTCCATAATTTATGCGTATCTTCCTTCGATTCTTTTCTGCAAAAAAATTGAGAACCTTTTGCTAAACGTGAATCGTCTAAAGATAAAAAGAATGAATTTGTAGATTCTGCTGTTTTAGTTGGTTGTGATGATGTACAAGTCTCTCTAATTGAAAAAATTAAAAAGAATAAATTAATAATAATAAATAAATAATCCATGAAAACATACTTTGTATTTTGGTGATAATTCTTCGTCGTTTCAGGGATAAATTCTTCTTCATGTTCAGGAGGAGGAAAATAAATTTGACTTTCTTCGATACTCGGTTCATCATCTTCATCATCATCTCCTTTGAGCTTTTTTAATAAGCTGAATGAACCTTTCTTAGTAGCGCCATCTTTTAAATCGGCAATTAAAGAATTGCTCAATTCAAAATATTTTTCTTTAGAAACTTCAGGAACGTCTTGTGGTTCACTAAATACAAATTTTAAATCAAATTCATATGCATTTATAGATTTTAAAGTTAAATTACGTCTCGCTGGGAACTGTGGTGTCAATTTCATAAACTTTATGTTCAATGTTCGATGGGTTATATCGAATCATTTTAGCTGGTAGATTGAATTGCTTAGATTTCCTCTTCGTGGTTTGTTTTAATGGTCCGACAATTTTATCCAAGATTGCTAGATTTTTATCCCTTTCTTCCTTACTGCTCTCGACTTTAACACTTCCGGTCTCTGAAATAAACAAATTGAACAATTACTCAGTAAATAATACAGAAATAAACTTGTTTAACCTTTTTCAGCAAGTTTTTTGGATTTTTTGGATGATTTTTTAAGGGATTTAACACAACTTTCATTTAGATTTCGATTCTTTTCTTCCTTAGTGCTTTCGATTTCAGTGTTTCCAGCCTCTGAAATAAATAAATTGAACGTTTACTCAAAAAATAGTACACAAAATACATTTCTATTACTTTTTTCAGCAAGTTTTTTTGATTTTTTGGAGAATTTTTTTTCCAAATTAGCACAACTGTCATCTTCGCTTTCTGAGTCAGTGGACGAGTAGTAAATTTTCTTCTTTCCAGTACTGATTTTATTCTGAAACAACATTTAATTGTTAAATGGATTTCTAATGGATTAATCACGTGGATTTAAGATACTTACTAAACTTTGGGTTAAAGCATTATTTAAAACTTGCTTGTGTTTTTGTAGATTTTCTTGTTGTTTATCTATAGCTTCTAATCTCTTCTCATTGTCGGCTTTATGTTTTTCAAATTTAGGTATTACCATTTTAACTCTTGGCATTTTAACTACGGTTCCCGCATGCCATGAATCCACACTAACACGACGTCGACCACGACGCCACCACAGCGGGAAATACGGAGTTTAAGCGAATTACATCATTTTTCTTTTTCCACTTTCTTTAATAATACTTAAAACATTTCAAGTTTACAGTACTACGTATTGTTCTTATAAATCTACACAATTTTGTACCAATAATCTAATAAGCATAATTTTATTTTTATTTTTTGTAAATAGTCAATAAACATCAGCAAAAAATGTCACCTCATTACATTAGTAATCAAAATTAGTTGTACATTTTCAATAATTATTTTTCAAATGAAAATTTTAAAGATAAATTCCCAAGGCATTGAATTCCGTTCCTTTCTGTTAGGCATAGTGGATTTTTGTAATTAATTTTTTTTATTTTTATTTTTTTACTGCATTGACAAATCTGGGAAAATATCTTTAAAAAAATAGCATTTGATCAAATTTTGTTAAAAGTTTGTTTGGAAGACATACAATTTGAGTAATTTCATAATTTAATAAACACAAATTAAATTCCAAAATAGTGGTTAAAATTGAATTTTAACTCCTGCAGAGCTAAAATTTAAAACAAAAAACGAAGTAAAGTTCCATTAGGTGAGAATTTGCAGTCAAGATTTGCAAGATCTGTTATTTAAATTCCAAAAATTAAAAAAAATTAAAAACTGTTTGAAAACTAACAATGACAACGTTTATTTATTTAAGCAAAATCCATGTTTTGTTAGTTTCCAAAACGTGTAACAGTATTTTAAAAGCAAACAAAAATACAAATAAAATCTTAGACTTCAATATTTAAAACTTATAGAAAAAATTAAATTTTAAATTATAATTAAACAAATTAAGCATAAAAAATACCGATAAAAACTAGCAACTCGTGCATAAATTTAAGTTAGGCGGATTTCATAGAATAAATGAATTTTTTTTTGCATTGATATTATTTTCCTAGTCAAAAATCTTTCTCAATATCGTAAGAAAACACTATTGACGTTTTACAATTCATGCTATAAATATACCTATCATGACACCAACTAGCAAATTGACTACAACGAGACAGAGTTCAGGAAAATGCATTGTTGGAGATTCTTTGTTATATATATATATAACTATTTAAATAAACAAGACTGGCTGAATTCAAACATCAATCCATAGTAGTGTAACATTTCAATTGTTTCTAATTTAAAAAAAATCAATAAAACCAGAATTTCCATTTTAGTTCTGCAAAAATAAACCAGCCAAACTTAACAAAAATATATTTACAAATCTTTACATTCAGAGGAACTTATAAAAAAATGGCATTTATTTTTAAAAATACTGAATTCACGCATGGTTTTTCATTATATATTTTTCTTTTTTTACCTCACAAAAAGCAAAGCAAAAATTTTAAAAAATAAATAAAAAATAACCCACTATCACATTACAAAAATCATTCAATCACAAAAAAAGTAGATAATTGAGTATTACGAATATTACTATAGATAAAATCAAAAAATATTTTTTTCCAGTTTGTTTCCCAGCGGTTACAATTTATCCGAGCAAAGCCAGGGACGATTCGGGATGAAATAGGAATAAAGTTTAGCGATCTCCACTGCACCCTGCAAAACAAAATATATCAATATATATTTGACAATTGAAATTAAATTCATTTACTAAGAATTTTTTTTTGAATCCCGGCTCTTGACGAAAATAAATGAGCGAATCTTTGGGAAAATTGAGATTAATCATTCCAACTAAATTCATTCTTACGGGCAGTTGACAATCGATGAAAAGTTGAACGTGCTCATTATGAACTGTCAATAAGATCTGCGTCCAATTTTGGATTCTAGGCAAAATAAACGCCGTTTGGTGCAATTTAGAGTCTTCGAGAATGTGATAAAATAAGACCAGCTGTTGACCGTTCTTCAAATTCGAAGTGAGACGTAACCAAGGGGACATTTTTCCCGGTGAATTAATCGAAATGAGCGTCGCGATTGTCTTCTTGTGTTGACGCAAAACAAAATAAAATGATATATTATTATTATTATTGGTCCCGTGTTCCGGCCAATGATGTAACATGGCTTGAACGATTTGCTGTGGAACTTGAACTTGGTCGAAAGCAGAATGGAAGCGCCATGCTGAGATTCCTGGATTACGCCCAGCAATTTGATTTACACCACGTAATCGTGAGTGAATATTCAGAGCACTAATTACATCCAATTCAACGCCTGAAATTCAAACAATTCAAATGATTAATGTTAATTTATGTCGTTTCTTAAGTTATTTATACCCAAGTCAGTTGATGTAATGCTTGCATTGTTTGTTGCAGAAATTTTCTCCGTATGAAAATGTGTTTTATGTGACCAGCAAATCACTGTGGTAGTCTTCAACATGCCAATAAGAAAACACACAAAAACGCACATTTGCCTCCATTGGGCCTGCCTCATGTTTGCCCACGTTGGCTTCGTTGTTTGATTATAAAATTTATCTGAAAAATAGAGATTGTATTTGAATTAAATGAATTAAGTTCATGACACCTAGCTAAACATATCGCTTGATTTCTTGTTATAGACTTAAATATTGTTTGACCAATGTAAGATTTTTATGAACAATTAATAAAAATGAGAAAAAATGAAAAAATCGTAAAATAATTTACTGACTTTATATTTTTAAACATTAAATGATTCGATGCTGATCTAGTCCTAACTCATTGTTTCGTCTTTACAAATGCAATCGCCATCTAACGGTAAAAAGATTAAACAACTATAAACAAAACTATTGCTTGCATGATGCCCATGCTTAATGTCTGAAGTTCGTATTTTTTTTATACTATCTAAAAAAATTTAAAAAAACATACATTTCCTGTTTCGGTAAAAAACCGAAACACCGAAAAACCGAAACCGCTTTTTATTCAAGCGTGTTGAAGGTTGCGTTTTTTTTCTCTAGATTTTTACTGTTCACAGTATTTTTTATTTTTTTATTTATTAAAAAAAAATGCACAGCAATTTTAATTTTTAATTTTTTTTTAATTAAAAAATTTGATTTTCTTGTTGTCGTATGTTAATATAAAACTACAACAAACAAATAGATAAATTATTAATTTTTGTTTTTCTTTACTGCGAAATCTAAGCTTGAAGTATGGTGCACGCTGCAGTAAATTTCTAAGTAATGACGCATAGTCACGAGTGCTTTTCTATTGCGGCATAAGGAACAATCAACCGGGACTTATACTCCGGTCACAATTTAAGTCATGTGAGTTTCATATCAGTTAGGAGTGGTTAAAGATAACAAATGCTCTTTGTACACGCTTCATTGTCACATTATTTGTTCGCAGTTGGTGTCTTTTCAGTATTGCGAGATCAGTAAGGCGAACTTTTTTCACCCAGCGCAGAAAGCGATGAAGAAGCTACACTCAAGTAAGTATAAAACGCAAAATAATTTAAATTTATGACCTAATTTTAGCGTAGCATTTATTTAAGAATTATAATTAATTTATATTACTATTCTTTTTGCTTTTTACGTTTCAAAGTTAACTTTCGTTTTGCGTGAACTTTCCGCCAGGAGCCGCTAAAATTTTTTGCCTTTAAGAATATGGAAATTTAACTAGTTTTATTAATAACCATTACTATTTTTTATAAGGAAAACCCAAGATAATTTTTATTTTTTCGTTAAATTACAAAATTACTAACAAAGTTGTACAAAATTTACATTACCGCTACTTACGTACCCATTATTATGTTTTTTGTTGAGAAAAGTTAGCAATGTATGAAATAAATTTTCCATTAATTAACAAATTATGATTTTGCGTAAAATCCGCCCATCTCCAATTAACAGTTAAGTGATAAATAATTAAGATAACAATCTATTGAACTCATGCAGACTGCCAGACAATTGATTGTTATGCGGTGTACAACTGATTAACGTGTAAAGCTCAAAATTTATTGTAAGTGTAAAAATACTAATTTTTAAATTTTTTAGTTGCAGGATTTCTTTTTTTTCTTGTTTGTGCATCAGTCATTAACGCACAAGATGGTAAGATATCAATAGAAATGCCAGAGATTTAACTATTTTTATTCAATTTTGGTTTTACAGCTTGCTTAAACGTTACGAAGTTGCCAATTCAAAATTTTCGAAGTTTTAAAGGGATCTTGCCAGATGGATGTTCAAATTACACATGGGTGTTCCACGTGAGTACTTCTGGTGCATAAATGTTGTGCATAAATTATAAAAATATTTTTCTAATTTATAGGTGAGGTATGATCCGGATATGTTGTTTGCCAAATTTTCCAGCTTCGACTTGACTGACATGTTCGATGTAGTTAATATTAAAACCAATCACTCAGAGTGGGTTTTCACATCCACATCAATGAATACTGGTAATGAAGCATTATTTCGTTATCAACTGATACTAATATAATGCGTATTTATTTGCAGACGACTACATAATTACGAATTCGAGCGAAATTGTGATCAACTTGTTTACGAATGGCAAAACAAGAAGCGAACCCCTTTTTACTTTGGACCTATTTACCCAAGGTAAAATTCGAATATGGCGTCTTGCTGTAAACTTAATATAACTAAATTATTATTTTTATGTAGCCTGTGGTGGTACGTTTACCGATAAAGGTAATTTAACTTGCAATTCCACTGAAAAATCCGGTAGCAAGTTCTATCAATTGGTTGTACCAAAAGACCAACAGGTAAATTAAAGGCAAAATTAATTTTTTTAACGAGATGAAAACTTTTTTTTCTTTTTATAGGTGATTGGAAGATTAAATAATTTGGACGACGCAGAAGATGTGGAGTTTTATGAAGGTTATAACAATAAATCCGCTCCATTGGCTGTTTTTACTAAAAATAGTCCTAGACACGACGTGTTTTCCGAAACAAATGCGATGTTGGTGATTGTTAACAGCCCGAAAGCTTCATCTAATTTTGATGCAACTTTCCGTTCTGATCCAAATCGTAAATTATCGAATTTTGTATTTTAAACTTGATTTTTTAATTATTTTTTTTAAAATTTTAGACACAAATTTTATTGGTCAGGAGATGAGTGGAATATGGGAATTGGTTGATGCAGCACCGTTATTAAATTACACGTGGCTGATAAATCCCAAAGGTCCGGATACTGATTTTGTGGCGCTTACCATCAATGAATTTGATGCAAAATTAAATGATATCTTAACAATATCTGAAGGACTAGCTTATAAACCAATTTTAGTGTTGAACGAGTCGTTGACGAGTCAAAGATCATTTTATTTTCCCATTAAAACTGGCGTAAGAGTGGATTTATTGAAAGCTAAAGTAGCATCTACAAAAGAAATTTCGGTCATCATTACCTACAGTATTGCGAAAGGTTTGTTTGATACTTTTGAACGGGTTCAACCGGTTTTACAATTTATTATTTATTATTTAGATTGCAGTCAACTGCTTGAATCTGCACCTGACTCGATTGCATCGCCCGGTTATCCTAGTCAATACTTCTACAATGCCAAGTGTCAATGGAGTATTTCGAACAAAAACTTGCAAACTTATCGATTAATCGTTAAAGATTTGAATATTTCATCGACCGATAAACTCACTTACGATTACAAGACCAAAACCACAGCCATTGACTCTCAGTCCGGTGACATCGCGTTTAATGAAGCAGTGACGGTCAATTGGACGAGTTCAATTAACAAAGCCTTGATTCAACAATCGCCTCGAGGATTTTCACTTAATTTCAAAACCTACGGTAATAAAATTAACCTTTACGTAGGAAAATATTTATTTTTTAATGTTTAGATTTCGGCTATCCAATTACCGTCAAGCCAAATGCATCTTTAAAATTCTCAGCAGTAAACAAGCCTTATAAATGCTTTTGGACAGTGGATGCACCTCGCGACGGGGATGAAATTAATAACATACAATTTACTATTACAACTGCTAAAACAATCACTGTGTATTATAAAATCTTAAGTTATGCATTATTTTATTTTTAATTTTTTTTTTTGTTTTTAAAAATAGGCTGCCTTTAGTTATTTACGATGGTGGCGATTCGGAAGCGAAAATCTTATCAGTTACATTTAAGGATGGCAAATTTGTCGGAACAAGTCGCACCAACAAATTGATGCTTGAAATTTTAGCCGATAAACAAGTACCAGCTTTTGAAATATTGTTTACCGAAAATGTGTGCACTAAAAGACAGCAGTGCCAAACGGTTAAAATGTGCATGCATCCAGAATGGAAGTGTGATGGATTAAATAGTTGTGGTGATTGGAGCGATGAATTATATTGCCATTCTTCAGCTATGAGTAATTATTATTATTCCTTTTTTTTTATTGTAATTTAATTTTTCTTTGATTGTTTTAGGTTGTGGAGGAGAACAAAACAGAACACTCAGTGACAACTCGTCGACTACCGTGACGTTGAATGATACCATCAAGTTTGGTGAAGAATTAAATTGCGTTTGGAAAATAAATGTATTGCTGTAGATATCTGTATCTAATATTTGTTAGTAATAACTATTTAATTACAGACAACTGCTGGCAGAACATTAGTGGCACTGTTTGGAGCTCAAGTGTTGAATAATACTTTAGAGATGATAGTTATATCGGACGGAAAAAATCTGGATACCGCTGTCAAAATTATGGAACTGACCAGTGAATCGCCCAACACACAAGATAACATTATAACCGCCAGTAACACGTTGTGGGTGACTTATTTCAATTTTTATGGCAGCGAGAAATCAAACTTCACTCTGTTTATAACGACGCAACGTAACTAATACTTTCAATGTGTAAAAACATTAATTTTTGATAAATAATGATTTGTTTTTAGGTGCTGGGAGTCGTGTGAATGGCACCAAAACACACAATATAACAATTCCCACACAATTGAAAAACGAAACGCAGCTATACGAAATCATAGTCAATAATAATGAACAGGTAAATAACACAGATACCTAAATGAAATGGAAAACAAAATAAAACATTTTAATCGCAGGTTGAAACTATGTTTAAACCAAGTAAAAAAACTCTTCCCGATTGGACATTGACGTTTTATGATGGATTTTCCGTGAACGCGCTTCCTTTGGCCGTAGTTAAATCTGAATCGGTTAATAATCCCGTGGTGGCTACAACTAATAAAATTCTGGTCAAAGCTGAGCGTTTTCATGACATATCATCAGGAGTTTTGGATATTAAATCGCTTCCAACTGGTAATAGATGCAAAAATATTATTTTGGGTTAAATTTTAACATATTGTTTATATTTATTATATGTAGGTGCGAATTTCGTTAATCAAACCGATGCTGGTTCGCTCTACTTGACCGCTGTGGAACCTCAGGTGTATACGTGGCAAATCAAACCAAACAGCGTCAAGAAAGGTAAATTATGCAAATTTTAATTTTTAAATGATTAATTTTTCTATTACGATTTATAGGAGTTGAAATTAACGGAGTGATTAATTTGAAGTTGAGCAAACTCAAACTACTCAGCAATGATTCGCTCGTCGTGCTTTGTGATGACGACAGGGACGGAAAAGCCGTTGCTCTATTTAGTTCATCAGTGAACAGCGCTAAAGTTTTACACATTCCACTTAAATCTGGAGCTTTTATCAAATACAATTCTACGCACAAGACTTCTAATGATCCGGATTACGCTATTCTTTCAGCATCTTACGAAGTTTTGCCTAGTAAGACGAGTTATTTTTTAAACCAATCACTTAAATGACTTTTTTCTTCTGAATATTATTAGGTTGCAAACAAGACATACAATTGGTAAATTATGACCCGCAAATTGTTTCTAGTCCCGGCTATCCAAACATATATCCTATTAACGCGGCTTGTAATTGGAATGTCACCGTACCGAAAGGAAAACTGATTCATATCGTTTTCAATGATTTTAATCTGAACGAAAAACATCCTTTAAAAGTCACTTCCAATACGTCAACCGTTTTGCTAGCTTACAACTCAACATTACCGGATGATTTGCTTATTGTTTACGAATCCGCGAACATCGTATGGAACTCGTCGCGTTATGACGAAAAAGATAATCTCGGCAGAGGATTTTTATTGAGCGTGCGAATGCTAGGTTAAACAATAATATCGAGTTTTGTATTTTTTAAACTTAATTTTCTGAAATTTTTTAGATTGTGGCGGCAATATCACTCTTGAAAAAGGAAATTTTAGCACTCCGAAAGTCAATACGAGCATCCATTGTGGTTGGGCCGCAACTGTGCCTCAGTATACTAAGGATAAGGATAAGAAATTGAATGTCGTGAAATTCGATGTCGAGCCTTTAACTCACCCAAAGTACGAAATTAATTTTTCTCAACTAATTTTCGACTAATTATTTTGTTTTTGTCATTGTATAGTATGATCATTTACAATGGCGGGTCATCGCATTCACCTATTTTGGGTAATGCATCCAAGGATGAGCTTAGTTTAACAAACACCCTATTGTTTTTCTACACATACATCCCAAAGAATGAATCTAAAAAGAACATCCACCTCTCAGATTCGATTAATGTGACTTTTACAGCAAATGGTACATAAAAATTGTTGTTTTTCGCATTTTAATTATCGTATTTGGTTTAAAAAAATATTTTTATTGCAGTTTGTAATCGTACATGTAACGCTAGTCATTTGTGTATGCACGATGATTGGATATGCAATGGCGTGAACGACTGCGGCGATAACTCGGATGAAGTTAACTGCGTTCATCCACCACCTACGCCCCCAAAACCGACGCCTGCTCCAGAGTGCCCGGGTTGTGGGGCGGGATGGATCGTCCTATCCGTTATAATTGGCCTTATTATCGGTGCCTTATTGGCAATTGGAATACCTATTCTTTATAGAAGATTTTTCGGGGGTGCGGGTAATTATCAACGATTTGGTGAAGGTGAATCATAAATATTTTTAAACATTACTTAAATTTGTTGTTCACTGTTTGATGAACGTTATTTTTTTGACTAATTCTTAAGTCTTTTCAAGTTTAATAATAAAAAATCTAAAAATGTTTTTGTCACTTGAAGTTTTATATGAACTTGTTATTGTATATGAAATTGTCGGATATTAAAAACTATAATTTGCAGCTCTATGTAATTATTTTTTTAATTACCGTACTCAATTGGCTTTACAGCAATTATTTTTTTAGAAACTTAAAATAACAAAGCAGCGGCGCCGCTGACATCTGTTGTCAAAAAAAAATAATTTTATGTAAAACAATTCAGTTACAATGCATATAACTCGCGAATCTGTACACTTTTGGGCCTAGATTTGCATATATCGAGCAATTTACGATGATTGACGAAAGCAAACATCAGGTTAATTGAATTACCCAACTTCACGTTTTAACTTATAAAATTTGTATAAATGTTTATTTATACAGGATTCAGACTTTTCCTTGCAAATTATTAAAGCCGACACCCATCCCCGTAAAATACTGGAGCAGACTGATGTACGCTTGTCTGAGTTTTCAATAAAAGAAGATAGTTCCTCCCCTAAAAGATTAGCAATTTCATTCCCCAATAAATTGCACCGATGGTTTAGACGTCAATATTACAAAAATCATATGATTATTACCGTGGCGTGGTTTATTTTTATCCTTGTTTTGTTTACCATTTGTATGAACTACGCAATTAAGTTGAATTGGGCCAAAACAAAAAATAATTGTGAAGGAATCAAACTTCTTTCCTACGTATCAATTACAACTTTAATTTTATTATTTTATTTTGTGGCATTTAAACCGATATTCGGCTCTAAAATTGGTTCAGTCTTTTTAAAAGTTAGTTTCAAAGTTCGAAATACATTGCCGATTGTTCAGTCTAGATTGTTCAGCTTGTAAGCGGGAATGTATAATTAATATTTGTGTGGAATTTTACTGATGATTTTTTTTTTTAATTTTAGAGTTTGCGGTTGCTCAATTTGCTGCATAATTACAATAGTTATTGTACTCATCAGTCAAGATTACAAGTATCGATTGATTTCTTTTGGTGGTATTATTGTTTTGTTTGGTTTGGGGTATTTATTTTCAAAACAGCGCAAATGGGTATAAAAAAAATCGTCAATAAAAGAAGAAAAGAAAAAAAAATACAATTTTCTTTTCAATTCTTTAATTAGATCGATTGGAATCTGATTATTTGGGGTCTGACGATGCAATTTGTATTTGCTTGTCTGTTGTTGCGATGGAAAACCGGTCGTCTTATAATGGAATGCATCAGTAATAAAGTAGCTTTATTTATCGTGTACACTGACCGTGGCACAGAAAAGATATTTGGTTACTTAGTAACTGGAAAAATGGAATTTGCAAATGGGAATGATTCCGAACAATCCTTTATTCTTGGCTTTAAGGTTGTTTGATTTTTTGAAAATTTTATTTTCAATACAAAAATTAATTTTTAATTTTTTTATCTTTTCAATTTTAGATATTCACTATTGTCATATTTTTTGCTCTAACCGCTGCGGTGCTGTTTCACTACGGAATTCTACAATGGATTATTATAAAACTTGGTTGGTTTCTTCACAAGGGGATTGGATCAACTGCAATTGAATCTATGACTGCTGCTGCTAATGTTTTTCTCGGCATGGTAATCCTAACGAAGTTATTAAATATTTACCATATTTATTTATTTAGTATTTTTTCAGACCGAAGCGCCATTAACAGTCAAGCCGTATTTAAAACGATTAACTGCTGCCGAATTACATTCAGTAATGACAAGTGGATTTGCAACAATCGCAGGAACTGTTCTTGTCGCGTACATCGCTATGGGCGTAAGCCAAGTTAAATGATTTTTTCTCTTTGAATATTTATTCTTATCTTTACGCAGATAAACGGAACTCATTTGCTAACAGCATCACTTATGTCATCTCCAGCAGCATTGATTTTTTCTAAACTTTTGTATCCAGAGACTGAAATTAGTTTAACTACTCCCATGGATATTCAAAAACTCCAGACAAAGTAAGTGAACAACAAAAATATATTTTTTATAGACATACAAACGCGAAAATCTTACAGCACTGGAGAACAATCAGTTTTAGAAGTTGCTGTTCGTGGTATTTACGAAGGAGTTATATTATACGGAAACATAATTGCAAATTTAATAAGTTTCATATCGCTAATCAAAATAGTTGACTCATTTTTGGAATTTCTCGGGTCTCTAGTGGGTGTTAGCTCCTTCAATTCACAAGTAAATGTTAAATTAAGACAGTCATAAACAACTGTAAATGATTTTTATAGTGGATTTTAGCCTTTTGTTTTACCCCGCTCGCATTCATCATGGGAGTGGAGTGGGACGATTGTGGAAATGTTGCTGAATTAATTGGAATCAAAACAGTAGTGAATGAATTCGTTGGTTTTATTCGTCTTATTGAATTACGTGACCAAGCCAAGTTATCGGTAAAATTAGGTGTCGATGTCATAAATTAGTGTATTATGAGGCTAATTATGATTAATTTGCAGTACCGATCACAAATGATTGCAACATACGCGTTATGTGGGTTTTCCAACTTTGGAAGTATAGGTATTATGATTGGGGGTTTCGGTGCCATGGTGCCAGAACGATTAAGTGATATTACATCATTGGCTTTGCGAGCTATGATTGCTGGGTCTGCTGCTTGTTTCCTTACTGCGTGTGTTGCAGGTACAATAATGGAAGATTATACTGAGGGCATGACAGTAGTTTGAATTTTGTGTGTATTGTTATTAATAAATGTTGCAAAAACGGATGAAATTTTATTCATTTGAAAAATAATTTTCAATTTAGTAATCGTTTTTATTTGTATCAAATTGGAGGTGACAGCATGATGTCTGATCATGTGAGTGATTTCGACGTTTATTGGAATTCGAGTACATTTCTCATCACTAGAAAATGTGGACATTTCCAGTCTTCCAACGAATGGTCAGCATTTTGAGGTTCATGATAAAAAAAATGTTTAAAACACATTTTTTTTTTATTGAAACGAATAGAAATCGATCAGAAACTGACAATTTATTAAATTTTTTTAGTTATTCTTTTTTTCCCCAGTTGTATATGATTAGTATGTCAAATATTTTAGCATTTTAAAATTACCATTTCACTTTATTTCTATGAAAAGTTAAATTTTATTTGATGGTGAAGTGCAGCAAAGCTCCAGGGGCAGCGGATAAATAATGTACAATATGTAGAAAACGTCTAGATTTTGGCCCTGTAAGAACATTGTAAACATTCAACGCACAAACTTTAGGAAATTCTTCGGGGTTCTCACAGAAACCCATCATTTTTTATTTCGCTTGTTGTTGAATACATTACCGAAAAGTTGCTTTCAGTTTCTATGATAAAAATTCCTCCATATGAGATTAGTCTGTTTGAAGGACCCGTCTTCAGGAAAGAACTTTGCCATGAAACCGCGCCCTTGCATGGGCTTCAATCACAGCTCTGTGTATTGATTGGCTCGAGTAGAAACGATGTTGCATTCAAAGTCGCAAGATGAAAACAAGCCAACTGAATGGACCACTAATTTGCTGCTAAATTTTCCATTTTATTATTAAAACCTTCACACAAACCATCTGAAACGTCATTAAATATTAAAAGTTGAGATATTACGGCCAACTGATGTTATTCGGTATGTATAACACGCGTAATGGTTTTAAATGGATTTAAAAAAATAATGCGCGCTATTTGAGACTTTGAATCTGTCAAGCGTGAATTGTAATTATAGAAGTAGGCCTTTTCCATGTCTATACTTTCATGGCTGCAAGACCGCCTGATCTGTATTGAACCACGCATCAGTGGTTACATCACTCATTCGTGGTGTAACCGAGAACCGAGTATAGTGCGGAAAACGACAAATCAGGGCCTGTGGTTTATCTTCGATCACAAAATCTTAATTTTTTTTATATTTTTAAATAATGGAACTGGATTTGACATTTCAGATATTCAAATATGAAATAATGTTTGAAATAATTTAAACTTTCAGTTTTTTCGACGGTTTATATTGCTATTTTATTTATGAATTTTTTTTTTTTTTTTCTGTTTTTGGAAGTTTCGGTTATCATTTATGAATTTTGTATTTATTTAGATTTTTATTCATTTATTCATTTTCCTCTCCACAAAAGAAACATAATAAGATTTTGTGGAGATACTTTTTTATTTGTTGATTGTTTTAAAAAGGAAAAAAATTTATTAGATTTCTTTCATTTTTGATTCAGTTTCAATTGCATTTTTTATTGGTTCCACTAACTCCAATAAAATTGAGTTTGATTTTTTTTTTTTATTTGTTTGTTTCTGTCAAGTCAATAAACTTAATTGAACAAGTATAACTATTAGAAGTGATAGTGAACACTTGAGGTTTTCCTAATGACATCAACCAGAGAATTCGCAGTATATATAGCAAAACTTGATCTTAACAAATACATATTACACATTATAGCAACTCACTAAATTACCAAATCACTCTCTTTATTATTTCGAAGCCATCATGAGTAGTTATTTTCAGAAAGTGATGCAATTAGTACATTGATTTTCTGACAAATGTAGAAAAATTTAGCACGTGTCGCATAATAGTAGGCAACATGCAATAATACAATCAATTTATTTCTAACCTAAGTTAAGGCAGTAAGTAGAGAATAATTGGCTTCCATATACTTTGGTTGGTGAGTTGTTTTTTGTTTTTTATGCCTTCTCATTTCCCAAATATTGACAGAGTTGAGTTTGCCACATGCTTATTTTATTACGTTCGTTAAAACACTAATGGCGAAATGAATTTCACTTTCTCTGCTTTTCTTTTCACTTGATTAAATTATTGCTTTTAATTTTGTAATGCATAATGTAACATTCAGTTCTAGCTAGTACCTACATAGGTTGATTTACAGATATGGTTGGTTGTCGTTGGCAAAGTAAAGATGTATGTCCGCCTGTAATTTATAGCCTTAGTCACGTCTACTTATCAAACGGGCGCGCTTCTATCATAAATTTACTTGTAGTAATAGTTGCTTTCCCTTGAATGTCACATCTATTTTTAATTTCTAAATTTAACGTTAACACGGAAAGGTAAAAATTTAATAGATTTTTTTTGTTTTTTAGAAAGTGATGACACGGTCAATTCGTATATCATCTTTATTATTTTTTCTTGTTGTCATAGTTGTGAAACTATAACAATTGATTATTCATGTATTGTGAGTTGAATAAACAAGATACCTTTTGTTTCAATGCACTCTAAAATAAATGTTTGGTGGTTATAATGGCCATACGTGTGATTGCTTTGCTCGTGCATAGTTTATGTGGCCAGAAATCGATATAATCTTAACAGTACAAACCCGATATTCATTTAAAACTTATTAAATTAATGAATTATTCGCATTATAAGCGATAATAATAATAAAAATTGGAGTACCGGTAATTTAATTCACTAATTCTCTTATCGTCAAATGATCTCCCATAAGACAATCGAAGCAGCATCTTTAAATGTATACGAACACAGCTGCATATATCCCGCTATACAAGCATTACACTCAAGTAATTGATTACACTTGATTAGTCAGCATTGTTGAGAAATTGGCAAATTTAATGTTTTAAAAGAATAGTTTAATTTTAAAATATATATGCTGTGTCAGGTTGGCATTGCCAAAGGTTTCTTTATAGTTTCGACATTTGAAACCTTTGAAACCTCATAAATGACCAGAGAAAAGTAAGAAATCATTCCAAGATGTAATAAAAAAATAGGACTGTGCAGTAAACAAGTTAATTAACATGTAGTTTTATATTTTTAGAGCAAAAATAATATTTTATTTTTATTGATGTTATTTATTCACTACATGGTAATTTATTATAAGATTAGTTTTCTTTAGATTTCTTGATTCGCGTTTTATACAAGTGAATTCTTTGATTTCCAAATAAATTTGAATGATCTAGTAAATTTTCATTAATGTTTGATTAAAACTGAGCTAGATTGGGCAATTTTTTACAATTTCAGTGCAAGAGGTAATCAAAGTGGAGTAATTTGGGACTTGATCAATCAAGTTCAGTGAAAATGTTCTACAGCGAAGACGAACACTATGGCCCCAACAAGCAATGCAGTGCAGCTGCACTTTGCCATCGGTTTCAATCTCTTTTCTTTGGTACTTAAGAACTTTGATGCTTTTCACAAACATGAGAGTAAAAACTTACAAATTAAAGATAAAAAAACATCATACAGTATTCCATCAAACTCCATATAAACGCTGTGATTTTTTTTTTACAATCATTTTATGGATTCATATTATATGTATTGATTTTTTTACAGCAACTGTTCTACAGTACAGAGACACACTTCATGATCATACGAGATCAAAGTAGCCTGAAAGAATGATTTTTTTAATGACAAAAAAAAAAAAAAATTGTAATTGTGAATTTTCTATCTTAAATGCCCATAGAACATCTTTTTTTATATATATATTTAAACTTCGCTAGTCAATTGCATGGAAACAGTTTAAATTGGCTGTTAAAGTTGAAAGTCGAATTTGCTCTTGTTATTTAAATTACCAAAAGGGAAGAAGACCAATTTCTAAAAGTTGTAATGGCATGGAAACCTCAGTTTTTCCCTCGGGGCAAATTTCGGAATAAAAAAAAATATTTAATTTACTAAAACTTGGCTTTTACTTCTTAGATTTTTCTCTAGAGGTTCGCACTTTTGGCGTGGCGTAGATTAAATGACGCTAAAGTTACACACAACATACATAGGAGCTTTGCTTTTTTTTTTCTTTTTTTTTTTGTCTTCACTGCATTGCACGAATTGAAAATTTCAATGGAAGTGAAACATGAAATTACTCAGTTTATTCAATTACAATATTGAATAAAAATCAATTTTTTTATTCTAATTTACAATTGTAGGGAAAAAAATAAGCAAAATTTACTACAATTGTATTTACCCTTAGTGATAGACTACTAATATTCCACTCCCAAAAGCCCAATTCCCACACCCTAAGGATGGGGGAATGGAGATATTAGTATTCCTTAGCCTCAGTCACAAGCAGTAGGCTAAAATTAAATTAAAGATTGGCGAATTGTTCGTTAAATAAAAAACCTAAATTGCTGTGTAATAAGCTTTTATTCGGGGAATGAGTCCAAAAAATATTGATTTCTGTTTATACGACTAACTGCAATTACATTTACTCAGTAAAAAACATCGGACGTATCAGTTTCGAATTCTTTTTGTAATTGATTAGTTTTACGTTGGAGATAAAAAGTAGAATTTATTTTGTATTACTATTCATTTGAAAAAGAAAAACGAAATCAAAACAAACCGAAATAGATTTTGAAGTTGGAGTTGACTAACGATGAACATTCATTTCGTCAAAGTTTGTCATTTTCCTTTAGTTCACTCGTGTTTTAATTTAGATTGGGATCGAGTTTCCAAGAATGTTAACAGAATATTAAACGTTGGTTTCATTGTTCCCAATACAATAGACCGACTTTGTGAAAAGAGTAAAAAAATGAACACAAAAGAAAAGCAATGTCTGCAGAACACTCTGTCTGTAATTACACAACGTCAGTACAGCTTCCCTCAGGAAAAAGGGTATAATGAATGTTGTACTTCAACTTGACCACTTCATTTGATGACAGAAAAAAAAAATAATAATAATAAAAAAAAAATTTATCAATTGTTTCCATTTCGAACTATCGATGTCTAAAGTTACTAATTTCTCATTCTGATATTGCTAACAAATTTGCCTAATACAGTATAATATACCAAGAAAACAAAACAAACAAAAAAAGAAAAATAAATTACTCGTTTTTATGACCACATAAAATTTATTAGATCGAAACGTGTGACAACAAAAAAATTTTTACTACCAATAACCTAAAATTTCCTCGGACAAAAAGTATAAACGTTTGTGTTACTTTAAATTTCTGTGGCTTAGATGATAATATATTGACTTCCTGTTTTTACCCTGTGTCTTTGAAAGGATTCAGAGTTCTTTGGGGAATACTTAGAAACCACATTACAGTTTTTCTTTTTTCCTGCTATTAGCAACTTTTCTTCTTTTTTTTCTTATAAGTTAGCTGTGCTAATTAAAATGTATATGAATAACTAAATTAAATCTTAACAAGTTTTAAAATAATTAGATTTTCCTTCGTTTTCTTTTTTTCTCATCTACTTTTTCCTGCGTCAGTCAGCAAAATTGAACATAGATAGGGCACAGAGTTTTGCCAGATATCCATCTACGCTCTGGGCAAACCTCTGGCTTGTCTCGTATTGCAGTCAATTTGATGTCTTATACATATAAACAAGAGTACTTTTGATATAAATGTTTAACTATAGCACTAACAGTTGCCATGACATTTTATGATATATAAAAAATAGTAGAAAACTGTCATCTATAAAAATTCTTCTTTATTTTATGAGATGTCAACATTTATAAATGTTAAAGATTTGCTTACTATAATTTTACTGCGACACCAGAAAATCAACAGATATGTTTGATTTGCAATGTATATATAATTAATAATAGTAAAAGAGAACTAAGGCTCCAATAAAAATGCCTTTCTATGAAAATATTATGGCAAAAAACATCAAATAAAAAAAGAATCTAAGGTTTTTTACCTATTGTAATAGGGTTTGTGAGTCTGGTTTTTATATACAAATGTTGGTTCCATTGGTTACAACATTAGAATCCTTATTATTTCTATTAGGTATTTTATTACTTTTTTTTTCTTTTTTATTATTATTCACCTGACTAGCAATATAAATAGATCAATTATACTCATCAATACAATGGAAATTGAAGACAATTTTGAATTTTGGTTTTTACTTCCAACTGTGAACAATGAGTAAAAAAGAAAAAGGATGTATTTTAATGCATTGATTTGGAGAGCAATTGAAAGTTATTATTACCTCGTTTGAAATCCTTCTCCTCTTTGATATCCAGTACAGAAAGTGAAGGATGTCGCTTGGTTATAGATTGTTCACTGCTCACACTATAAAAAGGATGAAAACTAGCTACACATTGGAGTCTCAAGCCGTCATCTTGGAAATGTTGATCGTATACATAAAATTCCAGACCGAGAACTTTTGAATTCAATCCGTCTTGATGGCTTATTATTGGATAAAATCTTAGAGCAGTATCTGGAGCCTAAAAGGAAAATTCCAACAATATTTTCATTAACTCACATAGTCATACACCCAATTTAATTAATAAATCTAAATTAATGACTTTTTATGCCCATAAATCATCTTCCTTCTGACTTCCTTCTTTAAAAATATCTTCAGGAAGTTTATTTGATTCGTAAAGATAAATAGGAACAAATTGTCCTGAGGAAAATGCAGTTTGTATTTAGCTAGATAAACTTGAGAATATATTTTTTTTTTAAAAAAAAAATTAAATTAAACCTCATCAAAATGAATTTACTTAATTTTTTTATTTAAATAATTTTCATATACTAAAGAATATAACCTTTTTACCATTGATGAACCATTCTAATGTAGCAGCTGGGCTTGATTGAATCGTTGAACAGTTAACTCGAATCGCTTCTCCAATGTTATATTGACTTTGTCCTCCAGAAATTTTTGGTCCTTGATGTGGGGGATCTATCCAGAAAAGGCAGAAAAGACTTATTATTAAAAGTGGAACTTTTATATTTTTAATCAGATTATGGTATACTATATTTCTTACCTATAATAATCATTTTTTTAGAAATAGAATCGGTATGAAAAGAAGGAGCTTCTGCTGAAACTTCACATCTGAATTCACCAGAGGCCGCTATGCCTACGTTTGCCAATACCACCTGATGACTGTTCGAGGCTGTTTGCTGTTTTTTTTTTTTTTGTTTTTTTTTTAAGTAAAAAAAAAAAAAAAAATCAATGCAAATGTTTTGCTGTTTTTTTTTATTGTTTAACTTTGCCGACAATATGTCAAAAGAAAAACAATTTAAATATTGACTCACATTTACTTTGAACCCTTCCAGACTGAAAACTTGACCAGGTGGTTTGTCCTTAGGAACATATCTATAGAATTCATCTTTTCCTCTGTACCACTTGACTGAATACAATTCATCATTTCCTAATTCGAATAAACATTTGAGAATGACCGTATGTCCAATATGTACGTGTGATGGAATGTCGACAGACAGGAGATTTAAACTACGTACACCTGTAAAAAGATAAAATTTATGTAGGCATTATTTTACCATACATTTCGTAAATCTTTCTTTAAGTAAAACCGAAAATTGATTTTTCTTTTTTTTCCCCCCCTATTTTTTAAAATTGCAAAACGATTCAATTCTAACATGTGCAAGTTTCTCTTCAGCCAAATACACGAATTTCCAAATGAGTTGTTGATTAAATGGTGCGTATAAACACTTTAAGCACTGTGTACTAATTGAATTGAAAGAAGAAAACTAAAAAAAAAAAAAAAAAAATTTTAACATTTTTTTTAAATGTTTTAAAGCTTACTGTTTATAAACAAATTTCGTTTCTCGAAAAATTGTCTTCACATTTCATCAATTTGCCGCGTAATAAATTAAATTATCTTCTAAGTGATTAATCATTCTCCTCCTAAATATTTTCCGTATCATTTAGGCGTCTAACGATTCAATTTCCTATCAGTATTCATACAGCGAAATTGGTCTCCGATGACTTAATTTATACATTCTATGCAGAAAGAGCGTCTAATGAGCACTAGGATAACATTTGTTATATCCGTAACGTTCAATATTACTAAGTCAAACAAAATTAAAACGATAAGTAAATGAGTGAGGGGGGTCTCGTGAGTCTGAAGGGGTCGACGAGGCTTAAACTAATACCGGTATCGTAATTATTTTTAGCTTGCACCTCTGTAATCTTTGCCATAGCTTTAATCTTTCTATGGATCATCACCGGCGCTTTTATCTAGACAAAAATCTCATTTTCCTATCTTTTTTTTCAACCCGAATCATTTATACTATCTTATAATTAGTTAGACATTTCAACAAAAAACTTCCACAAAAAAAATAATTAATTCCCCATGTGTAAAGAAGCTATTTCTTTCTTCTATTATAATATTTTGTGTTTATATTTTTATAAAAAAATTCCAAGCGATGTATATAATTATAAAAACAACAGCTTTTTGTTATTACAATTACAGATATAGAAAAGGAAAAGGGTCAATACTTTTCTACATTCTTGTCTGCATTAATCAATAAGTCCATCAAGTTTACTTTAGTGAATTCAATTATTGCTGGCCAAACTGGCACAATTTAGTTAATATAAAGATCCATTTTTACTATTGTACATACACCTTTAGTATGATATTACTCATAATCCATGTCTCATTTACATCTAAGCTCTCCGAAATCGAAATCAATGACTACTAATCTCTCTTTACTGCAAATGTGTCCAACTCAAGTTATTTGTAACTCGGGCTAATTTCGGTTGTGCGGGGAAGAAAAATTGTGAAAGCATAAAGATCGCATTCTTGTTAATATTATTTATGATGCAGAACAAAAGAATTTAAGTTAATAAGTGCAAAAATATTACTTTTTTTTTATCTGAGTAAGCGGGAAAAAAAACTCGAATTAAATGTTGTCAACTGTCCAAAAAAGAAATTAATGAATATGGAGTAGCAAAAACAATAATTTTGCATGATGATTTAAAATGTAGGACGTCAGGATTCAATTTATCCTCATGCAATATTCATAGCCAAATAGCTAAATAGTAGCACGCAATATTTTTCTCGCAATTCAACAGAATTTATCCACAATAAATAAATAAATAAATAAATAAATAAAATGAATCGAAACCAAATGGAAGCATATTTATTTGTTGATGTTAGAAAAAGGAAACAAAAATTTCGGGGAAAAACAGCTATTTTATTTATAAATAGCAACGTCAGAGTAGCACTAACCTTCTCTCATCGTCAAATTCAATCTATCTGTGAAGAAATGATTGATTTACAAGCTTTTCTGACTGTCACAGGATTGGACACATTTATTCTCTCACACAGGTCTTGGAGATCTAAGCTTAGGTCAGTGTCACGTGAAAAGAAGATTTGTCTGCTCACATCCTTCGCTTCAGCACTTCAGTGATGGGAAAGAGACATCTTACACAACACTATTAGATATAGTTAACCAACTCACATATTGATTGATGTGTAAACAGACGAAAAATAGAACTAGTTGCCACCTAAATCTGGCCATAGGCTTAAAAACACATTTTTATATCTACATTGAGTATTTGGCAACTGTCACACATCGAAAATTCTAATCTCTTAGACTCGATGACATTTTTAGCAAGTGTAATTAAACATGTGTGTTTGGGTTCATATCGAAGCCAGGCAAATGGCTTGCGCAGAAATGTAATAGTTAATATAAATAAAATTTAAAAAAATAGTTCAGTTGCTTAATGAAAAAATAAAGTTGACGGGTTTTCTCTTATCTCTATGAATATTTCAATGTCCTGGAGGCAAAATTTTCATTTGTTTGCATCGTAGAAATCATTTCTATTGAAGCAAATGAAACGACAGAATTGTTGTCTATATCGAGCTTATTGCTGCGTGAATGAATACCATTGCTTATAGGATTTAATTTAAACTTTTGGGCCTTGTCAAAGTAAATAAAAAGAATGCGTTTAATACGAACAAGATTGATCTTGATTTATTTCGCAGTGTATTGATTCGATGTAAAAAGTTTCCAAGTTTCTCTGCCTTACTTCAGTTTTTTGTATTTTGTTTTTGTGCTAGTTGCAGCCGCACAAAAAAATTTAATTAATGAAAATTGACTATTTTTTTTATTTTTTTTATTTCTGTCTTTTTCAGGAAACCCGAGTTTTCGAATCGAACAATTGGTATTTTTTTTGCTGTGAAATTTAATTTTTTAATGAGTAAATAATTGTGTATTAATTAATAATTTTTCTAGCGAGAAAAACTAAATTTTCTCAATATGTATATTGATTTTTGAAACTATATCGTGTTAAATAACAAAAAATATAATAGTTTGTAAGTCTCTGAGTCGCTATTGATCGTCGACAAATCACTAACAATTTTCGGCTTTGCTGCAGCACACTTTTTTTTAGGTGACAGACATCTTTGCATGATTGACGCTTGTTGATCAATAAACCTTAAAAGCACTTTCAGAAGTCTTAACTTTCGATTAAATCTAAATTCCAATTTTAAATTTTATATTGCATTTTATTTCCAATAAATTATTGATGTAATCAAATTGCAAATATTAGCACTATATGAAATTTTGCGTAAAAAATGCATTTATATACACGTTATGATTCATGTGCTTTTAAAAATTACAAGAATTTGTAAGTAATTTTATATCCGGCGATTGAAAAACACACATAACACCACTTTTCTAGTTCACACACAATAATGTTAAGTTACATAAGTCATTTTTGATACATTAGAGACTTAGGAAGTGGGTGGATGGTCGAATAAACCACAAGGGGACTCTTGTCACGTTTTTCCAGTAATTGGATATTCATTTCGGTTCCACCCACTATAAGTATGAAACCACCTTATTGCTGAGCAAGAAATAATCCAATGTTTTTATGACACGCTACGCAATTTTGATATTACACATGTGCGATAATTAGTTCTAAGGCCATTTCAATTTCATTACTTGTTAAAATAAAAGACTTTTAATTATCATAATACTAGAACGCAAAAAAAAAAAAAAAAAAAAAAAATTAAAAAAACAAATAGACAAAA
>JH431872.1:0-73293 GCA_000239455.1 Strigamia maritima | reverse complement strand
TAATCGAGAAATTTACAAAAGAAAATAGACTTTTTTTTTAATAGACAAACAAAAAAAAAAAAAACCCACAAAGCAATCAACTTAAATTTATATTAGAAAACTATAAATTCAAAGTGAAAAATAAATAAATAGAAAACTGTTTTTGGTTGCTTTAAGTTATTACTTTAAATAAAAAAAATTAAAAAATAGAAATGATGGTTCAAAAAGGCGCAAATAGAACAATAAATTTTTTGGCATTACCTTCTTGTAGAAGTGCTAAACATAGAAGCAGTGTGCATCCGAAAATGTTACTTTCCTTTGGCCACATTATCTGAAGCATAATTATTTTGTCCACCTAAGTTTTCATCGCTAGAAATTGGTTCAATGAACTTACTTCCATGTATTAAATGAGAGTGGCTTCACTCTACGCGAACCATTGGAGATTGGAATGAGGAATGAAGCCAACTTCTACAGTGGGAGGTTATTTTTAACAACCTGGCACCTGGTGACAAAAGTAGACAGTGCGTTTTATTGATTAGTTTAGCAGTTGTAAAATTTGTAATACATACATTATACATAAATACAACACATAATACATAAACAAAACACCTGACATCATTTATTTTAAAAATTTAAAACGTTTTAATGGCATTTCAAGTTTAAAACTTTTCCTATGCACTTGCATATTAAAATATTATTTCAGTATATTTGATACAAACTATATTGCATCTTCTGCAATTTGTTCTCTATACGGTTTAACATGACACGAGAGTGTTGTAAATATATCACAATGCAGTTGTAAACAAACATTACGTCGATATGCTCGTTTATATCTTTTCTTAACAGTTCAACCTGACTTTATTGCCCAATTATAAACAAATTATTTATAGTAAATCTTGTCTATTCGATCAATAGTATATAAAATAAAGTGTATAAATTGATTTAAATGAAGGCAGAATAGCAGTAAAGAAATTATTAGTTTGTTTGACACCATATTTTGGGTCTTTAGTTGCACAAGTGAGTTAGAAATTACTGAATTATTTGGCTAATAGTCATGAAAGAAGCAATTTACACTGATTAAGGGACCACTTCATATGCTATCAAAGATTCTATTGTACTGCAGTTTTTGGTCATTCTATATACATTGCAATTTGTGATCTTTTCTGTAGTGGTAATCCTATGACCAATTGGGTGCTTCACTGCATTTCAATAAGTCGTGCGGCAAAATTGATATTTGTGTTCGAAATTCAAAAGCGTCAATCGATTTATAAATTCAATATTATCGGAATTACAAATTTAAACTGAATATAGTTTGTAAAAAATATATTTATATATATACGGTATATACATATATTTGTATATCTAAATGCCTTGTTTCACGATTCTTCGCACGCTGTACGTGAGCGGAGTACTGCTATTTTCTGTATTGCTGGAATGCGACAATTTTTGTAAGCCCACTTCAGCGATTCTCACACGTTTTTTTTTTTTTTTGTGATCGATGGAAAATAAAAATTTTTTTTTAAAAATAAATTGGAAATGTGATTGTTTTGATTTCTAATCATCTTTTTTTCAATATACAAAAAAAAAATTTAATTTTTAATGTGGGTTTGTCAAAATGTCAATAAATAAAAAAAATATTATTTTTGGTTACTCAGTTATTTATCATAAGTCTACATTTACACACACTGCCCATTAAAAGCTGTGGAATAAATTAACTAAACATATTAATAAAATTATGAGACCAAACTGTAGTTTAAGGACGATCGTGCCATTGAATTTTATCTGTGTTTCTCTGCAAGTCCAAATTTGTTGACCTTGTATCGTACTTACGTTGAAATTTGTTTTATTATATATACTTCGAGCCAAAGGTTTGTTGACATTTCACCTTAAAACTAAAGCTCAAATTAAATAGTATAAAACTATCTACCGTAAATCCAACGCAGATGTCATTAAAAAAATTTAAAAAAACAATTGTGCTTTAAATTATGAAAATATAACTGTACAAGTAGTCGGCAAAATAAATATAATTAAACTCTAGAGTATTGAACTTGAACGACAACAGCAATTAGTTCTTGCAAGAAAAGGGGATTAGTTTTTCTTTGCTTTAACTGTAAAACACGGAAGCGATGCAGTGCCGCTTCTAATGCTTCATCAAATAGAAATAGCAATTTAAAAAGTAGTGAAAATTTTTTTTTTTAATAAAAAAGATGTGCGTGTTGAGTGAAAGCAGTCATCACGTAATGTTAAATTAAAAGCTTGTTTTAAAGGAAGCCACTAATCAATATGTGACATGTTTATTTGGTGGCAGCTGTCCACGGTAATGTTGAGTTCTTTTGGTCACGAAGCTGACCACGAAGATAAGGCTGCGGCAAACAAATGGTTCATTTCCGCGGCATCATCGCCGAGAAAAAATATAAAATCTAGCGCTTTGTTGTTTGGGTAGGGTTATTTCTATTGCGTTCTGCTCTTCACCCACAGCTCATAAATCAGTAACACGTTGTCAGGTACGTTAATCCAGTGTCATTTATTGGGTATCCTTTTTCTTTTAGAAGAAAACACACGATGATGACAAATTCAAATCGATTATGTTGCTTGTATTTTGCAGTAAATAACAATTTGATTGTAGTAATGTTCTTTATCTTTAATATTATTAAGAATATGCATAATTTATTTTTCTGTAATATTAATAATGAAAACCCAATTAATTTTATAGTCTTTGATTAAAGTCATCAACTTCTCCTTACGGTCAATGAATGATTATATGAAAAGCCCCGCCAAGTGTGTAATTAAGTTAAATGATGATCAACTGACAGAGAAAAGAAAAAAAGTTTATGACTTTTATTTGTTTTTATAGTTGCTTAATGCTTGCCAATTATGAATTTTCACATTTATCCACTTGTACCGGTAGTTAACTTTTTTTTTATTCACCTTATTTAAATTTTTTTTTAAAAAAAAAACAAAAAAAACAAAAAAAAAACCAAATTAGTAACCAAAAAGTTAAAGCCAAAAACACTTTAAACTGACTTCCATCAATCTCACGAATCATTTGCGCGCATGCGTGAAGTCCAGTGGGAGCCGAACTGTGCACCCTCAACCTTTCAGGCAGAAAATCAGAACAGAGTGAAATCGATAAAGGGACTCAGGGGTCTAAGCACAAATGACATTCCAACTTAGTCAGTGAAATTGCATTAGGGCTACGGTGAATTCACTTAAAAGAATTTTTTTTATTTATTTTTTTTTATTTACAAAATACACCTAAGTATTTAAAAATGTTTTAATTAAATACTCCGAAGACATTTCTTAAATGTTTAAAAGCAGCGAATTACGTATACTTTGGTTTAATGAACTTAATTTGCTGCACACATACATTCGAGCCTAAACAAACGTTAACTCAAGCCATTTTCTAATACCAGTCACATGGAGGCACCACTAAATTTCAAGTGGGGCGAGAAAAAAAAAAACCTGTAATTTATTTGAAAGAAAAGAAACCATTGAAGTTTATGTATACTCGCAACAAGATATAACTGAATATGTTTTTGCTCACTTAGTTCCCAAAAAGCTGGGCAACAGAATTTTTTTTTAAAAAAATAAAAAATAAAATGTTTTCCCAGACTGCTATTGCAATGGTGGTTAACCCCATTTTCACCAATGCATCTTAATGCTGTCACTATAGCGGCGCCTTGTATTGTTCGACATCACACGTCATTTTGACATTTTCTTCCATTATCTATATTGAAAATGGCAGAAACTTTAAAGAATATGTTAGTTATGGAAACATTATTTTTGTAGTGGCTTTCATACGGGTCGTAAAATTATTGGTAAGACGGGGACTTAAGTACATAAAGCACTTTTTATATCTTTATGGTGGTTGTTAGTAATGCTGTAAGATGTTTTCTTACATTTAAGTTGGTTCCTCACAAACAAAACAATTGCGTTTCCATCATTAGCAATTAGGCCGGGATAAAATTCCCATTTTTTATGCTCAAGTAAACATTATGTTTGAAGCTTTGAGCGAGTAAATTTGACAGGAGTGTTTACTTCCTTCAGTTAGAATATGGCAATATTGAAGATGGGTATAAATTGTGCTGTCAATAACCGTGTGGGCAACTTTTTTGACTAAATTTAGTGTTCCAGACATTTAATTAAACATTTACAGACTTGTTTGACTTGAAATAGAACTCTTCATCACGATTACTAGTAGTGACACTCTAATTTAATCAATATTGGCAAAAATATTAAATGTCAACTTCCTGCTCTTGTAACCAAATCTAGCATACTTGACCTGTTATGTTCAAGAAATAATCAAGTGGACATCTAGTGGACATCAAAAAATAATAACACGAATCGTTCTTGACTGCTATTCCTGCAATTTAATTTCGATTCAAGTACCGGTATTCAAGTACCGGTAAGAAAAAATGGCGATTTTTGATTTTATTTTATTTGTGGATACTTATTACTGACATTTGTTGATTTACAGACAAAGTCTTTCGTCAGCACTTCATTGCTTTCATAAATCAAAGAAAACAATTTTGGATCATTAGTCACTGTAAATTGTGTATAGATTATTTTCAAACGAGATTTACGAGATTTTTTTACACTGCACACTTTTGTTTGTGTGTTTATTGCATGTTATATATGGGGCCGTTAAAGCACGCATGACAACGCACAGTTTGGTCATGTAATGAAACCCAAGTCACATTTTCAAACCTATTCTATAACCTGGACCCCATATAATAATTGTTTTCTTCCTTTATTTATTGTCTGATCAATCCAATATTTTGTCTTTAATTATAAATGAAGACATAAGTCCTCCGAGAACTGTTTAGTTATTGGCAAAAGCATTAGAAACACGTGTTGTGTGTCTTTCTTTACTGCATGGCGTCATTGTTACGAGATAAATGGAAAAAAATAGGCGTTCAATCCTCCTAGAAAACCACTTAAGGAAAATTGTTTAGCCTTTTTACAGCAGTCCTAAGTGAGAATAAACTGAGACGTTACAGTTTATTTACTGTACAGTACACTATATTGAAATTGACACAATTTTTTATCCAGACAGCTGCTGCTGCTGAATGACTGTATCTTGCGGTGATATCACTGATATGGTATTTTTAGGTTTTTTTTCCAATGATATGATTCACTGATTCATTGATTGTGTTCGACTGTTAGTCGTAGCTCCAAAACTGAATGTGTTGGGATTTTCAAGGATTGTTATGATGTATAATTTGGAGCTTTGGTTTGCTAGCAAAATTATTGGAAATCACTTATATTTTCACATGGTATAATAAAGAGGTAATTTAATTCCAAAATAGAGAATAGGAACCAAACCAATTGATACGATTATGTAAATATGCATATATAGTTTCATACAGTTGGTTTTAAACTGTAATATAATCTACTTTCTATGCGGACACTAAAATAATGACAGCTTACCTTATTAAGCATAAATTGAATGAAGCTGCGCCAATCAAAAATACATTAAGGATAGTTTTCAGTTGCAGCGAAATTATCGGCTTGAACGCTAATATTCTAAAATATATCTGTTCAATAAATTTTTTTTAAAAAGAAGGAAAGTTTTGATAAAAAAAAATTTACGATTTTATTGATCGTGTATATTGTGCGTTTATATTTCTATACTCATACAATGAATACATGCGTAAGTAATTTGATTTAGTGCTATTGCTGTTGTTCTTTTGTTTCCTGTATCTAAGAATGTTTTAATCTGAAACATGAAACTAATTTACAACACACATTCGTCATTGTGAATAATCATCTTCTGAAAAGTTTCATTTTAATTCGTAATCATGCATGAGAAAATAATTTTTTGTTGTTGTGTTTTTTGTTTTGTTTAAATATAAAAAAATCAATTTTTTTATTATTTATTAGCTGAAAACGAAAAAAAAAAGAAGAATAATTTGTCGTTTACTCCAGCATGGGCAATGATGTCCTCAGCGGTCAGCGCAGCCAAACGTCGATATCGTGAATTAAACGTGAACTTTCATTCGTTGTCTTTAGAGGGCGGCTCGTACAGGCGATGGAGAGACGACAGGGTTAAAATTGAAATTATACTATACGGTACTGCGTTTAAAAATGCAGTTTTAATCTAACCTGAATTGATATTTCGTGCTTCGATAACCGTAAATTCAATAAAGATTCAATAAAGATAAAATATCTTTAATAACAATTTTTTTCCCTTGGTTCTGTATTCGCCAGACACCTTCCAAAAGCCATTTGTGCTACCCTTTTTGTATAAAGTTAATAACTTGGGCTTTTCAGTATACGTCCGCTGGTTGCATGTTTTGGAAATTTAATACAAACGAGTACCGGTATGATATTCATACCAATATGAGAAAGAAAATCAATAAATTTTTTTTTTTTTCATTTTCTCCCTTTCTGTTTTGAATTGCAAGCTTACATTTTCTAATCTAAAATGGATTAAGCAAAAGAAGAAAAAAATTATAAAATTGTGCAAAAAAAATTTTTTTTAAATATTTTTGAAATAGTATACGGGTCTTTTGAAATTCAAAAGTTGCATAAAAAGTAGAGGAGGGGAAGGGAAAAAAAGGGGCACTAAAAGGGTGAGTGTCATAGAAATTCTAAGAGGGTAAAGAAGTGTAAGAAAAAAAAGTATAAGAAAGGGGAAGGGACAAACCCTTTCCTCTTTCCATGACTGGTTTGGTTTCCCAAGGTTCAAGCACAACCTTTCAATACCTAGACAGTCACGTGACAGTCGCGCCAACCCCGTTCATGCGCCGTAATCGTAAATCCAGACGACTCTAAACAAAACTGTCTCACACTTGTGCAAACTCAGTTGGTTCAATACACGCTAGATTAGAAGAACCGAGTTTTTATTTTTTTATCTTTATTTTTTTTTTTCCATTTTTATCATTTAAAACACTGCACAGAAATTAGTTATTTTCCATTATTTGTCTTTCCTCGCCCGTGCGCAAAGTGAACTCGGCCGAGTCTGCGGACCGCCCCCGAAACGAGCAGCAACGACGACACGGCGCCTGATCGAACCGCCCGGTCCTGCTTAACCACGGAGGAAAGTGAGAAAATGGCGTGTCATCAGTGATCTTAGCATAAAACTTTGCAATGATGAGGACTCGTTTGCATCAATTCAATCGTACAACGACACTTTGGCGTGGAGTTTAAGCGATAACTGCTTCGCTTTGGTCGCCATATTTCGCAGTGAGTTTTCCTTCGGGGCTGTCTGGTTCATGTCTGCCTAGTTTGATCCTTCTACACGTTTTAACCATCATGGATGGGATCTGAAATGAAGATTTTACCACTTGGAAAAATGAGGAGAAATAATGTACTAGTGGCGGTGTTTTTCAGCCTAGGTAAGACATTTTTTGAGTTTTTCGCTTTTTCACGTTCGCTTTTGGGAAATACCTGGGAAAGAAATGATCAATATTTGTACTGTTCACCTTTACTGTAATTTTAAAGGGTATGATTAGAGTGCATTTAAGCAGACTTTTAAAGGGGATGATGCACAAAATTGATGAATATGTCCAACATCGATCTGGAAATAGATAGAAGCTTACAATTAGATTAATCCGATTTTAGCAAAATGTAAACGCAATTATGTAATAATTCAATTATACAATTATGAAAAGAAATTACTTATGTTTATAGCAAGAAATAAATTTAAAAAAATTGTGTTTTTTTTTTTGGATTTTTTTTTAAGGTAAAAAGGAAGGATATTTTATTATTGAATTAATTCTTCAGCCAATTTGGTTATTTTTAAAGCGGATAAGACAATGGAGGATGCAATTAAAAAAAGAATAATTTCAATTTCCATGCAAAATAACAATGCATGGTAAATTATTTTTTTTATTAAATTATTTTTATTATTTTTATCAAGTATAAAACTAGTTTTGTCCACGTGTTGTTACATCAGGTGTTATAAAAATATTATTTCCGGTTTTTTTTTATTATTTAATTTGAAATATATATAATTGCGTTAATCGCATTGATTTTGCTTCATTTAAAAAAAAAAAATAACAACACAAAGTATATTCATCTGTTAAGAGTCTGGCTTTTAGGTCAAGGTAAAATAAAGGTTGAACAACGTTATATTCAAGCATAAAATTATTGCTTGTCTACGCTACATTAGGGAGTCTATCCTCAGCTAAATAGCTTTTATTTTATTGCTGTTTTCTTTAACACATAACCGAGCTAATATTAAATTCCTGCATCATTTATGCACTGGATAAAGGTTGCCAATCAAAATAATGAATTTATGACCCTTCTTTTTATGATTTAATGTTTTGTTAGACCCTAAATGGTTGAAATTAATATTATATTCTGTTGTTTTCTTCTGACATATGAGTAATTCCTACTTGTGTACTATAATAAAATGTTCGAAAAGTAATAAAAACCATATTTGTATGGAATATTATTACAAACGGGTATTAAATTATACTCCTTTACTTGTTTCGGAGATTTCGCTTAGAAACGGACTTTGCATAGAATTAATAGGTACAAGTCCATTTTGTCTTGTTAATATCTGATTAAATAAAGGAGGATCAAAGGGAACATTGATTTTACTCTTTTTAATTAAAGTGGAAAGTTCTGGACGAAAAGGAAACTTTTGATCAGGTCATCCAGGGGAAAATAAGAATAAAATATAAATTGAATATAAATCGGCTTAAAAATCCAGTTGTCCAAAATGCTCATGGGGCGGAATAAAAATGGCCGATATTATTTCCGAAAGAGTAAACAAATCGGTCATTGCATTGTTTGATGTGTTGTTGATGGAAAAAAGGGATTAATTTAGATTTTTATTGTTTAATTTTGGGAAATTTGTGGTTTATTGACGGTGTTTGTGTTATTATGCGGTGTTGGAGAGTCGTCAAGCAAAGTAGTTAAATAAATGCCAGATGGACATGGCTCCAGAGTCCAGACGATTATGCACCCGTTCATTGAATACAATACTCAATGCCACAAAGGAACCCCTTTTGGGTATTGATGGACGAGTGTCTGGGTCGTCTAAGAGGGGTTGACAGCGAGTGAGATTCGCCAGGATTGAGAGGCAATGGCGGGGGTTTTAATGGGTTGGAAATATGAACTAGTTTTCACTTTAGTGGGTTGAGAAAATGCTGATTAGATAAAATTTGTTTCTAATTTTGGATTTTTAGTTTGGAAATTTTTAGAAAATTTAGGATATTTTGGGAAATTTTTTAATTTATGAAATTTTAGGATATTTTGGGAGATTTTGGGAGATTTTTAGAGATTTAGGATATTTTGGGAGATTTTTAGAGATTTAGGATATTTTGGGAGATTTTTACAGATTTAGGATATTTTGGGAAATTTCTTGATAAAATTTAATTTTTGGAAAATTGTCGGGTTTTTGAGAGATTTTTGATTTTTTTTCATGTAAAAATTTGGATTTTTTAAAAAATTTAGACATTTTAGGATTTTTTGGGGATTTTTTTAAAAAATTTATGACAAATTTTAGGATTTTTCGAGATTTTTCTTGATGTTTCCATTTGAGTAAAAAGTTGCTTCACGTTTAACAATTACTCACGTAGAATTAGACAAAACTAAATTCGACATAAACCTCACAAGACAAAACGTAAAAATTAAGAAAATTACACTACATTTATATTGGCAAGTGTTTTCAGATTTAAGTCCTCAAATTCTTGCGATTGTTATTATTTTATTTCTTATTTTCTAACCGCCATCTATAGTTATTTTTCACATTAAAAAAAACTCAAGTGTTGTATTGAAAATAGATTTCCATCTGTCTTGAAAATGGATAACATTTTCTATGCAAAGCATTCATTACTTAGCAACGACGAACCAGATAACAGACCACTTTTACTCAGTGATGACTGATAAAGTCTGTCGTTATTTTTTCATTTTTTCAAAAAATTGAAGAACATGCAAAGGTTTTTAACCTTTTTAATCCAGAATTATTCAAATTCCGATCAAAACAAAACTATACATGTACAAATGCATCCTTACGGAAGTTTAAATTATTAAAACACAGGCATTTTGATCCTATTTTAATCAATCGCAAGGGTTATGATTCATTTCCTTCTTTGCCGCTTGTCACATCCTCACATTTCTCTACCAGCAGACCTATACTTCGCAGCACTTGTAGCCTTCGATAAGGTATCATGTGCCAGTTTTTCGTCCCCTTCTATTTTACTTTTTTATATTCAATTTCCAAGAAGATAACATATTTTTAAAATAATTATTTTTAAAAAAAGGGTTGTTGTTTATTTATTTTTTTTCCTTCTTTGAAAAAACATAGATAATGAACAGGAACTAAATATAGTTCCGACTAAAAGCAAAATTTTTACTGCTTTCTTAAAAAATAGCTCGAGTGTCTTCCCAAGGTTGTTGTCAATTTTTTAAAAAAAAAAAAAATAAATAAAAAATTATATTTATATTTTTTTAAAAATAAAAAATTGCGTCGTCGTGACTGATGTCATAATTCTTCCTTTGTACACCCACAAATATGATTAAACCTTTCTTATAATTATTAATTAGTAAATAAAGTTTTTAAAAAAACATTTGTCTCCTACATGACTGCATCCTGATGCTGGTTATAGATCCGCCAATTCCATTGCTTTCCTCCCAGATCGCAGCTCGGGATAATGAGCTTCTTGTTGCCTTTCACGTGCTACTTATCTCTAATCTTCAAACTAAATTTAAAGAAAAAGTAATCAATTTGGGCACAGCCCAAATTTGCGCCATTATTAAAAACGTCCCTAATTTGCTCCGATTTTATTTTATTTTATTAAAAAAATTAAATTGAACGGATTAAAAACCGTCCCTAATTTGCGCCGTCCCTAATTTGCGCCGTCCCTAATTTGCGCCGACCCTAATTTGCGCCGTCCCTAATTTGCGCCGTCCCTAATTTGCGCATCCCTAATTTTTTTGTAGAGTATTGACTCTGCAGGAAATTCATGTTATATACTTGTAAGTTGTACAAGTACAAGTAGAAAGCCATTCTGACAACTCGGGCCGACACAATAATAGAGAGTAGCGTTCATAACTGACAAACTCTTTCCAACAATTCGTGCACAAAACTGAGAAGTGAACTTTTTTGCATTGTACTGAAAGTATATATCGTGGTAACTTATTTTAATTCTCTAGTCGAGCCAAGTCGAAAAATCATTGTTTCTTAGCCAAAAAATGTGCGCAACAATACAAAAACCCAAATGTAAAGAATTTTTTAAAATATTTTTACAAATGTTTTCATTTGATAACAATGGCATGGACATTTTTGACTACAAAGTTTTCGACTCAGCTCAACTAGAGAATTAAAATAATATACCACTTTCAGTACAATGCATACTAAGTTATTAACCCCTGTGCACGAATTGTTAGATAGAGTTTCGATTTTACAGAGATGTTTGTATCTACCTTTAAAATTTAAAACAATTAAAATTTTTTGGCGCGGAATAGGGATGGCGCAAATTTGGGACGGCGCAAAAATAATAAATAATAAAATAAATAAATAATATAATTTTTTTGGCGCAAATTAGGGATGCGCGGAAAAGGGTGGCGCAAAATAGGGATGCGCAAAATAGGGACGCGCGGAATAGGGACGCGCAAAATAGGACACAGCCCAATTTGCGACACGACCTCATATGTAACATTCAAATTTGTTATGCAGGAAGTTTAATGTCAATAAATGATTTGCATAATATAAATAAATTGAATTTTAAATTAATTTTTTTTTAAATATTTATTTGCAGTTTTTGGTTTTGCTTCGGCTTCGGAATTGACATGTGCATATATGTATCGCGAACCCGTCAAAGAGATGCCCAGTATGAGCGTGGACGAAAATGGGAAAGAAAGCGAAGTGGGTGGCGATGGAGAGATTTTGTCGGACAATAAAACGGTTTTATGTCCTCGGAGCACTTACTACTGCTATGCTTTGTGGCAAGAGGATCCACAAAACAAAAATCTGACTTCGATGCTTGCTCAAGGTATGAAGTTAAGGCGATTTGTTCGATTTGCAATTAATTTTTTTTTTTAAAAATTTATTTTAGGTTGTTGGGAAAGTTCAGATAAATATGATTGTGAATCGTCGGAATGCGTAGCAAAGAAGAAACCTCCGAAAGCCATGAATAACACGAAATTTTGTTGTTGTTCTGGGGCCTCGTGCAATATTAACGTGACTGACATCTATGTGCCCACGACGGACGCGCCGGAGATCGTACAGCCCGGTACATGGCGATATTTGCATTTTAAAAATTTAAAAATGAACGAAATTAGCATAATTTTGATGCATATTGTATTAAATTAAGGGAGTAATTCAAATCGATGTTTTTGTTTGAATTTGTGGAAATTTTCCATTCTATGAGAAAACTGCACAGAATGGAATTTTTTGTCAAGCAAATGAAATTAAATTTAATTAAATGGGGCCGTTCAATCAGCCAGGATTCTACGAGTGCCTCAATTCAGAAAATAAATCCATTCTTAGTTCAAACCCAATCATTTTTTTTTCCTTTACTCAGCTCTCAACTTAATGAGTTTTTGTTTGAATAAAAAAAATTCAATACTCTGAAGTTAAAATTACTTGATAGAAATTCATTCAATAATAATGATGGCAGCTTGTTAAAATTTATAAAAAAAAAAAAAAAAAAATCAATAAACTTTTTTTATTTTTTATTTTTTATATTTTCAACATAAAATTACAGGCTTGGTATTGTCATCTTCTGTACCCGAATGTTTTCATTAAATTATCAATGCTTGGCTCTATAATTTGTTTATCCACATCCTGATTTTTTTTCTTTCTTTTTTCTAAACTGCAGCTTTTCCATACAAGGAACCTGTGGTTAACAAGACGGAAACAGTCATCATCAGTGTGATATGTTCGGTCGTGTTTATCCTGACATTTATTGCTGGTTACCGTGTGTGGTCCGGATTTCGCAAACCAAGTCCGGATTCGCTTCATGTAATGGAGAGCAGCTTCCCGCCATCCAGCACTCCTACTTATGACTTGACCACATTAAAATTGCAAGAAATCATCGGTCGTGGGCGATACGGATCTGTGTGGAAAGCGAAACTTAACGATAAATATGTCGCCGCCAAAGTTTTCCCTTCGCAGCATCGACAATACTACTTGAACGAGAAAGATATTTATACGTTACCGTATTTCGAACATTTTTCGCTGCCTAAATTTCTCGGTTCCGAGGAACGAGTCAACGCCGATGGACGATCTGAGTATTTGATTGTTATGACTTATGCACCTTATGGATGTCTTCAAGATTATCTTAGGAGTAATGTAATTGATTGGACGACGCTGTGCAAGATGAGTCAAAGTGTAGCGAAAGGTTTAGCGCATCTTCATGATGATATTCGAAAAGGAGGTTTGTATTTATGGACTGCGATTCTGCGAACGAAGTGTTATATAATTTTTTTTTCTTTTTGTTAGATAAAATTAAACCTTGTATATCTCATCGAGATCTTAATAGCCGGAACGTGTTAGTTCGGGAAGATTTATCCTGCTTCATCTGTGATATGGGATTTGCTATGAAACTCAGCGGTTCTAAGTATTACGGTCATAACGGTGAAGAGCAGTATGCTGAAACAACATCTTTGACTGATGTAACAATTTATTTCTTTGTTTGTAAATGGCAAACGATTAATTGCTATTTCTTTCTTACAGGTTGGAACTTTACGGTACATGGCACCGGAAGTTTTAGAAGGAGCTGTAAATTTGCGAGATTGCGAAACTTCTTTAAAGCAAATCGATGTTTATTCGTTAGGATTGGTGCTATGGGAAATAATGACCAGATGCGAAGATCTTTATCAAGGTATGAAAGTATTATTAACTTATATTAATAATAATTTATGTAATAAATATGAAATTGCAGGATTAGAAGTGCCCGAATACAGACTGCCGTTCGAGGCCGAGATAGGTCTACATCCGTCTTTTGAACAAATGCAGGTTTTAATATCAAAGAATAAAGCTCGGCCTCTGTTTTCTGATCTGTGGAAGGACACTAATCAGGTGAGAATGATTTAAAGGGATAATGTATAAAAACAATCGTTATTTAATGACTGATTATTTTTTTTTAGGCTGTGAGATTATTGAAGGAAACGATAGAAGACTGTTGGGATCCAGATGCTGACGCGAGACTTACATCGTTATGTGTTGATGAACGGTTGCAAGAACTGCCTATATTGTGGGAACGTCATAAAAGTAATTTTAATTAATCTTTTTTTATTTTTTTGATTTTACAATTTTAACATTTCCAGTGAATTTGGTTATAACAGGCGTGAGTCCAACGGTAAATCCAACATCCACGAGGAATTCGGCGGTTCTCATGCCTGGTGCCAATGTAACAACGAATCAAGACGCTGCCAACATACCCAATTCCGTGTTACTCGTCGATTTATTAAATCCCTTACCTCGTTATCAAACAAGACCGAGTTATCAACACAACGCTGAAAGCAGCACATCCGAAGCAACTGTGGAGACCATCGTCACGACATCACCAAGTGAGCCATTAGTTTCAATATCACCCAATGTTAATGAATGCCCCGCAAACAAAAACGCCAAGTCTCAACAAGCCGTAACGAGAGCGACATCGGTGCCTTTGCAACCTTACCAGGGTCGCAATCCGTGCTTAGAACGAAACATGATTATGGAACCGTTGGACGAGGTTTCTATAAGTGGCAATACGCTGCTAGAAAAAGGATCGAAATTCAAAAACTCAGCCACCGTAAATAATAACAACAATAACAACAACAACGTGAGCAGTAATAGCAGAGATGTGGACGTGGACAACATTTTCGAAGCCTTGCAAACCACGGATAACGTAGAAAGTAATTCTTTAATCTCCAACGATGTACTCAACCAGTCGACGCGAACGTGTAATCCAATTCCGTACGTTCAAAACGCAGTGCATGGGACACTTCCGACACGTCCGAAACAGCCTAACGTTCCCGGAAATGGACAACATTATGATCAGAAACCGAAGAAAGGTCCGTTCGGGGGTCGGTTTGATAGAAAGAAGAATCCCGGTCCATCCGATCAGAAGAGTAATCCCAAAAAGAGCAAGGATTGGGGCATTAAATCGTTTCTGGAACGCAAACGAACGGGCAAACAGAACGGTGTCACGGAGGAGGCAGATGCGAGTCAACAACAACAACGCGCACAATCGTTGTCAAAGTCGAATTTGGTTGTTCGACCTGAGAACAGACCGGTTGCGACCGAAGTGTGTCTTCTTCAGCAAAACAGTAAAGACATACCTCAAACTGTCACCAGACCCACCAACGGGCCGTACAAGAGTATCGAGAACGGGTTCGTTCCGAACGGATCTCGGCACACGGCGGAGGTTGGCGTTGCTCATCTGGCTCCGACCACTTTACAGAATGGTCAAGCACCAGTCATTAAACATCGATCCAGTGCATCGTCCTCGCTGTCCGGTTCGAATGGCCTCATTAATTGCCATAGTGAAACTGATTTGTTGAACACGAAAGTCGAGCCAAAATTGAAGAGGCCCACCACACTTCCCTTGAAAGGTCATTGGTCCAAGGAAATGGGCAACGGCCAGGTTCGAAAACCGAGGAATGTCGGCGATGGAAGTCAAAACGAGAAGGCCGCGTTGCTACCAGATGATAAAAAGGTGGTTAAGAATGATATCAATCACGTGCTCGGTCGCGCCAAGATTACGAAGAGGGTGAAAACGCCGTTCAAGATGAAGACGTCGCGATTTTCGTTGGTTGATGATCGTATGATGTGTGCCAGTGAGGATGGCGATGGTGTGCCGGCAAGTCAAGTACGTTCTTGTATTTCTTTGCCGATCGACATCGACAGTGTGGATGCGCAAGTGTCGGCGAAGGAGGCCGACGCGGATTGTAAAGAAGTTAATCCTATGAATTTCAATAGTCGTACAAACGATGGGAAATTTGTTGATAGGAAAAATAGTGACGTTTTAAAGAATGGATTGGTTGTAAATCGTTGGAAAAATGATCAATTCAAAGCGACAGACTCTGGAAATGATTTGTATCAAGTCTCGTGTTTATAATGATGTCTGTTATTTGTATGAATGAGAAGGACAGTTTCACTTTTTATTATTTTTTTTAAAATTTTTTTTTTTAGGTTTCAATTCGGAGCAATTGCATGACCTTGTAACGGAGATGAAAGAATGTTATTTAAGTGTGTTTTTTTTTGTTTTTTTTTTTTTGGTAGTAGTTAAGTGCCCAAAACATAAAACTGCTGCACATTTTATCTTAGCATTTTAACTTAGTAGTGAAGCTTCGCGGTTCATGTGACCAAAATATTGAGATTTTCCAAGAAAAAATTGCTGTGAATTTTAGCAGCGAGTGTAGGCTTTGTGTTTATGTAAATCAAAGCATAGTTTAATTATTTTTTTTATTATTATTTTTAAGTTTTATAAGATAGCAGTCACTCTTCTTGGTTCGAAGGCTTTATATTTGAGTTACTCGAATATGCCACTATGTATGTGATGTTTAAAAAAAAATATTATGCATTAATTGGCTCATCAAACAGCATCATAACAAACCTTAACACCTGTTTTTGGTAAAACTAATATATTTGTAGGGTTTTTAATCAGATTCAAAAATTGTGGCAATTTAACCACAGCTATCATAGTTTTATTTGCGTTTTTGTCTTAATCCTCCGTACCGAGGGCTAGTTTTGAGATTTAAAACAAATTTCGAATTTGTTAGTACGCTTAGCATATTTACCATTAAACGATCTGAACACTCCAAAAACCAATATTAATAGACTGGTTATGTTTGATCTGATTGAAACATGGCCTTTAAGAAAGTGAACTATGGAATTATAGTCGTGTAAAGGCATTAAGGTTCGGTTTGTATTGGTTTTCCTTCCCACAGCCGCTTCGAATTGTATAAAATCGTGAACTAAATTTCTATATTGCGTGCTTGAAATCGAACCCTAAAAATGAATTGGAGATAAACCTATCCCCTGTGTGCCTTGGTGATAAGTTTGATAAATTGAATGAATTTTTATATTTTTAATTTCAAAAACTAGAATTAATTAATGACAAATTGTGATCTTTCTTAGATGAGATAACAATAAGTTTACATTCCTTTTGAAAAAAACTATTTGGACTCTGTGATTGTTTTCCAACTGAAAATTTTGGATTAGATGAAACACTTCTTTCGTTTTGCCGAGGGATATAAAAAGGTTTTGATCTCTTGAATACGAGAAAAGGTATACTAGGGTTTACCAAATTGTAAGAAGGTATTGTAATTCTATAGCAGTTTATATATTTATGCTTCAATCTCCTTTATTATTTTATATTAGTTTTTAATTGAAGAAATTGCATATAATGACCATTTTTATTAAGAGATATGACTTGGGTTCAAGACATTACTGCCACAATGAAAATGGTTGAGTGCCAGTTACTAATGTGGATATATTCCCTTTACTAAATTAATGTTTCTAATGTAACAAATTCTATGTGTAAATATAATAAGACTAAAAAGATTGGGTAAATTTTGTAAATTTTTTTTTTTTTGTTTTTTGTTTTCCTATTACTTTTTGATTTTTGCTTAAAGCAGTTTATATAAATAAATGTGTTCAACACGGGAATTACCAATTGAAATTTTGTGTGAGAGAAAATTTTGGTTAGTGTATTCTGCTCAATTTTGAATTAGATTCCAATTTTGTACCCGTTTGCCTTATCATGAACATTTTTGTTTTTAATACATACTAATGCTTGCCTAGTCGAAACTATAAAAACCCTGTTTTTCATTCTGGTGCTCTTACATTATGCAAAATATTCTTATATTGGTATGACGTTTACATACATGGTGCCATTATGATGAATTAATTAATAACAGTATAGGCTTGGACAGATACCGCGTTTAGGAATTATAAAAACATAAAATGTATTTCATCAGTTAATGTTGATATCCAGCATTTCAAGCTTTGGTATCATCGTGAGGAATGGGCACACATTATGTAGGATTAAATTAAGAAGTAGAAATTTTATACTTTTAATGCAGTACTGAGTGTAAATGTGTGTCAAGACAATGAATTCACAGACCTTATTTTCCATCTGAGAAATGAGAGTGCAATGGACGACTATATTAAGTAAAATGTTTGATTTTGATACGAATATTTATTCAGACAGTTTTGAAGAGGGAAAAACGAATCCAAACAACTATTGTAGTGTTAATTGATTAATTAATTCTAAATGATCTAATAAATTGTAATGGCAATTTGTAATTCCTCAGATTTGTTCCTGATGAGATTGATAAGTAAAAAAAAAAGAAGAAATATCCATGACATAGCCTATTTAAAAACAAATGGACCAAATTGTATTATTAGTACAGAATACATGTGTTATTCTGGATGTGTAAGTTATGCTTTAAATGGCCTTAAACCAGCTAATGCTAAATTATATTTGTTTAAAGAAGAGTGAACTATTTTCTTTAAGTCTTTTGTCCGAATATGTAAAACTTAAACCTTATATATTATATTCTTTATCTTTTTTGAGTTGAACCAAAGTCAGTTCACCTGTGATTGTTCAAACTATATGGATTTCAGTTTTTGTAGCTTTTAATTTTTAATTTTCTGTGATATTTGTTAACATTGGACTTTTTCTAGGCTTTTTAGGGATCACTGATTTTGCTAAATGATTAATTACACTCTGCTTAAATTGAAAATATATCAAAGGCTTGATTTTTATTTTTCATTTTTAAAAGCGCAAAGTATGCTACATGTTTTTAAAGAATTAAAGTATCAATGACAACAATGAGTCTTGCTTGTCTGATTATTCACGGTTCCACAATTGAAGGCACGCCATGAACAACGTTAACCCCAAAAATCATGTTTTCAGGCACCGACAACGTTGGATTCATTATAAAGTAAGAGGCGGATTAGGATATAAGAATTTAATTCTATACATTTTTGATACAATTAGATACATTCTCCAAATGCACGATCAAAGTGCGTGTAAAAACTTGAAAAAGTTTTAAACGAAAGTGTTGTTTTCAGGTTGTTCTTCTGATCTATTGGCCTGGTCCTGACAAACTTTTATCCATGAATTTCTTTTTAGAAAAACACAACCACCACTGCAAAGACATATATCTGTTATACAGTTTAAATCTTCTTCAAGCGCTTTTACTTTGCTGGGTTTTCCATTTTCCACATCAAATACCCGATCGCACAAACGAACTCCTATTTCTTGTCGCAATTGTTGAAAGTATTGACGCATGAGGTCTGAAATGCCATTTTATATTTTAATTCGAAATAATAATAATAATAATAATAATAATAATAATAATAATAATACCGGCTTCCTGTGGCGATGATGGTTTTGAATACACTGCGTTCAGCGGAAACCCATTATCGCCAGGAATGTCAAATTTCGAAATGGCTAAGCTGTACATTTCTTGTAATCCTTGATTCTTATTCGAACACTGGATAAAAAACAAAAACAGATTAGCCCAAAAAAATATCATAATTTTGAATTAAATCACCTTTTGTAACCGCTTCAAGCATTCGGTGATGTATAAAGTTAAATATATTAATACGCGATCAGCTTCACTCTACGAAAACAGGAAGTAATAATAAAATACAAAAATATATTATTAAACTACATACTTTGATTTCATAAGTTCTGAAGAACACATTTGCTTTGAAGAAAAGTAAAGCTTCATCAATAATGTCAGTTTCCCCAGCTACAAAAGAGTAATATTGTCACATATTAATTACTTATTGTACAGACTAATAAAACTTACTTTCTCTCGGCGCAGGACCTCGAAACTGAGTTTTAAGCGGTAGGAGGGCTATATTCGCCAACATTTGTGGCGGATTCAAGAACTGCGAGTGATAAGCCTATAAATTGACATACAAATGTTATTTTAACATGACTACAATTAATAATTAGTGTTTTTTTTTCATACTTACAGGCATTTTAACGCTCAAATCAGATCTAAAACCTAGAAAATAAAAACGATCTCCGTCTACCTCACAATCACAAGTTCACAGGATGTCCTCCTCCTTAATTCTAGGTGCCGCCACTAGTTGACTAATTCTTCTAATTCTTGGAGCATCTAGTTGCAGACTAACACATGTGTAAAACACGAAACAGGAAAACATCTGAGTAAAATCGAAATATTTTTTTCTTTCTATTTAATATATAATTTCAATTTTAAAAATGGTGTTTTGAAAAAAAGTTTTTTTATATATATATATTACGATAGCCTCGACAGATGGGTTCTACTTCTATTATTCTAGTTGCAGTGCGGTGCAGTTTTCACAAATTGGATTGCTACCATGATTGCAACGACCATGCGTTGCTAGGCTAGTTGTCAAGTCAAGCATTAACGCCGGCATAACAACACCGTAAGGTAGGTTTTGTTGTTTTCATGATTAATAGTGTATGAATATACGAGTGCTGTGCGATTATTGAGTTGCAGAAATGAGCTTTTTATTAAATTCTTCTTTATTACCTACACTTTTTATTTTATTGTTAATAATATTTTTTTTTGATCAATTATGCAGATGCTATAAAAATGGCAGATTATGACTACATCACCCGCACTAACACCTCAATGGATGAAGTTAATCATTTCACAATAATACAGCGCACTGAAAACGTTCACGAGATGCGATCATTACTCGAATCGGAAGCGCCGTGCACATCGATAGCTGACGACGACAACGACGAAACGAGAGTGACGAAAAAACCCAACTGCTGCAGCTCATACTTGGGACTTATAATGGCTGTATTATCCAGCCTTTGCTTTTCCCTGTGTTCATTAATCGTCAAAGTCATGGGCGATGTGGATCCCCTAGAATTATCAGCCGTTCGATTCATAGGAATATTGCTACCAACAATATCCGTAGTCATTTATACTCAAGAAAATCCTTTGGGTCCCAGGGAAAAACGAGGTTTTTTAATACTCCGAGCCATTTGCGGCGCCATGAGTCTCATGACTCAATTCTACGCAATACGACACATGCCCTTAGCTGACGCATCAGTTGTCATTTTTAGCGCCCCGGTTTTCGTCGCAATTTTTGCTCGAATATTTTTAAACGAACAATGCACCATGTTCAATATTATCATGATCGTTTTAACGATTCTCGGCGTGTTGTTCATTACGAAACCGCCGTTTTTATTCGGAGATAGCGTCTACGATCGCGGTTACACATCGGAGACTGTTCGGGGCGCATTTGTAGCACTAATCGGAACCATTTTCAACGCTAATGTTTACATTCTTTTACGTCATTTAAAGGGAATTCATTATTCAGTGATTATGTTGACATTTTCCACTATTGCCATAGTACTTTCAAGTATTAGCACGGTCGTTTTTGGTCACGTGTGTTGGCCGCCCTGTGGAATGGAGCGTGTTTTGATCATTTTAATTGCAGTTTTCAGTTTCGGTGGACAAGTTTTGCTGACCAAGTCACTGCAACTCGAACAGGCCGGATCCGTTGCCATTTATCGCACTGCGGATATCGTATTCGCATTTATCTGGCAAATTATTTTCTTTAATGAAGTTCCTAATATTTATAGCATTAGTGGAGCGGTTTTAGTTTCCACTTCGGTCATTTTAACCGGGGTGCGCAAATGGCTGTTTCTTTTACCAGATAACAAGAAAGCGAACCGATTGTTGAAAATATTTCAAAATTAGTCGTTAAGCGCAACTTGTTTTGTTGAGTTTTGTTAATTTTGCTGTGCATTATGGACTGTAGTCGCTGTCTTTTTACTTTCTAACAACCGTTCTAAAATATGCTTACTAGGATGTCCCAGTCAACGAATCTTCCTATTTAAATATAAATTGGTTTTACGCTTTATTCTATCCCTATGATAAAAATTACTAAATTTTAAAGACGAATTACTGTATTGGGCAAAAAAATGGGCTCATTAATAAACCTCGGTCAAAATGTGCCAATGCATATGGGACCTGACCATGAAAACGTTAGAATAGGAAAGATCAGACCATCGATGAAGAAAAATGAATTGTTACAGAAAGTGTGTTTATTTATTCAGATTAAAATGAATTTTTTAATTTTGGATTTTATTTACAGTTGGAGGTTGAAAAACCGAAAAATAGGTGTAGAGATTTACCCGGATATGGATACGTGTATGGAGTTGCGTCGAATAGAAAAGGAGGTGGTGTTGCCGATGGTAAAGAATTGATATTAAAGTCAGATATATACCGGTACCTAGATGGTTTTTTATTATATTTTTTTTTTTGATTTTTAGCATTGAATGGATGGAATTCGAACTCAACAAAACCGTTAAAATGCCACGATCCGTCGCATAAAGTAAAAAGTTTTATTGACATGAATCGCTCTTGTGCCATTTTGGGCCTCGCGACTGCGCACGATCAAGAATTATTTAGAAAAAAACATCCGATGCAGATGTTAAGTCATCCACTAGTTAAGGGTCCGAGGAAAAGCAGTAGGAAAGCTTCATTCGAGGTCACTTTTGGAAGGCCAAATGTGTATGTTTGGGGAAATTATTATTTTTTCTTGTTGATAAGTTTTAGTTGATCTTTTTTTTTTTTTTTTTTACTTAGGCGACACGCACCCATGTTTGAAATTTTACAAAACAAGTTTCAAAATGATTTTATAGCTGAAAAGCTACTCCAAAATGCTCGGGAAACGAATCTATTTCTACCTAAGGTAAATAAAAACAATAAAAAATTGCAGAAACTTTACCTAATATTTGCTTTTAGCATATGACGGTAGGGAATATAAGAGATGATGGTGGCAGTGAATCTGGAACTGGATCTGGAAATGGGGCTAGATCTGCAGATATAAACCAAAACGAGCCAGCTTCACAGGAATATGGACAGGTATCTAGAAACAAAGCAAACTTAAATTTTACAAATATTTTCTCTCAATAATTTTATTTATACTTTTGAAATTGACATTCCTTATCCATACGCTGTTTAAAAATGTAGTTTTGTTTATACTTAAGTGCGCTTGGTGTCGAAGCCCCATTTTCGAAGAACATCTGGCGGACAAGGTGGATTGCACGAACGGGTGCGGTCGAGAATTCCACAAAGAATGCGTGCTAACACTGAACCCAGATTTCGACCCAGATACTTGGATCTGCCCAAAATGCACAAAAGATTTGGTCAATTGTCTGGTGTGCGCCGAAAAAATCCTTAAAAGCCATTCCGTTAGGCATTGTTCTTCGTGTAATGTTGCTGCGCACGAAACTTGTACAGCGGAAAACCTAGAGATCGACGGCACTTGGTTGTGCCCCGAGTGCACCGATAAGAGGGATATGGCCGCTTTATTCGAGAAACTAAGCGTGTTGGAAGTTGCTGCTGAAACAGTTTGTCAGAGGATCCTGAGGGAGTATAGGGAGGGCAAACGGAAACCAAAAACACAGAAACTAATTACTAAAATTTGAGTTGTTGGTGGATGGGTTTGTTTTTATGTAAAAGTTATTTTCGAACGGGAAATAAATTATTTCTATTTATTTTGACCAAGGAATGTCTAATTTCCAATTTTTTTTTTTTTTTTTTTTTTTTTTATTTTGTGTGTAGAAAAGTTGTTTTATTCACTATTTGTATCGTTTTTATTAGGTACCAGCTGCAATTTTCACTTTTCGCACGGAATATGAACGAAAACTGGCCGTTAATCGTCGCGCGGCTCGTTTGGAGGCGGAAAGAATGGCTAGAAACGAAAAAGAAAGAAATTCCAAATTGAAAAAACATTTGACTAAATCTATTCCGCATCGGTGTAAAGTACAAGATATACGTCGACGCTCATTTCCTCCTAAAGTCTATAGCGTGTACTCGTGTGTGCCGAGTTTTGAGGGAGGAGAGATTAGCCTTAAAAAAGTTGGTTCAGGTTCCTGTAAGTCTAATGGCTCTTGCGTACCTTGGCGCCCAATTTTTGTATAGAAATTCTATGAGTTTTATCAGGGTAAGTCGGGGGGGGGGGGGGAGACAAATTGTTTGTGGCAAATGGAAGATTCGGGTTTATTTGTTTTATTTGTTTTAAAACACATTTTTAATTTATCAATTTTTGTGTGAAAGATTTGTAGAAAAATAGCATTGGACAAAATAAAAGAATATTTGTTTTGTTGTTAATTTTTGCAATTTAAATTTTAGTTTAAGTAAATTCCGTACGAGGGCAGCACTGAAATTTGCTTTACTGAAATGACGGATACACGTGCTGATACAGGTATAATTGTCCTATGAAGTCTTAATTACTTTTAACGATATTTCACACCAAATTATAGATGTTAAACTTAGCGATGCGGACATTGCGAGAATTGAGCGAAATAGACAGCGAGCTTTGCTTCTTCGTCAGTCGCGCCTTGCTGCACATCCCTACGCTCGGTTAACAATAAAAATGCTAAACGTAACCCAATTTTATTCATAAAACTTTATTTTTCTTTACAGGGATAGTGAAATAAAAAAATCTTGCGAACCTAAGCTTATTGACACAAACGGTGGCTTTTTTTTGGAACCGGAAAAAGAGGAATCATTGAAAAATCAATCCAAACCGATTATAGATAGACCATTTCTAGATGGCGACACAATACATTGCAACGAATGTGAAAAACCATTTATGGATTCTTTTCTACTCTCAAAATTTCACGAACCAATCTGTGACAATTGTCGAGATGGAGAAGATAAACATTGTTTAATAACTAAAACTGAAGCAAAGAACACATACTTGCTTAAAGACTGTGATTTGGAGAAACGAGAGCCACCTCTGATGTGCATAAAGAAAAAGAATCCCAGGCAATCCAATTGGGGAGAAATGCATTTGTATCTTAAAAGTCAAGTGGTCAAGAGAGCGATGGAAGTGTGGGAAACTGAGGAGAAATTGGAAGAGGAACACGAGAAAAGATGCGTAACAAGAATTAGGAATAAACAAAACAAATTTAATAAAAAAGTTAAAGGTATATCTAAATTTTCATTTAAAAAAATTATTTAACTTTTAATTTACTAATATAAATTGTGTAAATTCTAGAATTACGGCGCGCTGTAAGGAGCAGTTTGTGGAAAAAAGACAATAAAGAGCACGTACATGAATATGGGGCGGAAGAATATTCGGAAGATGATGATTTGTATACAAAAACTTGTTCGGTTTGTGGCCATTCTTTGTCGTACGAAAAGATGTAGTATCGTAATTAACATTCTTTTACAAACAGATTTTTTTTTATACCGTATGTAAACAATCTTGCATTTATTAGGAAAGCTTAACATTCAATGTACATGTAAATAGTAAAAATGTTAGAAATGATTATTCAATAATCTACAGTTTTATGTTTTTTAATACATCGCTCCTTTATCTTCTTCATAAAGGAAATAAATTCGAACAGTTCCATCCGGTGTGTGAATATCTTCGTGGTGACGGATTAATAACATGGCGCCAATTCCATAAGCAAAACTAGGAATTCCTAAACAAAATGAGGTGACTATAATTAGAATTTTATCCCACACATTTGAGAAAACCATTTTGTTTTGTTTCGTTTTTTCTCCGTTTTAAAATTAATTTACAATAACAAAACTAAATTTAATTTTTATTTCGAAAACTACAAAATGGTAAATCCCAAAAATTTTTAAATGAAAATGTACCTAAATTTATGATTTTAATTATTCGGAAGAGCCAATCTTCAGTTTTAAGGTTTTGATACGGTCGTTTAGTGCAATGATATTTGATGTACGGATGACAACCGGTTCGTAAGATGTGATAATTATGTCCATTTACTGTCCAGTTGAAGTGAGAGCGACCATACTGATCATTAGCAATGGAACTTTTTTTGACAAAATACGAAGTCCATGGAGGAAAATTGCGTTGCTTCAAATGATGTGTGAGAACCAGGGACACCTTAGGCTTTTTCAATAAGGTTCGCGTTAATAACATCGTCAATTGACCTTCGTATAAATATTCAATGTATTGACAACAGAGGGCGCATCACAGAAATTCCAAGGGAACTAAATTATAAATTTGTCTAGAAGGGAACAAATGAGTTTTACATGAATTTCTTTTTGAAACACACGAATTTATTTGTATGTCTGAATTCTAAATTTTCGAAAACAAAAAAAATTAATTAATTTAAAAAATTCTAAACAAATAATTCATCTGCATCCTTCCAGACAAACAATTGTTTAAATTTATCATTCTAATTAGTGGTAGTAGATAGGTTATGCCAGTTTTAATATGTCTTTAAATAAAACTTCAAATTCACCAGACATGCAATTACAGACTATTATCAGATGTCAAACAACTCGACCTTTATTGATGATTTTAGCCAGAGAAACCGGTAAAGTCCCATAATAAAAGCAATTTCAATTAAGAGTATATTCTGAAACTTTTTTTTTTACAGGCCCCGGTCCTGCTGCCCATAATTTACCTCGTACAATCGGTTGCCACAGAAGAATTGATGGAAAATGCAATGCACCTGCATATTCCATCGCAGGTCGAACAAAATTTACGTTTGGTAAGAAAAACCTGAAAAAAAATAACAACACCAGTTAATGAATACTGTAACGTGCAATATGATTTCAGAAAATTATGGACCCGGCCCAGGAGCTTACCATATGCCATCTGGCGTTACGAGAAGGGGTTTAAACATTGGCCATGAATACAGTCTTGGCCCAAAACTACCTCCGCCGAAAGGTTTTACATTATATATTGAATTATTAAGTAAATAAAGTGGAACAATGTTATTTCAGATTACAGCCCGGTTCCAGCACCAATATATTATCCAAAAGCAATTCCTAATAAAAAAAAATCGCATATTTTGCAAAAGATTGATCCATTTTCTTGCTATCCTACTCCAGCACCAAATGCTTACATATTGCCTAATCCTCGTTCCGATAATGCAATCCATTTGAAAGGACGTGAAAAATTTGCTAGTTACCTGCGAGAATCTGAAACCCCCGGTCCAGTTGCACTACCTGAAATGGATTTGTGGAAGAAAAATTCACCACAATTTATCATTGGGGTGCGAACCAAGGTGAGAAGTCAGTCTGTTGGTCCTGGACCAGCGGCTTACAGGGCATCTAAGATCAATGCTCATAAAAAAAGAGCTCCGGCATTTTATTTCGGATGCAGACATTCCAATTTTGTTGCGCCATTTTTCTTAGACAACTGAATGGAAATGGTTTAACACTGTGGCATGTTTATTGCAATTAAATTTGTATAATTTGCAGCAATAAAAGTGCACGTACTATTTTTATTTCCTGAGCTTACATTTACTTCAAAATACTTTAGCATGCAGTAGGCTACTCTGCAGTTTATTTTTCAATTTTTAAGTATCTATGAATTGCAATAGATGGCGTTAGCTTTCAAACAGGCGTTGGGAATCCTGCATCTTTCGGTCTCTTTATTCCTCTATATTCTTCTTCTTTCCAATGATTGAATGGTAATTGATGTTGTGCGCAACAACGAACAGATGACCGCAGTTCATTATGAATAGTTTGCCTAAGGATCGGATTAAATTGAATGTAGGAGGAACAGTTTTTGAAACCACACGGAGCACAGTTGAAAAACTGGGAAGCGATTACTTTTCCCGTTTACTCGATCCCAATTCTTCATTTAGTCAACCAACTGATGGCATTTTCTTCATCGACCGCGATCCTGAGTGTTTTCGTGTAATACTCAATATTGCCCGGTAATAATTAAGCTGCATCTTTGGTCGCACATATTAATCCTTTTTTATTTTATAGATATGGTGAAGTATTTCTGAATGATGGTCATGTCACGTTAGAATTACTTGAAAGAGAAGCGGAGTTTTATTTACTCAGTGACTGCTGTCGCACAATTATTTCACGGTGAAATCAAAAAAGCAGAAAAATTTAATTTAATTTTAATTGTATTATATATTTTTTTTAGGTACAAGAATGAAATACCAAAACGCCATATAACTTCTGTGACGATGAACACTGGTGGTTCGGGATTGTGTGTTTGCTTGGAATTATCGCCGGAAGATTTCAATAGCAGTCGTGCCGATTTCTTGTATCATCACGCGTGTCTGAAGAAAGAGCGGCAATATCTGTTTGCTGGTGGAATGGGTTATGATTTAGTTTGTTCGGTCAACAGTGCGTGTTCGGAAACTCTCGTTAGACCCAGGGAACCTCTGATGTGTTCGAGATGTTTGCGAGAAATCGATGTGAGCACACCGCGGTCAGAAGTCGTCGATTGGTGCCATCGATGCAGGCGTTGTTTGAGGTGTACAGAAACTTTCTGTATTCTTCTGAAGAAATAATGATTATTGTGATTAATTAATTATGATGATAACGTTTATTACATTTACAAGCCAAAAATTATTTTCTTCATCACGTTTACTTTTCACGTCTAATTTTGAATTTGGTGGGGCGAGTTAAAAATTATTTGACACAATTTTTGACGTGGAAAGGTAAATAAATGTTTTGATTTGATAAAAATTATCAGTTATTTGATTAGAATTATCGAGAAATATATTATTTTTTATTTACTTACTTTTATAAGAAATTTTGCTTGGCGTTTGAACTAAGGATCAATCTGATCTAGTTAAGGTTAATTTTTTCTGAATTACAACTGTAAATATGATTTATTTATTTATTTATTTTGTATATTTGAATGGAAATTATTATATTTTGCTCATAATGTTTAATCAAACTATTTCTTCTTCATTACCATTTTATGCAAATAATTCAAATAATTGTAGCACTCAAGAATCAATGTCACAAAAAATAACTTTTAGCATTTTTTTCATCAAGAATCAAAGTTACAAAATATAACTTTTAGTATTATAAATATGTAATATTTTTCAACTCTGATGTCAAAAGTTGTTATCAAGGTAATACAATATGAAAAAAAAACATTGAACAATAAACGAAAATACTTTTTTATGCATACATTTTATTAATGTTGTTTTAAATATAGACATTTTGTGAAATGATTTGTATTGTGTTGTGAAGCGTATCTTTTTTACTGTTTTTTAAACACTTTGTATGATACTGAATAGTAATTGTCTGTTTAGAAAACATTAAAATATTATGAATATTCTTATCATATCTTATTCTTATTTCAAAGATTAATAGAGGTGCTGCCATCACGTGGCAACTTGTCTAAGCTTAGAGCAGTCTATGGATATCCGATAGTGACATATTGATAATTACCCAAGCGGAAGTAGAAGAAAATGAACGATATGCCAACGCCTTGCTTCCTTTATCACGTAGACGGGATGGTGTGACCGAGTATTGGTATTGGCGTGACCATGTGATAAAGGAGTTCTTCTTAATACACCAGCGCATTTTCTATCACTTCGCAAATCACAGAACGAAATGGACGAGATGGGGTTTTACGTCGCACTTTTTATAATAACTTTTCTATTTTCCCTTTTTATGACCTGGCAAATGTTCAGATTCTATGTGAAGTTGTTTGCTCATTATCTGGTCATAACTATGGCTGCCCTATTACCAATTCCTTTCGCATTATTTCGGCCAAATAATGTGAAAAATACCGAGTAAGAATTTGCATTTATTTACAACATTGCTTTTGAAATTTGATAAATTTATTTTAATTTTCTTTGTAATTTTTATTTCCAGTATGTGTTCGTTCGTTGCGTTACAATTAACTAAAATGTTTCAAATAAGCGTGGAAATTCGTGGCGAGGAACATTTAAAGGACGAAGCGGCTATCGTTGTGTGCAATCATCAGAGTTCGATTGATGTTACTTGTAAGAGCTGTTTTATTATGTAAGACCAAGAATATATATTCTTGGTAAGACTGAATTGTTTTAAAAATTATTAAATTAATTCGTTTTTTTGTTTGTAACGGAAATTTGAAAGGAAATTCTAAGGAAATGTTGATTTTACTTGCTTCAACAGACTGTCGAGAGTTATGTGTAAACAATTGTTAATAATATTTTCTTTTTTTTTAAGGTATGATGGCGGTCTGGCCTAAAATGCCTAGATGTGCACCTATTATCAAAAAGGAATTACTTTACGCCGGTCCATTTGGAATTTGTGCTTGGCTTTGTGGAGCTGTATTTGTTGATCGATCAAACTCAGCTCGGGCTCAGAAATCACTTAACTGCGCGCTCAACTACCTGACAGAAAGAAAGGTGATGTTTTATGACGTTTTAAACGAGCAAAAACATTCATTTTTTAATTTATTTGTACTAATTTCAGATCAAACTTTGGTTTTTTCCTGAAGGAACACGTAATGATTCGGGAACAATGTTGCCGTTTAAGAAAGGAGCTTTTCATTTAGCCATTCAATCGCAACGCCCGATTCTTCCAATGACATTTTCTTCTTATGCCAATTTTTACAATAAGCGAATTCACAAATTTGATAATGGCGGTACGACGAATTTCAATTCAATTAATTCAGTAAATGTTAATATTTGATTTTTTTGTGCAGGTAAAGTTATAATCCAGATTCTTCCACCCATACCTACCGAAGGATTAACGGTGGACGATATGAGTACACTGATGGCCAATGTGAGGTCACAAATGGAAGCAAGTATAGCGTCAACAACAAAGGAAATTGAGGCAGCTTTGGAAGCCAAAAAGTCTAAATAATACATGTAAATTGTATATTAATTTTTGTTAGTACGGATTTACACAATTCCAAGAAACTTAATAAGATTTTTTTGTGATGTTAATGTAACAAATTTGTTAATTCTCAAATCCAAAATGTTAAACGATTGTAAATATTTTTGTTTATTGAATCGTATCAAGTGTTGGATATATATATGATAAATATAAATAAATATATTACGTTTGACATAAATATAAAAATAAGTTTGGTAGTTTTATGTGAAATTTACGGCTTCTGGTGTTATCGGATGGCAGCACAACACGAAAATACGAGCGTCTTTTGATTTGACGTTGCAGTTTTAATCCACTAGATGGCAATAGTAGGGAAATCTTTTGTTGATTGGTTATGCAAATAAGTCTGTGCTCTAGTTTGCATTTTCTGTAGGTTTTGTCAGTCGTCATTTGAGCATCGAGGAGGAGCGATGTGCATTTTTAAGCTGGTCGATTTCAAGAAAGACGCAATTTGGTGAATGTGAGTTTCAATTTTTGTAGTTACTTCTTAACTGCCTTTTTAGTATTACTTTTCACTGTTCTTCACTTTAATTTTGCTACTAGTTTTCGTTGTTCTTTATTTTTTGTCTTTTATTTTTCTTTTTAAATTTCCGCCGTGTTTAGGTTGGAGTTAACATTCACCAAGGTTTGACTTGAGTTTTCGCTACTCCGACAATAGTTTTACTGTTTTAAATTCCGCCATTTTTAGTTTAATTTCGTTTCCACTATTTTACATTTAACTTTACGCCTCGCTTTTCGCCGTGTTTCGTTAGTGTGATTTGAGTTTGATTTTCGTTTTTACTTCAGTTTTTGCTACAACGACATTAATTTTACTAGCGTATTTTAAATTCAACCGTGTTTAGTTTATTGAATTTATTGTTTTTCTCTCCTTATTAATTTACTTTTTTATTTTCCGCCATTTTTAGTTTGTTGAATTTAGTTTTTACTACTCTTACCTTCGCCATTAATTTTTTTATTTAACTTTGGTTTTTGCTATAACAACATTAATTTTAAATTCCGCCGTGTTTAGTTTGTTAATTTATAGTTTTCGCTCATCGCCCGTTAAATTTACTTTTACTCCGCCATTAATTTTTCTGTTTAAATTTCCGTCATGTATAGTTTGAATTTAGTTAGTCAAGTTTTCGCTACTGTTTTAAATTCCGTCATTTTTAGTTTTCACTACTCTCACCTTAGTCATTAACTTTTGTTTATTCTATTTAAGCTTTAACTCTTCTCCGAACCTTTCTAATTACACTTCGTTATAATCTTTAGTTTTGCTTGCAATTTAACGTTTTATTTACAGATTCGATAGAATTTACGGGACATGCAGAAATCTTCAATTTCGATAATTATTTTATATTAAGTTATTTTGTATTTTATGCTTAATAAAGTTTTTTTATTTAATGTATAAATATATGTACAAAAAAAATCTTTCTATAAAAATTTTTATTTATTCGTAGATGCAGGTTAAAAATTTTTCTCTAAGTCAATAATGACTTAGAAAAGTTTTGAAAAAAATTTTGGCAGCATTTCCCCCTTTTCATTGATTTTTAGGACTCTGAAAAAAAAGTCATGTATTAAACAAATATAAAAAAAAAATAATTTACCCGACAGGCGAAGTCCTGTTCAAGTCCTGTCCAACGAAGTCCTGTCCAACGAAGTCCTGTCCAACGAAGTCCTGTCCAACGAAGTCCTGTCCAACGAAGTCCTGTCCAACGAAGTCCTGTCCAACGAAGTCCTGTCCAACGAAGTCCTGTCCAACGAAGTCCTGTCCAACGAAGTCCTGTCCAACGAAGTCCTGTCCAACGAAGTCCTGTCCAACGAAGTCCTAGTCCAACGAAGTCCTGTCCAACGAAGTCCTGTCCAACGAAGTCCTGTCCAACGAAGTCCTGTCCAACGAAGTCCTGTCCAACGAAGTCCTGTCCAACGAAGTCCTGTCCAAGAAATGGTGAAGAAATCCTAAAGTAAAGAAATCCTAAAGCAAGCGTGTAGAAACAAGAGCAAAGATGGCGTGTAGAAACAAGAGCAAAGATGGCGTGTAGAAACAAGAGCAAAGATGGCGTGTAGAAACAAGAGCAAAGATGGACGTGTAGAAACAAGAGCAAAGATGGCGTGTAGAAACAAGAGCAAAGATGGCGTGTAGAAACAACAGCAAAGAGCAAAGATGGCGTGTAGAAACAGTGATAAAATAACTAATAAGAAAAGGCAAGAAACCTCTCACCGTGAAGTTAACGCGTAGTGCCACAGTCGAATCACTAAAATGAAAGTAAAATAAAAATTAAGTTACGATAAAGTAAAATAAAAATTAAGTTACGATAAACAAAATCGCTAAAACATGAAAGCTAAAATTATTTCCTGTTGCATGACTCACTACTAAAATTCAAATGCTAACAAGCATTATTAATTTGCATAGCGAGGTAACGATGCAGTCGATATTGATGTCATTAGTCCGAAGTGCTCGCTTGGTGTGCGCCGCCTCCGCTCCAGCCGCTCCAAATCGAAATGACCTGAAAAATAAAGTAAGTATCGTATTAGAAATTTCGCATTTGTACTCTTAATAATCATTTTTGTTTTGTTGTATAGAAAGCGGGACTGAAATTTGAGATTTCTTCATTAGGTAAGCATGAATTCGAAATTTCGCATGTTCTATTCATTTTTTAACAAACATTTTTTTGTTTTTGTTTAGGACCAAGACTTTGGTGGCCCGGAAAACTATGCAAAAATTTACTGCGTGCATTAATAAGTTAAAAAAATAAATAAAAAATTTCTTCTATATATATATTTGTAATTAGAAAAAATAAATTTTTAATTAACACATCAATAAAAAAATTCAAACAAATCGGAAAGTGAATCAATTAAAAAAAAAACAAAAAAACAACAAAAAACAACAAGTAAACCACGACAAGCCGAAAGGGTCGGCTTCTAACAGGTTTAACAAATCCCGAATGAAACTCGGTTAAGATTCACCAGCCCTTTTATTTAAAGGTAATGGGGTCCAGATGTGCGCGGGTCTGGACCCCGGATAAATTTTACCTTTATAATGGCCAATTGACCTCTTCATGGTGTTGTTAGTTTCCAACGATGTCGTCGTGTTGCTGATAGCTATATAAAAATATAAATAAAAATCTAAAACATAAATTAAAATTAAATACATAAATCAATAAATAAAATTAAAATTAAATACATAAATTAATAAATAAAATTAACATTAAAATTAAATACATAAATCAATAAATAAAATTAAAATTAAATACATAAATCAATAAATAAAATTAAAATTAAATACATAAATCAATAAATAAAATTAAAATTAAATACATAAATCAATAAATAAAAATAAAATTAAAATTAAATACATAAATCAATAAATAAAATTAAAATTAAATACATAAATCAATAAATAAAATTAAAATCCATAAAAATAAGCACAGTAAATAGATACAAAATATTTAAATAAAACGCAAGACTATTTAAATAAAACGCAAGACTATTTAAATAAAACGCAAGACTATTTAAATAAAACGCAAGACGATTTAAATAAAACGCAAGACGATTTGAATAAAATAGCCTCTTTCACGTCGTCGTTCTTTTAAGACAGGCCTATATAAAATCAAAATCAAAAATGAAATCAATTAAAATGAAATATGTATGGAAACCAATAAAGCAATAATGAAAGCAATAAAATGGTAAATGCAAAATATTGAAATTAACTAAACGACCGGGATAAATAAAATAAAAATAAACGGCAGATAATTTTTAAAAAAATAAAAATAACGCCAATAAATTAAATTAAATTAAAATCAAACTAAACTCCATTGACCATTAATAGCGTCTTCAATTGAATTGAATAAAATGAATTGAATAAACTACAATTAAAATAAAATTACGCCATTAAACTAAACGCCATTAATGGCGTCTTCAATTGAATTAAATAAAATAAAACTAAACGCCTTCTTCGTAAATGTTCCTTGTGCCGCTTGTGTATTAGAAACGGTTAAATGCAGATAATAATAATAGCGTATATAATTTAAAAAATATAAAAGATTAACTACGTATTGCAAAATGAATACCTAATAGAAACTCACGCTTTATCCTCAACGCTGTTCCGGCTGCTCTCGGCTGTGTATTGAAACGAAAAACTGCATAATTACCGCAAAAATACGAAGAAATCAATAAATTCACTCGAAAAATTAAGAAACGCTATGAATACTAATCAGCAATGAACACCACGTTGTTATGTAATTCTATTTCCGGAAATCTGCCGCCTGGTGTTAATATCAGATACTAAAAAAAAAGTTGTGTTATTAGACAGTTTGCGATTTCTCGTACGAGATTTATTTCATTACGAAAATGGTAAAAAACGAGATATTGTTAAAAATCTCGTCCCTTTGTTTTAATGGTTTGACGAGATTTTTGAAAAATTTCGTTACACATTATCGTTAATTTTTTTATCTCGTACGAGAAATCGCAAACTGTCTATTAAAACATTTTACAATTTTATAGTACTTCTCAAATTCTAAACAAAGTCAACCAGAGATAATAAGTTGTTGATTCTCAGCTCGAGGTTGACGTTTGTACTCATTGTAATAAATATGTAACACACATGACTAAAAGACATTTAAGTAATACTTCTCCTGGAAAGAGTATACGTTTGAGTATACGTGCTAAATAAATAAAACAATGTATATTATTATTTATATTGTAATTTTATGTGCAATAGTTAGTTGTCTGTACAAACCTTTTGTTAAATTCAACAAATCTCTCAATCCCTAACAAACAACTAGCCTCTGCCATTAAAAAAAATCACAGAACCGAAAAACGTATGAATCGGCAAATAGTAAGTTCTTATTGATTCCGGGGTAGAATTAAAAAACTACAATAAATTATACCTATAATATATAGAAGAGCCTAGATGCAATAATCTTACCCGGCAGCAAAAGAGAACCACAGTTCCCATTCCAACCCAACTATGTAAATCGGTCATCTTCGGATACATCCCATATACATCAAATACGGAAACAAAACCAATAACTATATGAATTAAATAAATTAATTTCATTTTTGGCTTTGCAACGTGTCGAAAAGTGCGATAAACTAAACTAGCTAAAATATAAAAAGTAAATAAAAATGAGCCGACAGATGTGAATGTATATTCACATCTGTCGGCTCACTTTACCTTGTGTATAAAAGATGATAAACTCTAAAACCGAATTAACAGTACAAGTATAAAAACAAGCGTCAAACCACATAAAAGTTGTAAAAATCCCAGAACTGTCCAGAATCGAATTCTTCTAAAAATCATAATTAAAAATTTTACACCGAAAGTAGAATATACAGCATTGCAAGTATCAACATTCAATTCAAATCTGGCAAGCAATTAACTGATTTTTTTGTTATTGCGTCAAAATAATTACGGATATCACTATCGTACATCAGCAAGTGACAGACACCCGTAACAATTTGACAAAACACCGGACAGATTAATGAAAACAATCTATCATGAGGGAAATTTTTCAAAAATGAGTTTAGGCTGATATCTTGGAAACCGTGACAGCACCAGGACCATTTTCTCGCTAAACTGACCTGGTTTCTTCATTTAAATCAAGATTCGCAATTTTGGCAAAACACCTTTTGTGTTTTTGACAAAATCAGTTTTTTTGCCCAGAATTTTGGATTGAAGAGATACAGTAAAGCAGTAAATTAAGTTTCACTTCCAATGTGCAAATGTTAAATTACTTGAAGTGAAACTTGATTCTACCCTACATTTCTTCAATCCAAAGTTGAGCAAAAAACTGATTTTTGATGAAAAATTTGCCCCATCTTTGCTTTTTACTCAAGAACTACCCTAGAGAAGAGATAGTTGTTTATTCAAGATCAAAATGTTGATTGCATCAGTCGGGCCATAATGATACGTGTTGTATCGCAGTAAAGTTTTAAGGGGGACTTTTTACATTCTATGTCGCTGTGCGAATACTGATGTTCTATTGGTTAAATTGTAGAGAAAATCTTACTTTATACATATTTTAACTCAATAAGAATTTTTTTTATCAATAACTACCGACGAGTATTCTAAATTCTAATAATTATAATTTTGAATACCGGTAATACGTTTTTCTGATTTCTTCTTAGTGTTATACGCGATGGCACATTCCGATTCAACCGTTATTAACATTTGTCTTATCAGATGTCTGCCTATGTGAGATGATAAGCCTGTAAGTAAGATGATGGATTAATAACTTGAATTTTATGTTCAGAAAAATTAGACCCTGAACTCACGACATCAGTTAATTAATTTGTTCTCGTGGTTATACTTGTCGAAAAGATGTTCTCATGACGCAGAAATGATAAATAGGTACTACGGTAGTTCTCGATTTTTATAAACTTTGCATCAGTATCGAGAGAAACGGAGAATTGGTTACCGATACTTGCTTACATCATCACTGATGGCAACACATCTCTTCAGGCGTACTGTTTTCTATTCACCATTCAATATTATTTGAAAAATATTCACTTCATTAATAAAATAAGTTCATAATAAGTTCGAAATGGGCTTATTTATTCGAGAGCAACTGGCATTACCATTTGAGTTTTTCTTATTTCTTATTTTTATTACCGTATGTGTTTTATGTATTGTTCCGTGTATTTTAAACTACATTTATAACATTTAAAAGCCTCAAAGATACGATTCATTATTTCTATAAAATTGTTTAATTACAGGTAATAAAGTTTGTTTTTAATGGCAGATACAAACTTTTTTAAAAAAATAATGACACGTATTAATAGATATTTTATTAATTACAGGTCATTTGCAGGAAATACAACCACCATCACTACTTTATGACCATAAAATAATTAATAAAGTATTTTTGTCAAATGAGATAAACCATAACATAAAAACACAACTACTCCATGTAACGATACCAATGTCCATGGTTACAAGTTATTTGATGAATAAGTTAAAAAATTATGTTAACGGCTGCAAATTATGTTAACGGCAGATATTTTTGTAGGAAAATTGTTTACTCAAAATTACTTGCTGCACACAAAAAGTAATTTTGAGTAAACAATTTTCCTACAAAAATATCTGCGGATAATTAAAGCAAAATTTTATTTTTAAACCGTATTTACTCACAATTTTCTGCTGATGTGTCGATTTGTAATAGACACATATTGCCCAAGGAATCGTAGATTATTGCCGATCAATCCAAATAAAATTGCATTAACAAGAACTATAAAAGTAATTTCAATTCCCCCACTAATATAGATCAATTTACTGTTTAAGCATGAGTCACAATAATTTGTAGATTTAATAGCAACAGATGATATGACCACCATTGCAGGAATTCCACTGGCATACAGAGATTTGAGCAAAAAGCACTTGATATAATTTTCATCTAATGTAACAAGCAGAGATTCCCTACGGAACTTTCTCCAAACGTCAAAACTCAAAACGTGCTGCCAGGTGTAAATAGAGAAATATATGAAATCAGCAAACATGCAGAACAGATATTCACATTTCAAGAGTGTGGATGAAGGAATCGCCGCAAGAATAATTAATATCACATAAGCACCAAAAGTACTGACGATATAACATAACAATGGTCTGTTGTCGTGATGTTCCTGAAGTCGGTTAACATAAATGATGAAGCATGAAAACAGACATAATGTAGACACTGACCATAAAACTAAAAAGAAAATGTCAAAGTCAAAAATCGGCGGAATTAGCTGTTGTGGTATGCATACGTAGAAGGATTTCTTTATCGCAAAGTATTCTTCCAACTGGTACGTATAAATTGTCAAATTAAAATATAAACTGTTGTTTTCACCTATTTCTACTTCCATCGAATCTAATTTCCATTTGGGACATTCAAGAAAAGCGTCAGAATAATTAAGTGAAACTTTGGTTGCATTTAAAGTATTCACAGAGTGAATTCCACTCATTCTGAATTTACATTCTTTCCTTTAGATGTGCTACTCCTAACTTTGCATCAACGTCACCCTGGAAATTGTCCTCGTTATTGTAAATAATAAAGCTATTACCTATATAAATTGCATATCAGTCCGTAGTCTCGAAAATGAGCCTTGGATTGAATACAGTTCGAAACGTCACGCATCCCCAGTGATGAGGAAAAAAAATTAATTTAATGAATCAAAACAAATTTTTAAGACAAGTGTCAAAATGAAGGTCATATCAATCAAATGGTGCCATCACAAATTTGTAAGCAGACTTGTTGTTGGATGAGTGATAAAACATTTCAGGCGTTAAATGCAGTAAGTGCTCCATTCTTTCACATTTATACATGACTTTTGTCCTTTTACAAGTATTTATTTATGCCTAAAAGAATAAGCCAGAAAATTTCTTAAAAAACCAATTATACATAATATATTAATATTTATTATTATAAATTTTATTTATTTTTGGTAAATAAACTAAATTTATGATATGCTAGCTTCATTGCATGACTATAGTTATTAGTCACCAGTACTATAGTTTTAGATAAAGTTGTTAAATTTTATTTTGAAACTAGCATATCATAAATCGCCTCGCCATTGAAAACAAATTGGTGTATACGACAAGCCGAAATAAAATTGAATAGTAGCCCAATTTTAGGTTCATCGTGAGTTATAGATGGAAATGTCTAATTATAGTTAAAGTAATATCACAGTAATAAAAGATTGTACTTAAAGCAAATTATACTTTTTCAATATCGTTTAATTTAGAAACGGACATACTAAACTCTATCTAACAATATTGAATTACATTATGTGACATCAATCTCCTAGCAAAAAGAATGTATATTATAGAATATTAACCTGTCACGCACGAAACTCCCATTGGTTAATGGCCTGTGCATTGTACTGAAAGTGTATATTGTGATATCTTATTTTAATCCTCTAGTTGAGCTGAGTCGAAAAATTATTGCTTTGTAGTCTAAAAATGTGCACGCCATTATTAACAAACGAAAACGCTTGTAAAATATTTCCATTTGGGTTTTTGTATTTTGCGCACATTTTTTGGCTACCGGTACGAAACAATGATTAAAATAAAATACCACAATATATAGTTTCAGTACAATGCAAAAAAGTTCACTTTTCATTTTCGAATTGTTGGATAGAGTTTAGATGTGAAAATTTAAAGTTAATTTGCTTTGCAATTACTGTACTTCAGTTTGCCTTTCCTAACGCCATCTCTTGGGCTTGGGCAGTGTAAAAACCTTCACCTTGCAGTAGAAGTTTATTGGTGTACAGACCGCCGACCGCAGTCTCGCTGAGCGCATGTGTAGCTAGCTTGTGCAGCGATAAAAGTGGCAACTGCGGAAATTCAGTGAGTAATGATAGTTTGATAGTTTCAAACGATCGATTCCATTGTTGATTCGAGAGTCACAGTCACATTGCTAAGAGGATGACTAAAGGTTCTAATTTTTTTTCCTATATACCTATTACCCCTACATCGTACATCCCCTGTCGGTTTCTATGATCAGAGTTCTGCTATGTACTGAAGAATAAAAACTCAATGCATACGATCGTCTTACTCTAAATTTTTTTTTATAGGATATTTTTTTTTAAATAAATATTTAAATAAACGTTTATTTAAAAAATATTTTTATTAATTCAGAAAAATTGTCGATTCCAAAATTTTCGCGGTCCAAAAATTCTACTTTAAAGATTTCGCACTAGGTGTCGCCATAGGTTCATGAAATCGATCAGAAAGAAATATTATTCGTAAATAATAAAATAAATAATAAAAAAATTATTTAGTGCAAATTAAGTCGAGCCAAAACTCCTCTTTCAAAACAAAACAGTCACAGCTATAGATGTTTATAAAAAAAAAAAAAAAAAAAAAACCAAATTCACTACTATTTAACAAAACGTTTTTTGCTAAATTGTAACCAAGTTGGTTGGCCGAGACTCTGCAGTAAAGTTATCCTTAAATAATTGACCATTTTGTCTGTGATTTGTGTACAAAACAATAAACATTCAAATCATTAAAATTCTATAAGTCGAGAAAAACAAAAATGCACTTAACATTAACACTGGGAATTTGATTGCAAAATTGAAACAGCTAAAAGATAAACACATTTTAATATATAACCACTTGCACTTAATCTTATAGTCGACGTCAAATTAATAATCTGCCATTCAAATCTCCCTTATACGAAATAGGGAAGAGCAAAGCTAATCTATTCGATAAACAATTCGCATGTTCTGCCTTTTTTTTATTGATTACCTCATTTTTTCTATGTATTGATCCTAAATCTTCCTCGTTTGGACTGAACCATTTTATACGCGCGTACAACGACACGACAAATACTTCTCTCCATAATTCTCATTTTTTCACCGAAAACAATAGCAGTAAGTTCCTTCTTATCGTCAGGATACTTCATTTTATTGGATCTCACGTCGTTATTAACTACCTAACTAATTTTTTCAAAACAAGAGCAACCAAACGAGCAAATAAGAAGGAACTACGACTGGATAAACACACATTGCTGCGCTGACAGAAGAAAGAACATGAAATTGTTTGACATTTCAACTAATTGTGATCGGTACCATCATTACTTATTTTTTAAATCAACTTTAAAGGTAGGTGACACCAACACAACAGTTTAAAAAACTCTTTAATCGGATATTATTACCTAAATTATTGATTTCTATCTTACTCAACTTTTAATAAAGATAAATATCAATCTAAATAATGCGTGCTGTCTTATTAGTGGCTGCTGTCATTGATAAGTCATCTCATAACACCTCCTGCACAATGTTTGCTACAGAAAATTAACAAAAGATATTGTTTTATTTCAGAAATAAAGCTAAAACCACATCAAAAACAAATTCTTGCTGCCATGTTGGTCGTAAGAAAACTCACTCAAACAATGCTCATCATATTTATACGTCAACTATGTCATTATTAGAGCAAAAACGGTTACAGTGGGCCAAAGAAAGAGGTATTGAACCTAAATATTTTTTTGTAAATTTAATGGAAATTAATTTTTTATTCCATCGCACAGCTCAGATAAAGGCAGAATGGAATCCGTGGGGCCGGCCTGGCTGTGGTGCTCCTTTAGCAATGGGAAATGCTTCGTGTCAACCAGTGCTCGATTGGAGTTCTACATCAAAGGTTTCTGTACGTTTACTCAAATCACGTCACTTAGTATCCTTGACTAATACTTCCTCTCTTTTCAGCCACACGCAATTTCTCCTGATTCGACTAAGGTAATTGGTGATTCAGGGCGTCGGCTCCCGCCACTGCCACTCACTCTCCAATCATTCAACTCTAAGGTGGGAGTTGGACCTAATTTCTCAAGTCCACTCCTATTTGGGGTAGAGATACATTACGTGGCATTGTAGTTTATTTTAGTGCTTTATCTCGTTTTATATAAGCATTTATTTATTTATATTTTTCTAATTTCTTATCTTTTTTTTAGTTAGGGTCGGAACCGGCTTTTCCTAATGGGAAATTCGAAGAGGAACAAAAACAAAATGGTAATTCAATACAACATTTGAATAAATATTGTGACTTTAGATAATCGAATCAATCAAACAAAGGACTTTTATTTTTATCTCGTTTGGATCGATATTATCCAAAATAACTTGGCGTTGAGTTCATCGATTCATGATAAAAGCTTTCTATCTTTAATTCTTCATTTGCTAGATGAAATATCAGAGTACCATGAACTAACTCACAATGAAATCAACAGACGCAAATCATCAACAATCCACAACCCTTTGAGCTTAGAACCATCGGAAGGACGCCAAACGCCGGGGAGTCTTTCACCATCATTTTCCGTCACACTGCCATTAGGTTCGCATACCAGTCTGCCTGCATTAGATTGCTTAGAGAATGCTGCAATACCTCGGTAAGAATTTCTGAAATTCCAAACGTTTCACTCGTAGTAATAACTGTGGAATTTAACTATTTAAGGTCCTTTCTAAGAGGTGCCAATATTCCTTTGGACCCGGAAGTGCGTGCAGAATTGGAGTTGAAACGACGCAAACAGAGAGAGCAACAACTGGCAATACAAACGCAGTTAGAGGAAAAACAGAGAAGGATACGCGAAGAAAAGGAAAGAATTCGACGAGAGGAGGCTAAAGAGGAGGAACAATTCATCGAAATGAATCAAAAGTTACTTCAGCAACAAATACTGGAAGAGGAGCAGAGAATCAAAGTTGTACAATCAAATAATAATAATTCATCAAAAATATCGGAACTTTGTTTTGTGTATTAGAAGTTTTCTCCAGTGGTGCAACCAAAACAACCCGACACGCAGAGCAGTAGGAATTTAGCGCAAAGTAATCAGGAGGGTAAAATATGTAATTTCCTCAAACTGGTTTGATTTGGTTCACCCAATTGCATTAATCTCACTAAAATGTAGTTCAATCGATACCGACACCTCCAGCAGTGGGAGATTCGCAATCGATTTCATCCAAAAGTGGGTTGAGTGACACAAACACGGATGTGAGCAAAGCGCCCATTCAAATCCCTCGTGTGGCTTCACCATATATTGAGAACCGACTCTTAACGCCAACCAAATACAGAGGGACAGATCTTCCCAGGGAATGCGGCACTCAAACTGGTAACGAGTTTAATTAATTAATTAATCACTTTTCTTTTCTAATGTCAGCAAATTTAAATTTAAAGTTTGTTGTTTTTTTGAGAAAATTATTTTTACATTTTTTTCATTTACTTTTTATGATTAGACCTGAAAAGACTATAATTTGTTTTAAAAGTCTTTATTTGTCTCAAGCAGCCAGTGCTGACCACTGCAGGTTCAACCGACCATGCAATGTCACGGTTTCACTGAACCGTAGCTTTCGAAGCCTCTTTAACTATTTGTTCTGCCTCGTTATAAATCAAATATCTTGAGACTATATGTCAGCTCTGTTCGGTGCCCACACCAGTTCTCACTCAATCATCAGATCTTGGTCAAGCTTTCGATTTTCTTTACCCCAACGCACTATTAACCATGCATTGCATGTTTGCATTGATCACAATAAGATCTGTTGACAAAAGCACATAATCATTTATCACATAATTTTTTATACTGCAGATACGTATTTATCCAACAAAAAAGACGTTGCCATTGATACTGAAAAAGAAGTACTTGTACAAGAAGAAGTCAACAGGTACTTGTATATTCAACCAAATTGCCAATACTTCACATTAAACCATTTTTCGCAATATCACAATTAGAAAATCAAAGTCGGATGGAAAGAGTAACAAACAAAAACAAGAAAGGAACCACGAAGTCAAATACAAGCCGAAATGGGGAGCACACCAGTCGCAAAAAGCATACCAAAGACAATCAGACAAAGACGTTTTAAACCGAAGACTCGAAGAAATGCGACAAAAAAGACTGCGAGAAGAAGCCCTCATCCAATTAAATCAACCCCAAGTGGGCAGTAATAGAACCAGAAGCAGTGCGAGACACCAACGGTATCTCCTAGCCAGAGAAACAATATCACCACTCAGTGCTTCATCTTCCTACAGCAACTCTCCACCCAATCTCTTACCGCGTCAATCCTCCACCGACAGTACAACAGCCTACGACTCGAGCACCGAAAGCTACATGAGAAGACAGAGACGACAGTGGGACAGTCCCCGCGGAGACGAACTGCCAAATTTTTATACTCAGCCCCTCGCTGGACGTCGAAATTCGCGCTCTCAATCATCCGCGGGTCTCGACACTCCGGACATCCGAACTCCAATGAGAATATCGCGGGATATTTCTCCTTCCGCTCCAGTTATTCCAGCATGGAACTCCACGATAGACTTGTATCAGCACTCGCAACCGATTGCTAAGAACCGAATGCACAACAGTTTGGAGAATGTGCGGATCAATCATGACAATAATTTGTTGTATGTGAAGAACAATGTTGGCCCTGGCGGGAGGATGAGTGACGCTTGGTCCACTCAATCCATGCCAGTTGATAGGTCGGTGCTGAAAATGTGTTATTTCTTTTTACAAGGTTATTTCAATTTTTTGATTTATTTCAGGTACTTGTTAGATTTTGTGCCATATTCAAGAAGTTCAGTTATTCTTGGAGATGGAACTTCGCGTTCTGCCCCTTTTGTACATAACCGCATTTTGCAGCAATTATCTACAATTCGGCAGGGATTGCTCATGAAACAAAAACAAATGGAACATTTTTTAAATGCTGGTCGAGAGTTTTCATTACCGGACAAAACCTATGGAACATGATCTTATGTAATTCAGCTTAGGTTCAAGATTATAAACATCAAAACGCATGATTTACTTCTGTAATTGTATATATATATAATGTTTTTAAATATTTTATTTATGTAGTTGATACTGTTACTGGTACTCTTCTATCTGTACAGATTTCATTAGAAGTTAAATATTTAAGTTTCTTTGACGCAGTTAAAAACTAATTCTAAGATCTCTAAATTATGTAAGATAAAATGATTAGATAATCTTGAGACCTCTTGCATGATAATTTATTTATTTTATTTTATTTTGCAATTATTTTTGCCCGAGAATATGAAAATATTGAATTAATATTTTTATTAAAATTACCTCGACCTGAAAAAAATCCAGTTTTTATAAACAAAAAAAATAAAAAATTTGTAAATTTAACCTAAAATGTGTTTGTGCGTGTACCTTATTTTCTCTTGCATACACTTCACCTTGGAAGCATCAAAAAAATAATAATAATAATAATAATAATAATAATAAATATTTTTATTTTTTGAAAAATAATTAATAAATTTTAAATAATTTTACTAAAATTACAAATTAAAAAAATAATGCCACTTTATCAGAATTCTAAGAAACCTACGTTTTGGATTTCCCATAAATAATCAAAGTCCGGATGAAAAGGTTAAGATGTCACCAACCTTGAACCTAGTCAAGAAATAAATCTAAACGCTGCTCATATTTTCCTAAACAATCATCCAACCAGCTATGCCGTATAAAACAGGTACCAGAATCAAGATAACATTCTTCACATAACTAACAAACCAAATCAAATTTTTCCCACTCCCGATGTGAAATGACGTTCAAACCAAAGTGGAAGTGGAAACGGAATTACATAATGGAAAATTCCACCGACTCCAACTTGTTTTTAATCCATTTATATACATTTTTCTTTTTATTTTTTACTCAGGTAATGAAAAAGTTTCATTCCGTTCAGTTTATATGACAGGGTTCCAGCTTTCCCTATTTTTATTGCTCTCTCTAACACCTTCATTTGATGCGGGTCCCGTGGACTTGGGACTCTGTCAACCGAGACTTCTCGCTTGTCAATGCGGACAAGGCAACTCGTATCCGATTTACATGCAAATTCCACAGTAACGTATTTAAACGCCATATGCTTATGACGATTAAATAATTGAAATCTTTTTAAAGATGTACGAAATTCTATCGATGGAAACCAAACTGCGCTGACTGTAAAGATGTTCCAAGCGATAGTGAATTGTGTGCCGTCTTCTCCAATTGCCTCGACTGCGAGCCCGACATAAAGCAATGTCTGCGGTGCCCAGCGGGCAGATATGGAACGTGGTGCACTGGAGGTAAAATTGCATTTAATTAAATATGCGCTTTATATTTAGATTAATTTTTAACTTGTAGTGTGTTCCGTGTGCGCGAATGGCGGAATATGTAACAGAGACACGGGCAGATGTGATTGTCCCGAAGGATTCACTGGTATACAATGCGAGGAGACCAAAGGTATGATATTAAAAATAGAAATTTTAATTTTCCAAGTATTTAATAATAGTAAACATTATTTTAACAGGTTGCTTGGCACCTCATTCGCACATAATTGGCGGCGAAGTGATTGATTGGACACAACAATATTTACCCGGTGCAGCGGTCACTTACAAATGTAACGAGGGTTTCGAAATGCAAGGAATACCCACTTTATATTGCTTGGAGAATGGATTTTGGAATCTACATCCTCCTACTTGCATTCGTAAATGAACTAACACGAATTTAAACCAAAAATTATAATAATAATAATAATAATATAATTATATTATTATATTAATTTACAGCATCAGCCATCTCCACCTCACCACCCACTATTGATTGCGAGCGGCAAAATGAAGATATACTGCACGGTTCAGTGAACCATGACCCGCAATCGAAAATGCTGACTTATTCCTGCATTAACGGCTATGAATTAATCGGAGATGCGCTGCGAATTTGCGCACCAGATGGCAATTGGACCGGAACCGAGCCAGAATGCGGTGAAAAATCTGAAACAGTCACAGAAAAATCCGTAATCATTTAATAACGATGTAATTTTCTTTTATTATTAGTTAAAATAATAACATGTGACTTGCCGCCGATACCTGCAAGCACACACTTCACGGTGTCCACTCAAAGTCGTACCAACTTAGCCATCGGCACACGAGTGGATTTATCCTGCCAACCGGATTTCGTATTGCTGGGGGATGACTCGATCGTATGTCGAGTGGATGGCACCTGGTCAGCTTCACCACCAAATTGTGTCCATCAAGACCACACGTGCACACATCCGGGAAATTTTGTGAATGGAGAAATAAGAGTTGCAGGAGACAGAAGCAGCTCGGCCTTCATCATCGGAGCCACTATTCATTTCACTTGTCATCCACTGAATTATCTTTCTGGAGACAGTAGCATCACTTGTAACATCAATAATACCTGGAGCGGTACCGTACCAACGTGCATCAAAGGTCAGTCATCAACCGATGTAATAATTACGCCGAAATAACTTGATTTTTTTCCTTAGTTATTACTTGTCCACCGATCGAAACCATCCACAGTGGCCACGTGAACATCTTCGCACCCTCTACTGACTCATCTTCAACGTTCCAAGTCTCAGGCAATTCATCCGTAACATCGCGAATCGGATTCGTACCGCGTTTCCGCGGGGGTCTTCCGACCCAATCGACCCGAGCCCTCACTGTCCAATTACCGAAAGGACATCACCACATCGGGACTCGTGCTTCATTCTCTTGCATTTCCCGCTACTACGATTTAGTCGGGTCGAAGCTGCGCTCGTGTATGCCAACGGGTGAATGGAGCGGTCGGCCAGCCGCGTGCATACCCGAGTGCGGGCGTTCCAGCGGTCCCCGCATCCCCTTAATCACGCACGGCACTCCGAGCGTGATGGGGCAATGGCCGTGGCAAGTGGGAATCGCTCGACGTTTAGAAGAGGACAATCCTTTAGGCGATTGGTTTATTATGTGCGGTGGTTCGGTCATCAGCGAGTCCCTCGTGCTGACTGCCGCCCATTGCGTTACGCATTCGGGCACTAATGTTATGGTGCCGAACGACGAATTTCGTCTCTATTTCGGCAAGTATTTCCGCAACGACAGTCGGGATGATGAGCAAGTACAAGTGCGCTCGGTGTCCGAAATTCACGTACATCCAGATTTCGAGCCGTCCACTTTCGAGTCTGATATCGCGTTGATTCGTGTGGAACCGGAAATTACTTTCACGAGTCGAGTGCAGCCAGTTTGTTTGCCCAGTGAAAATGATGGCGACGATAGACTGGCGGAAGGAAGGCAAGGCACAGTAGGGTTCAACTTTTCTAATCTAATTTGACATTAATTGACAAACTATAGACATTTCAACAATTTATTATTTATTTCTTTTTTTAACAGGTTATAGGATGGGGCATGAAAGAAGACAGCACATATTCGGATATCCTTCAACACGTTCAAGTTCCTGTCGTACCTGGTCAACAATGCCAAAAAGATTACCGTAAAATCGGTGTGCCAATTGTAGTTTCAAGTAATATGATTTGCGCTGGCAACGAAACGGGCGGTTTTGATTCGTGCAACGGTGACTCAGGTGGGCCCTTCGTTTTCCCTACGCATTCTCAGAGTGATCGATGGGTCCTGGAAGGAATTGTCAGTTGGGGGAGTCCTTTTGGATGTGGAAATGAGAGGCAGTACGGAGGATATGCACGTGTAAGACGATTTACCAATTGGATCGAACATTTCATTTAAGCCATTATTATTTTTATTATTTTTATTATTTTTATTATTTTTATTATTTTTATTATTTTTATCATTTGTTTTAAGTTAATTTATACATAGTAAATAAAAGATATGTGTTCAAACTTCAATCAGCTGTCATTTATTAAGTAATGATTTTTTAAAAATTAATTTAAATACTTTTAATTAAGAAAAAGAGGAAAAGCAATAATAATTTTAATACTTTTCGCTAATTACACTCTTGCGCTTTCTTCCCACGACGCAATTTATTCCTAGTTAACTAACAACTCACGTATTTCCCAAGATACCGTTTGTTACGTGTGAAAACATCCACCAGAACCAACTCTATCACATCTGTTACACAGCATCTACCGCGCATGCGTGCTATCCCTTTTCATGAAGCCGTCTGTCTGTCTTCCCACACAACCCGCAACCCCGCGGGAGAACGATCGGGAATACGACACGGAAAGCACGACGAGTGTTCGAGTGCAGAACGGCCGAGTATGACGATGCTTGTTCCCACACTGCATCTCCTTGTCGCCGGACTCTTGATGTTCATCATTTTCAACGAGCGGGCATGTGCCGTCAAACCGTTTTATCGACATTTTGATGGTAAGCATCAAATACACACTAAAATTTTATATTTTCAATTTGGTCAAATAATAATAGTTCTTTTTGTATTATTAAAAAAACAACATTTTCTTCAGTTTTATCGGTTTTTTTCTTCTCTCTTTTTCTTTGAATTTTTTATTTTCCCACATTTTCTAGACAAAAAACGATATTTTTTTCTTCTTTCCTTCTAAAACGTCTCTTGAGCAACATTTTAATCATTTCTCACAGAAATCTCCACTATTTTCACTTCCAAACTAATTAAATTTAAGCAGAAAGAAAAACAAATTACCTTGAGTCTTTGACATATGCAAATTTACAATAGCCCATAATTTTTTCTCGACTACTCCCCGAGTTGCCAGTTCAAGTCGGAAGAAAAAACTTTAATGGATAGGTTGAGTGCACCTTTCATCCCAACTCTTTTGTTGCGCGTAATGTCTCTTGTTTTCTACGAGCTTTTGCCAACAATTAATAGCTTTACCTCACACTCGTAATTACGTGAAGAATTTAAAAGCACGAAAATAAAAGGAAAAAAAAAAAGAAAAATAGGGTCACTTTCCTTAAAGCTGTAATTCTATCATAGAAATTCCAAAAGATAATAACAATAACAATAACAATAAAAAAATATTAAAGAAAAAAAAATTTCATATAGTTCGTGAAACATTTGAATAATTGCATTAAGCGCATGCAAAACAGTAGAAAAGACAGTGATAAAGAACAGGAAACGTGGATTTTAATTAATAATAAAAGCAGACGAGTTTAGGCACATTTTATCTGAAATTAAATGATGAAAATAAGAGTAGTAAAAGCTAATTTGTAGGCAAGCTGTTGCTAAGGGCACTGAATACTACATTGTTCGCCCCGGTGTTGCTAAGCGACGCCAACATCACGCTTTGCCTCTTTTAGAACTATGGTATAGTGTGACGTCGAAATATTGCTTTTTTTCCCCTTTTTTTAAGGGGATACTGTCCATTCAAGTATCCAAGAGATGACTCTGTGGGTCCCCGAGAATCTAAGGGCCACTTTTAGCTCAGGGCATGAGTTTATGACCCGTGAAAGGGCATTCATTTGACTTCTCTTCGAGATTAAGATCTGCTAGACCAAGATGGAGTTTTTGGACAGCTCTCTGGAGAGTCCTAAAACGAAAATAAGGACTAGGTTTTTACTTAGTCAGGTAATCAAATCTTTTTTTTCTTCCTCATTGTGTGTTTTTAATATTGTTCTACGCTATTATTGACGATATTCCGCAAATAAACATTGTAATTACAAGTTGTATTGTAATAAAACACAACATCAAATTGCTTTTTCAACAATTTTTATCATACATTAAGCACCGTGTTTGATGAATACATTGAAGATTTATCAATTCAAGCTTTTAACTTAGCACGTGCATTCATCATCTCCCTCTTGGTTGCACCGCGGCAACGCGATTAGCCTTTCAAAGTTGGAAAAAGTCGCCAAATATTCGACAATGTAAATCAATAAAGGCATTAGGAAATCATATTTATCTATATATGCTTTTTCGAGATATTTTATTTGCTTGGATAATGCATCGAGTATTGATTGTGGGTTTACGGATAAGAAAAGTGGAAAACATTGAGGTTTTGTTGATCAGAACACGAGCTGAAAACAAAACTTGTATGTAATGACGATCGAGCTTGTACGGTGTCCAAACCTGTGATGGATGGCTGCGAGGGCTTCGCTTAACACTATTGAAGCATCGTGTTGATGGAGGGTGCAACATGTGTTTACACTTGTTTACACTTTACACTCGATCACAATTAAATTCTGATCATTTTTGAAATATTTAAATTAAATAAGAAAATTAAGATTTCTTTGCAGATATAAATTGAAGTTTCAGATAAAAAAAAAAATTTTCTGGTTGAAGTGTAGTGAACCTTATATTTTGTGTTTCACTTAGAAAATTGCTTCTTAAAGTGTTGTTTCTACTGTATTTCAAATGAAAGTTCAATAATTCATAAAGCAGTGAAACAAGTAAATTGTTTCCAGTTGTATATTTTAGAAGGAAAGTTTGTAAGTAAAAATTGGGCTGGTTTTCAGAAATGTCGACAAAATCTATTTATATATGCTCAAACTAATATTCGATAGAAGTCATACTCGAATTTAACAGAGCAAATAAAAGAACTGTCAAAAATCGACCGGAAATAAAAAAAAAAAGAAGCAAACAGTACTTTTCAAGTGTCCGATCTGAAAAAAATCAGCTTCAAGTTGTATTTTTTCCCAACCCGACAAAATATACAATAAAATTTGCAAACTTGCACAATTGATTCACTGCAAAAAAAAATGTCGAGTCTGCTGTAGAAAGAGGAAACGAAACACATTGTCGAAGGTATAAAATAAAGTTGCACTGTTCATAATCAACAATATTCTCCCTACATTGTTAATTTGTTGGAGTATATCAAAAGAAAAAATTTGTGTTTTTGGAAATATTCCAAACTGACTGAAATTTCCCAACAAAAATGTCAATAAATTAAAACTACTAATGACCTTAAGTTGGCTCAAATTAAATCCAATTAATGAGTTTAGTAAACATACAGATGTGCAGTGACTTCAAGATTTTATAAGCTTCATGAAAGATGAAATTTTGATCAACCGAAAGTTTCTGGGTATTAAAGTTTCAAATCCCAACATGTTCTAGATTCACAAATAATCGTTAAATAAATCGTAAAAACAAGAAATTTATAAATAATAAATAAAAATATAAAAAAGAAGAAGAAAAATTAAAAATGAAAGAATCCACACAACGAATAATAAAGTTTGCTGTTTGAATTAAAATCGATTCCGGGAAGAAGAAAGACACGCTTTTCTAATGCAGCATAATAGATAAAAGCTAGAGTGTAGTGTTTTTGGCAAGCTGACATGGACAAAATGAGTTTCTGTCTATGAATTGATTGAAAAGAAATCAAGTGATAAAAGAATGACAGTGTGAATTAATTTAGTTTTCAATTGGCTCAAAGTGGATGATGATATCCAGCACTCAGTAAATCTTAAGTGGTTCTTTGCAACGTAAGTAGTTCATAAATCAGAATTGCTCACCGAGGTTGGAATGGGTCATTTTGAGACGTTCTCTCTCTCTCTCTCTCGACTGAGGCCTCGGGCCAGGATGAACCACGACGCGAGATAAGGGTGTAAGATATGTGTTTGGTTGTTGATGAAAACTTGAACCGAGATAAAAGGTGGTGGATAGAGACGTTTTTAAGAAAATGAACAATTTTTATCAAAACTGCGAGCGAAATTGGTCGGCAATGTTGGTACCATATTAAATATGAAGTGAACCACAAAGCCAATGTAATTAAGCTTCTACAGCTACAAGCAAACGCCAAGAACAGCAATTTACGACTAAAGTTATTACGAATGCCAGAAACTTTCAACATCGTCTTTTGAATTTGCAGCTAAACTACCAAAACTCATGTTCAAACTTCTCCATAATATTCCATAATAACGCACAACTTAAAAGGCTTGCCAAGAAAATTTTGTAAATAATAATAAAAACTGATGGCCCCACGAGTTAAAACATTCCAAAATTATCGACCCGTTCCTCAACAACTTTAAATTATTTAAATTTCATCCCTACAGGAATTTTTTAAAAAAAAAATTCCCCCTCATCTGATTTATTTTAATGATAAATGCAGTTAGAAAATGTTCTCGTTGCACTTTTCTTTGTACTAAAAGAGAGCCCCATATTCCCCAAATGGATCTTGCATCTAATTTCCCACACCTGACATTGCAGATGAAATTAGATAGCGAAAGCAGCTCCAACATGAAATTGCGCTTAAATGCGTTGAATCCAGTGCTTCTTAGCAACACCGTTATCACTTGACTGAAGATGATATAAGAGATGTGTTCCATTGTCATTAAAAGACTAATTTTCAACTTTTTTCCTCTTCATGTATTATCTCCTTAATTGACTAACGTGTGTGTCTCTCTTTTACCTGCAATTGCAACGGCTTGATTGCCTCGTTTGCGCAAATTGAAAGACCAAAGATTGAGGTATGGCTAATCAAGTCCGAAGAAACAATAATGTCATCGCAGGAAGTAATTGATTCCATTTAAAATAAAAGACCCCTCGGATCCATTAATTCGGCAAAGTAAAACGTGATGTGATTTCCCTAATTTAAACCTAAAGAGAATAGAAATGGTGTCATTTAGAAAATCAGGTTCCGGACAACTAACAATCAGACAATCGATTGCCGAGTCAAATGCCATCTGCTCACTCGACTGTAATAAAATTTCACGCAAGTCTTAGCATCAAACAGCACGAACAAAAACAAGATGAATCACAATCCCGTGAGATTTGACGAATAACTCGCGAAGTAATATCGCGAAAAAAAGGAATTGTTGTATTTTGAGTTTTGAAAGCATTTTGCCGAATTTAACTCAACTCAAAACCTTCATCGGATCCAAAAATTGAATAAATAAGTAGTTATTGAACTTGTTGTCAGCTTTATGAGCCTGCAGTTGTTTACGCTCGAAGAATGTAAACAAAATGTAAAATGTACTCACAAAATTAAATGTAGCGATCACTGGAGAATTGTGCGGCCGGATTTAAGAGATGGTCATACGGGGAACTACCCCGAAGCCGTCACACAATAGAGGCCAGTACTAAGATGACCAGTACTTAGTTTACTGTGGTTTAAAAATAATAAAAAGCTTTTAAAAGGGAAAAAAAATCATAAAAATGCCTCGGGTTTTCATGTTGCCAGGGGTTCCACAGCAGTAAATCTGGCAGAATCCTTTTAACATTCGAATTTAAGGTAGTGTTTCTATGGCAAGAACATCTGTCACACACCTCTAACTCGCTTTTTTGTGGTTTCTCCAGTTCTCGGTGGAAATGCAAGGTTGAGTCCTTTAAGAAAGTTATATACCACAAACTCTTTTAGAAAAAAAAAAAAAAATATTTTTTTCAATTTTTTATTTTTATATTTTTTAAACCAACGCAGGGGTCTTTTACTCGTTTCGGTAAAAATCAAACTTTATATTGACGCATGTCGTCATTAGCTGGCTGCAGCCACTGCTATTATGAGGACAAGAATCTTTTGCCACGCCAATATCTGTCGAAAGGATTCCAATTCCACCAGTTGATGGCATGCAATACGATACAATACAGTCTGTAACCGCAATTTCGAGGTCCCAATTTGTTTTTTCTTATTCATTCTACTGTGTTTTACCCCCAAACAAAATGAAAATATTTTCAAGAAAACTTGTTGGATAATAATGAGCATTTTAATATTCTAACATCATATTTTCTTTATAACGCCACTTACTTCCTAATTTTTTTAAAACTTGTTTACCACATCTTTAATCTCCATGTCCTTATTTTACACTTGTCTCTTTAATCACTTTGTACAAAGCCTTAAATTGCACTGCAGGGTACTTTGAACCCCTTGAGCTTTCGCTAGGTATCTTCCACTCAATTTTATATCATTGTTGTCATAGCAACCACCTATCAACTGATGCATGACAGCTGGCAACCTTTGATTAAACCATTACTTTTCCTATTAACCCCACAAGATTGATTTTTGATCTGTTGCAAATTAAAAATAGTTGATGACGTTTTAAAATCCTTTGTGGTCGAGATCGAGCTCACCTCAGATAGATATTAGATAGTAATCGGCTGCAATCTTGAATTTTTTTTTCTTTTAAATTGGAAATGCAATTAAAATTCAATCAAGCAAATGTTGTACAATTGGGGAATTTTTATTTAATTAACGTTCTGCTACTCAGTGCACTAGAAACTAGAATTGCATTTGGCTGCGGTAGTGCTTTTCCTTCAATGCTTCATTAATGATGATGAAGCCCCGTTCGACCTATCCATCCCATCCAGTGCCAGTTGGAAAAGCACCCGAGATTATATGAGCGTGCAATGAGTTTTCCCGCTTGATAAACGCGTGCCAAACATTTGATATTGCGATCGAGGTCTGAAAGGTCATGCTAAATTTAATTGGCTCAAACTTAATCGTATTAGCTTTGGGTTGGTTATTGATGGAATTGCTGTGGTAAGCAAGAAAAGTAATTTCTACTCAATTGAATATTTCATTATTTTCAACTTTTCTTTTTCTCTGCGTATTTGACAGGTAGAAGTGAAAAATAAATATCTTTTTTAAAAATATTAATTTTTTTTTTTTTTACGTGGTTTTCAACCGGGATTTAAATCTGGTCAAAACCACAAAAGAAAATGTCAGTAGCAGGCTTTCATAATTTGATTTCCAAGTGTAAGCCAAATATCACATGTGCACGCACCTCGTGATCGATAACATTTTCTCCATTTTTTTTTTGTAGCTTTTTATCCCATCCTTTTTTCATGTCATTGCAAAGGAAGATGCCAGCATCACCACTCTTTGACTCGGATGATTTTTTCTTTCCGTTTCTTTTTTTTTTTCATCGCTTCTTTTCTACGTTTGCCAATGACAATTCCTTTTTCTTTTCTTTTTTGTTGATCAAAATGAAGAACTAATATCAAAAAGTAAAGAAAAACAAAAAATATTTTGGAGAGAAAAAAAAATGTGATTAAAATCGCTACATCCTCGGCTATAAAAAAAATAAAACTTTCTATTTTTCCTTTTTTATTAAATCAAAAAATAAAAAAGCAAAACACAATCTCAAATTTCCCAATTTCATCTTAATTCCACTTTAAAAAGGTCACGATTGATTACTGAGAGCGCGAACATATTTAAAGTGAGTCAAAGAAAAACAATATCTTCATTTTCGTCCTCATTAAAAGATAAAGTGATGGAAGAAGAATACACATCGCGCGAGTAGGCTTGTGTATACATGTACTTATGCTGAAAAGATATTGGTTTACAATACAAACAATACCGTTAAACAAACTAACCAAAACGTGTTGGATATTTGACCATGCAAAATCAACTACTTTAAAACAAAATGCAAATATGTAACTTTCCTCGCGTGTAATGAATGTTAATGTCGACTCTGTGTATTGTAACTGCCCGAATTTCCATATAAAGCTGCATTCGATTGACTTTATTTTCTCACGAATACACGCCTTAAATGAGACAACCAGACATGTTAAAGTGCAACAAGAATGTCGAAAAATCCGCCAATAAATCTCTCAAAAATGTCATTTACAACGTTATTTGTTTCACCACATTGAATTTGTCTCACTGACCCACGGGCACTCCATTAATCACGCGACAGAATGGCCACCGAGATAAAGTCTCACTTGAGATTCAAACGAATGGCGAATGGCGAATGGCGAATGGCGAATCAGCAAAGAGCTATTACTAATTCAGGCTGCATTTATTCCAATTCCGTCCTCCAGAGAGCAGAAATTTCGAGTTACTTATGCGCATTATGTTCGTTAATGTTGTAGGAAATCTCATTCGCGGCTTGTCATTTATATTTGTCAAGTCCAAAGTGGGATTAGCACGAAGAAATTTCGCCCAAAATGAACTTGGTACGCTATAATTTTATCATTTAAAAGTGCACATTAATCCACGCAAACCTACTCACAGATTACAAACGACTGATAGAAAAGTTGGAATCAGATTCTCTTTATTCTCCAGATGCGGCTAAGTTGTGCTTTAAGAGACGAGTCACGGAGATGAAAAGAAGAGAAAATAAATCCACATAATAGTAGGATATACGAGTAGAATTTACATCGACTTGATTTTGTTTCCATCATTTCTCCTTCTCCAGTAATAACACTTTATTAAGTTACCCCGAAAATGATAAATGGATAATGCTGTATATATGAAGGCAAAGCATCTGCCACCGTCATCCTTTGCCCTCGCCCCAAACTGATTTATTTCCCGTTTCGCACGGTAGGTTTAGGGGGAATTACTCTTCCAAAATGCCATCTGTGTTTCGGCTTGGAGGTCGTGATGATGAATTCACATATAGACCAAAAGCTTCTTGGCACAAGTTGCGGCATGCGCATCCAACAGAGTGATTCGCGGCTCTTGTGCTCATTCTTTCGATATATACATAAGATGGAAAGAGAAAAACCCAATGTTCCTTTTTCTTGGAGGTTCCTTCGTATGTTCCATCTCACCTCACTCTATTGCAGCATAGCAGTATGTAAAGAAACTAAGTCTTAATACCGTAAATCCTCCTGCTGTGAAAGCCGTTCTTTTCTGCCGCTCTTTATTCCACTCTTTATTCCCTAAGAAACTGACAGCCGGAGCTTTACAGAGCCGTTTTATCCATTAAGACCAATAGACTCTGTGCTTAGGGCCTATGAACTTTACATAAATATGTTTTGTTTTTTGAAAAAATTTAATTTCACCTTTGAAACTTCTTAATCAAAAATAATAACTTCAGAAAGGTCCTGGGGGTTGTGGATAGAATTGAGTTTATAGACGCAAGCGGCGACTCAGGCCATACACGGGGGGTTGTGGAAATAAGTGTCACAGAAACAGCATTCGTGATGTATGTAAGTATATTGTCGAAAACTCGTGATTTATGCGATAGATGGGGGTTTTTGATTGAGATAGTAGTAGTGTACTTTTCATCTTCATTAATTGAAAGTCGGCGATAAGGATTTCAGTTCCTTCCGCGATTGTGCGGCCATCGGGTTCGTTATCTTGGAAAAAGCAGAAGAAAGTAATGAGTTGGAAAGTGCAGAATTCTTCCTTCACTTCAAAGATGAAGAAGCAAAGACCTTTTCTTTGCGCAAGTGCTTTGGAAAGAGTCCAAAGGAGAGTTCAATATCAATTTATAATAAAGAAAAAAAGAAGTTTTATCAGAGGGGAAAAGTTCACCTCATTTGATAACTGCAATGAGACCCATTTTGAGAAGTTCAAGTGCTATTTTTATTTGTGATTTGTAATTGAAAACTAGAATAGCTTGCGGTTGTAATAAAAATTTGTTGAGTTTATAAAGGAAAATTTAATTGATTTTTTTCCTTTCTTTTCTTTTTCATCTTTTGTTTAAAACCCTAATTTTTGTCATGATGAGCTTTGAATTTAAATTGGATTTCACATACAGATGATGGAGGCAGATGGAGGCAGATGGAGAAAAATGTTGTGTATCGTGTTGATGATTTTGATGCACAATAAAAAAGGACTAAGGAAATTAAATTTCTAAAAATATTTTCAACAAAAATTTTTTTTTCTTTCTCTTAAATTTGTAACTTTCAAGTCAAATCAAATTACTTACAAAGATTTTTTTTTTTTGCATTTCAGACTACCTCAACACACTCGCACATAAAAGACCGGAACTTGAAGGCGATGGGGGAAAAAACGAACACAGATTCAAGCACAGAAGCATAGAATCAAGTATGTTTCAACACACTCAAAAACAATATTTAAAGATCAAGTGCAACTCAAGTAATATTTTCTTTACAAATTACAAATAAATTTACATATTTGTGCGAATAATTAAAGAAAATATAACTGAGAAGTAATATTAGCACTTGACCTTTGGAGTTTTATAACGAAAAATTGTGTTTTCCAACACTTTCTAAGGTGGAACTTCTGGTTCTAATCGACGTCACATGTCTTGTTGTATGTTGGGCGAAATGGCTGGTGATAAAGGTTTCCACTGCTTTGTCGATTACTACGCAGCACGCATCGTTATGCGCAATCGCAACCGTGCGCATAACCGAAAATTGGGCTTTTACGGTCGTTACCGGTCTCCAAACTATGGTCATCATCTGATGAAGACATTCGAACGCTGTGTCCAAGGACAAAGTGCCATTTTTCACAAATGTTGTCATCTGGCAACAATAGAACGACAGGAGGATGTCAGATTCAGAGTTCATACTCACAATCGAATTAAAGGAGCGCCCAGCAATCACACCAATGTTAATATCAATGCCACTAACGATGCTAATGACACCATGATTGAACAAGAGATTGAGGATCAAGTTGAACTCCAAGATCTTATCTGAAACGAGGTAACTGGCAGATTCAGAGTGCCAGATAAAAAAAAATTGTTAAAATGCATTTTTTTCCCATCAGCTTATTCATATAGATGTTTCTAAACTGTAATAATATTTTTTTTTTTAAATCATATTTAAAACTTGTTATAAATCCGATGATGTTGTTAGTTTTACAGTGTTTTTATGTTTTCTTTTCTTTTTCTTTTTGATATCAATAAATCTAACCGAGTTTTCATTATTTGTAAATTTCAATTTGACCACAATCAGTCTGTGCTGCGGTTTGGATCTCTTTGTGAAATACTGCGAGAAACCGAGACGAGTACATGGGAAAACGCGCCCAACTGTAATTGAACCTGGACTTCGCATTCTTCAGTGGCGACTGGCGAGTCTCTGGAGATATCAACGAGCCAATGACCCATCGTTTTCGTCGTTAACAAAATTGAATTGAATTGCAATTTCTTTATGTCTCTTTTTCTCATTTCCTACAATTAATTACACGCGTCAAAATTCCATTAACGCTATTTCATTTTGGCAAAGGCGGAGTAATAAATATCACATCAAGACATAAAAATAAAAATTTTAAAGTATCAGTTTCAAATCATAAATTTTCTTTTTGTTACTACTTCGTTCTATTGCCACTAGATGGTATCACGTTTCGGAAAACTCAACGGATTTCACTTACTCTTATTAGATGTTGCCAAGTAACAGTCTCGTGTGGGATTTGATTTGCCCTTTTGAGGACAAATCTCAATCTCAATTGTATAAAGTAATTTTATTCTCATGTTCTGTGGAATGACTAAATCAATGCAGTTGATGATTCACTTCGAAAATAATAAACTTCGAATAATAAACTTCGAATAATAAACTTCGAATAATAAACTTCGAATAATAAACGTTCTAATTAAATTTCTACAAAAATTTACAACAAAAAAAAAAAACCGAAACTGGATTTTTATGTTTTTAACCATAAACTTCTTTCTTAAGCAACGTGATATTTATGGATAAAAACAAATTTTGCACTTAAGATAGCCAGGCTCATTTAAGATAGCAAGCACTCTGAAAACACTTAATGAATAATCCAATACTCCCAATACGTACGTAAAGAAGATTTATTTGCGTATGATAAAAGTCCAAGTATTGTGATAGAAAACGTGTAAAATTTCATCCCAGCGCGTCATTGGTAATAAAAGAAATCCAAATTTGATGCATTTCATATTTCAAAACCAGAGCATTGCATTTCTCTGTGAAACCTGATTTTTGTGATTTATATTTTATCTGTTAGGCACTTTAAACTGTGAAAAATAGAATTGCTGTTGAAAATAAATTGTGTAGAAACCTTTTTTCAACGGGTAACGTTGTGAGATACCATTTGTTGCAGATAGTTGGACTCGAATGCAATTTTTTCTTCCTCTCCTCTTAGAGAACAGTGATCTGTTCGATGTTCAACATGCCTCTAATCACTGCTATAGCCATATTATAGAGATGGGAAATGTGCCAACTTCCTTGTTTTCGTGTTTCCAGATGGTGGCACTCATATCACTGCAAGGGGACAATTTTTGGCACCCTTTTACACACTTTTTCTTTTTACATAAATATAAAAAAAAATTTAAAAAAAATTCCTTACTATTTGCAAGAAAAAAATTTATCTTAAAAATATCAATAATCCATTTAATCATATAGAATTCCATTAATGCCGTATTTAATCTTCTTGCGCGACAATATTGACACCATAATCTTTCAATTACGTCATACATCAATAAATAACAATAAAAATATTTTAGTATCCCAATTCATGCGCCAACCCTTGAAATTTCCACATACGTAATCCAGCAAGGGTATGATGACGGAATAATTATCTAGAAACGCGATCCCCTATAATTTGGCATCCTGACTCGTTTTAGTATTCGAAATACCAAACGAGCACAATCGAAATGTCAACAGTATACGGAAAAGGGAGTGGAAGAAGACGATAAGATCCAATTATGTGCATGACGTTATTTTATGAACGAGCCGGCCCACGCAATGTGTGAGGGGAGATTGAGAAATCGCGTCACGTGATTTCACTCACAACATCGCAGACGTAGACTGAATACGCGGGAGCTAAGCACGGGTACAGTCACCGATACACCAAGGCCTTAAGAAGCGGGCTCCTGTCGCACTATTTAAACCATGGCTACGAGGTGACATATTCATCACAGCAGAAGATTCAAACCCAAAGCCATCAAGAGAATTTTATCTTCAATTACTCAAAGGTAAATGACTTTTTTCGAATGATTTTCTCGCATGTTAGCATCAATTTTCCCTCCCTTGTATACATTTTAAATGGGGTTAGTTGTTTTCGGCTATTTTAGGTGCATCTTAGATCCTAGTACATCCGGTTTCCACTAAGTCCCACGCTCCCATCCCTCCCCCCATGATCTTCTGCCCCTTAACCATATTTCACGCATTGCATTCCATTCATGCCATATGTATGACCTTGGCACTGAACTATTTACTACAAAATTTGGAAATTTTTCGATATTTTCGAAAAAAATTTATTCTTCAATACGTTTTTCTCAACCATTCCTTATAATTCCTATTATTAGATTCATCACATGTTAAGCATGTGTGGTCAAATTGAGAGCAACTTTATCAATTACAAACAATTTTCAAACATTCTTTAAAACTGATAGCATTTTCATTCAAATGCTAAATGACAGTGACAGGTGAGCTGTCACAAAAAAAGTCCATAAATGTCAGCAAATTTGTAATATTTCATAAAGTTAAGAGGAAAGTACCCAATCATGTGAGAATGTTGCTTAATTTCTTATCAACTAGACAAATAGTAGCAGTTGCAAGTTTTACAATGACGAAATTTAATGACTTATAGATTATGACTATCTATCTATGAGCTGATACTGTATATAAGTGCAAAGTTTCTCAATTTCTCAAATATTAATTTATTTATTTATTTATTTATCCAAATTTGCAGTTCCATCATTTCATCATGTTTTTTCCTCTTGTATTCCTGCTGATAATGGCATTTTGTGCAGTAGGAGACACGTGTACATGCTTCCCAGTCCATCCACAAGCACACTACTGCAATTCAGATTACGGTAGGATATTCCATTTAACTTCAATTTCCTTATTTGAACACGCTTCCTGTGACAGTGACCTGTTAAAGAGGAGCTATCTAAACGCATGAATATTCAACACACGCATTTGTTAGGTCTATATGAGGCAAATGTGGGAGTCTGGAAGCAATATATCAACAACTACTGTATTCCTAACCACGGATTTATGTTTTGCCAGTTTTTTGACGCGTGTTCCAATGATCTGTATACTGGAAAGTTCTAACAAGAATCAGAAAAACCAATGAGCTCATTGGTAAAACTAAAACCAAATTACCTGACACATGCCAAGCAAACTTAATACTTTAATACTAGTGTGAAATTTCACACCTATTCTTTATCAATACCTGTAAAGGAGATTAAGAAATTGGAAAAACAAAATTGGAAGAGGAAAAAAAAATTATGCGTTTATTAACAGGGAAAAAGGAAACGTTTTGTTGTTTCTTACACATTCTTATCAAGGGTGTGTCCAAAACCTACACAGTTAAAAAAAGGAAACATTTCGTTGACCTTCAACTTCCAGTATGATCAAAGGAAAATGAATTATTAATGTCAGGTGTAAAAAGACACTCATAATCATTTCTTTGAATTCACACACCCATACCTCGGGAAATCCATTCAACCCGCTTTCTTTTTCTTTTTTTTTACAGTATTGCTCGTAAAGGTCAACAACAGTACAATTGGTAACCAAACTCAAGCAACCCATCGGATGATTGACGTCAAGATTAAAAAATCATTCAAAGTGAGCTCGAATAAAAAAAATTAAAAGATTGTTATTAAATATTTTAATTATTCCAATATTTTTTTCAGGCAAATGAAAAAGTGAACTTTGCAATCAAAAATGGACAAATATGGACACCGATGAATGATGGTGTGTGTGGAATAAACTTGAAGCCAAATGCTAAATATCTCATCACCGGAAAAGTAGAAGGTGGAAAAGCATTCATCTCAACTTGTGATTATTATCAAGAATGGTCAAATCTCACCCCCAAACAAAGGAAAGGGTTTAAACTTCTCTACAAACTCGGATGTGAATGCAAGGTATGTCATCATTATTTTTTCTCTAAAAAATTTTTCATCCCACATGCAATTTGATATTGTAAAATAATGTTTAGCTATTATAAGCAAAGTGATTCATAATGAATATTTTTAAATGTCAATGTATTGACCTTTTACCCTTGAGAACAAACTTTTTATTTGTCACCATTAAGAGACGTCAGAAGTATTCAACTCAAAAATTGGCATAAGCAGTTAAACATAAAAAAAAGTTAATGTGTTTAAACAGCATACCTTAAAGGACATTTAAAAGCAAATATGTACTTTAAGAAAATGATTGAGCACACCCAAAGTCTAGACAAGGCTATAACTAGACAATTAAGTAAGCTTGAATAAATCGATTGATAAGATAAACAAATATTTAAGATTTCAAATTTAGAATTTTTTTGCTAATACGAATTTCCATTAGTTTATAGCTTGTAAACATCGATAGAAATTGACTGAAATTAAAATTTAAGCTTTTCGGCCTTGGTGGTTATCATCAATTTTCATGTTTTTACTGTAATGATTCTAACCACCCATTCCAACCTACAGCAAATAGCACATGGTTACTTAAAGAGGCCAATACAGCCATTGAAGTCAAGTCAATAACCAATAGAAGTTTGTCACAAGCTTTTGTAAACAGTGTCTAACACATTTTGCAATACGAATACACAATAAGTAAAACACAAGTGTAATAAATAGTATAATTGACTTACCTTAGCAATTTCCGAAAGGTTCTGAAATTGCCACTCCAAAGTTCATATAATTCATTAATAATCCAAGATAAATTCCATCATTCATCTTCAATAATTCGGGTCTTATAGTCTTCGGTATTTCTGTAAAAGAACCAAATATATGAAATAAGGATGAGATGTGAGAACAATTTACAATTTGATGCAATTTTAAACTTGCGGCAGCAATTTAAGCTCATGTTAATCCTAGAAATGTGAATATATTTCTGTTTTCAACAGCGGTAATGTGTTATTTAATGATTTTTGCAGGTTGCATATTGTCCATTGGCAAAGCGAGGACATAAGTGCAACGTTAATGCCAATACATGTTCCTGGACTACGGCATTTGACAAAGATGGAGATTGCCAAGGACATTACTCAATCTGCATGCGTCAAATTACTGGATACTGCCAATGGAATTCCAGTCGTGCTTACAAACAATGTGTTAAAGAGAAGGAACAAAAGAAAAAAGAACGTCAACGACTGGAACCATAATATGATTAGCAAGATTGCAAAAGGGTGAAATTATCAAAACTTCAATATATTGAACCAAGTTACTTTCAAACATTCAGTACAAAAGGCTAATTAAACTGCTCAAGTTGTATTTTGTAAGCTAATTTTTCTATCCTATGTAGTCTAATTTATTATTAGTTTTTTAAAACTTTTCCTATTTATTATATAAATTTTGACAATCATATCATATTGATTCCATTTAATAAATAGTTATAAGAAGATTAGACTTCAATATCAAGAATATACAATCACTTGGGAAATCCAAAACCATGAAACAATCAATCAATAAAATAAGATAAGATGGAGTAAACAACAAATTTTGTAACTTTATATCATGAAATATCATTTGGATTTCCTAAGCATGTGGCATAAGCTCACTCTAGAAAATGTGTAAAAAGATATCGAATTAGAAAGTTGATGTAAGGATACAAATAAAAACAGTTTTCTATTTACCGTATTTCTATTTTTATTTATTCCAATAAACGGCGCTTGGTTTGTAAAAGTAGAAAGATATGAATCATGATTCCTAGATGTTCATCCAGATGTACGAATAGGTGTGTCCAAAATTTTATTTTTGCATTCTCTTGTTTATTACAAGTACAAATTACTTGCATTCAAAAGAAGTGCGTTTCAAGGAACCATTTAGATGTCATGGGTAAACATTATACAGCCAAAAACCTCAAACTTTGGCCAAGAGAAGCAAAAAAGAATTCAGTAATTCATTCCTACAATTTAAAAAAAAATATCAGTAAGAGGAATAATAAAAACAATACAAATTACAAAAAAAAACTGTCTAGACATGTACCATACCCACACACGTTTCAAAGAGCATCAAGTTTACTAATAAAACATGATAGTCATTTCTTTTAAATGTTTGGTTTAAAAATATACAGAAGTCTTTATAAGAATGCTAATTAGCCAATGATATGACTGGGATTTGTAAACTACAAATTTGTAATCATATCCGAATTTCATTAAACAGCATCACGTGTTAAAATATCAAATTTTATTCATTTTAAAAATTAAAACTAAATTTGTCACGTACCACTAACGGAATCTTTTATTTTATGACTAAAAAATTTAAATTGCATACCTCTGATCTTGTACGAATGTAACAAATTCAAAAATAGACTATAATAACCCATTAATTCCAGATCAATTATTAAGTTTACATGATAACCCTTTTCGGCATCAAGTTTGACATCATCAACGCGCTTTTAACTGGAAAATGACGTAATCATTTCTCAAGTGGAAAAGTAAAGTATACACTCTAGTTTTTCACTTTTCTACTTGATGAATGATGATGTCATTTTCTGGAAAACGTGTAAATTTAGTTATAGAATAAGACTTTTACGTCAAACGACGGACACCAGACGTAATGGCCGACGTAAAGCCAAACACACTACTATAGCGCCTTTGATTAAATTTGTTTTTTCTCCTTTTTTCTTCTCCTTACATCACAAAAAGCAAATACCGGTAAGTAAGACGTAATGCACTGAAGCTAATATATATTTTATTATCCAAACTTCTATTTTTGTACAAATATGTTATTTTCCTTTCCTTCTGTATTTCACAATTTTAACACCATTTTCCTTTAAAACTAAAGCATTATTGCAATATTCCTATAGTCACGCAATTGTTTTAAAACACACCGGTAGTCAAAAAAACAGAAAAAGGAAACGTTAATGAATAAAAATTGCTAAATTGGAAAAGTAATGCTGATTTAAATCAAGATTACCGATTACTTTTACATATTGCACTTCAGCACCTTTCAAAATAACTATTATTAAAAATTATTTGAATTTAAAATTTATTATTATTATCCCTTTTGTTAGATAGCAATGCAGTTCTCTTCTCGTTGTGTTTTCAATGAGATTTGCGTCAACACAAGGACTACAGTCCTATAGTCCTTGGTCAACAGCAGCTGTACTATTGTACTACTGGATTTGAAACCTCTTCCGCCATTATTATTACCTGGTTTAAATAAACAACGGACAATAATATGACCGTTGGTCATAATTGTCCGTTGTTTATTTGAAAAATTCGGAGTGCTTATAAAAATATATTCCAGAAAAAAATTGTGAATAATAAGTAGCGCTATTTTGGAACAATTCTATCATGATTAGTTGTTCCCTTTCCCGCACCTGAAGCGAACAATTAAACTCAAACAACTAATTATCTGCAAATCTCTCTCAAATTAATAAACAGTGCACGTACATCTTTTCGCACTACTTCAATCACTGTGGCAAGCAAATTACCACACATCTGCCGAACATACAATTATGTACGCTAGATGTGTACCAGATAATAAAAAAAAAACACAAAATAATAATAATATATCAGTTTTACTTAAGAAAATTTTAATTTTATTCACCTGAATAATTGAGTTATCATTATCAATTGGTTGTCGATTCAGAAGTAAAAGCGTTACATTTAAAATTTGTACAAAATAAACTTCCCGTTTTGGAAATCATTATCAAATTCACTTTTGTTCCTTTAAAATACATAAAAAGATTAAAATTGTTTGTTTATAAAAACCATATAAAACTATGGTCGAAGATCGAAGATAAAAAGATTTTAAAATCATACAATAATTTAAAAAACTGAAAATAAAAAACAACAACAAAAATTAACAAATTTAGTTACTTTTGGTTTCGATACGAAACATTCAAAACAATTCAAAAATACACGCATCAGACGGTATAACCGGCGATGGGGGTGGCGGACAAGGATTAAAAACAACTTCTTTCAGTCATCGGTGATGGCGGACAACTCCCATCATTAAAATCCGAATATCCGCTTCTCGGTGTGGGCGGCGGTGGCAAAAAAGCGCCATTTTTACCCAAATGCCTGTAACTATGCTGTCTGTACCTGGCGCAATAATACGGTTCGCTGTCATCGCAGACGTCTGTAGAACATGGTGTCGGCGGTGGATTCGGATAAAACCTATACGCTATGGGTGTTGGCGACTGTGACCTCCGATAGACGGTTCCCTGAGACGTCACAGGACTCGGAGGTGGATTCAAGGTTTCGTGTGGATAATTCGTTGCGCTGGAACTTGAACTTGAAGCGCCAGTCACATAATTCCTATCATAACTGCTTATGTTTACAGACAAATTTCCCGCATGCAGAATACTCCCTCCATTCCTCAGTTGTCGACTCTGTCGAGAGGTCGAAGACGGAGCGAGAACGACCGTTCTCATGATTTGCATCGGCTGCTGCTGCGTTATCATGGTAGCCCCTTCGTCACACTCTTCGTCGACCATGTGAGACTTCTTCTTGCAGTAGCAAATAATCGCCACAATCACAATCGCAACGACAATAAGGGCAACAACCACTGAAGTGACCAACGTCGTAGTATAATTAGCGTGGCTAGTTTCGTTGCGCTCGTAGCCCATCGGACAGGGCATTTTTTCGTCCGATTCGTCGTGGCAATCCGGTTTCCCGTCGCAAATAAACTCCTTCACGATGCATTCGTTGGATGTGTGACAATGAAACTCGTCCTTCTTGCAGCACCCTTCTTCGTCGCTCTCGTCTTGGCACGATGTCGTTCCGTCGCAGACAAACTTCGCGTCTATGCACTGTCCACTCAGGCACTTAAACTGTCCCTCCGTGCAAGGTGGGCAATCGATTTCGTCCGATTTATCGTCGCATTCGATGTGGCCGTCGCAGCGCCAAACACGAGGAATGCATTCGATCGACCCCGTCTCGCACGTGAATTGATCCGGGTTGCATGTGGGAGGTTCATCGCACGTCTTCTCATCGTCCAACGTGACTAGGGTGTTCGGACAGGAACAACGAAAATTTTTTCCGTCTTCGGTGACAACGCACAAGTGCGAGCATTGTCCATTTTCTTTGTAGCACGGATTGGAGTGGAAATCGTCGATCTGATCCACGACGATCAACTGCGAAACTCGCCCCGGAATCACTCTCTCCCTATGTTCGCCCGTCAATTTGTTAACTCTTTCGATCATTCTTTTTTCCTGGTCCGCCCAATACAAGTACTTTCCATGAACGGCTAGTGAAATCGGTTGATTCAACTGGGTCTGCACCAATATTTTCCTATTAGCGCCGTTGATGTCGGCAGTTTCGATGTATTTGTAGCGTGACTCGATCCAAAACAGCAAATTTTTCTCCGTATCGATCGCCAGCGCGCCCAATTCTTCCAAATCCGTCGTGAATAATGCTGTTCGATGAAGTCCATCTATGGAAGCTCTTTCGATCTGAGGCGGAGTTGCGACATTAGTCCAGAAAATCAACCCTTTCATGGGATGAATCACTATCGAGCGTGGTTTCTGATCGACTCCACCCACGATCACGCCAATCGAAGTCATATCTAATCGCGTCACGTTAATGACGTTATTTTTCGCACAACTCCAGTACAAGGTTCGAGTGAACGGATCTATTGCTATGTCGAATGGCTGAAATGTGTCCCCCGAATTCGGTACGATAGTTGCGACAGAAGTCCCATTATCCAGGACTCGGCGAATCGTCTGCGTCCTCCCATCGATCCAATAAATGAACTTGTCTTTTTGGTCGTAGGACAATGCTTTTATATTCTTCAATCCGTGAATCGGCAGTACAATATCGGGTGAATCTTCGACGCCAACTACCATTCTGCTTATCGTATTCTTTTGACTGAAAAGTAAAAACGTTTCAGGAGCTAGAAAAAAAAATTTCATTTAATATAAATTTAAAATTAATTCAAAATTGTTTTCCAATTACCAATGCAACTTCTGTTGTCCTTATCTACAACGTAATGAGTTGGACAAGCGCAGTGGTTTTGAATAACGTGCCGAACTCCATTCACTGGTTGAGCTAAACACAAATGCGAACAGCCGCCATTGCCACCAGCGCATGAATTCCATCCGGATTGTCTCGACGAATGAAATACATGAATGTCCATGATGTCATCCAAGTGCCCCTGAATGCGTGTTCGGTTCTCCCCGGTGCTCTTATTGGCCCTTTCGATGCTTCTCGTGTTCCAATCAGTCCAATACAAATAATCTTGATATTGCGTCAATCCAAAAGGATTAGGAAGATCCGAAGTGACGATCTCAGCTCGATAGCTTCCTAAAAGTTGCAAAAATTAATCCGTTAAATGTGAAAAATAATAAAATTTCTCAATTCTGACCACTTAAATCCGAAGATTCGATAAGTTTCTTATCAATATTTGCCCAATATAACTTTTTATCAGTGTAATCAATCGTTAACCCGTTTACTCGACCATCCACGCTAATCAAAACGCTCCTCTGGGTGCCATCCATTGCTGCACGTTCAATTCGTGGACTCGAACTCCAATCACTCCAATAAATATACCTAAAAACAATTTAATTTTGTTTAAATTAAATTGGATATATTTTAAATATTTTTTTAAAATCTCACCCGTCGCCTGGATTCAGAGTAATCGACCTTGGACTTTCAATATTCTTCCAAACGATAACCTTCCTCGACCCTCCATCCAACCTCGCACCTCAATTCGATTCAACTTCATATCTGCCCAATAAAGATTGTGAGCGACCCAGTCAACAGCCATTCCCTCCGGAACCTCCAGTCCGAATTCGACGACATGTTCAAGATTACTCCCATTCATAAAAGCACGGCTAATAGACTACAATAAAAAAATTCAAAAATTATTTAGTAAAAATAAAATCCTTTTCACACATTCAAATACCTTCAAACTTGTATCAGTCCAATAAATTCGATTGTCATTAATATCAAAATCCAAGGCACACAGGTTCCTTTACACCAGCAAGAGGTATGACAACATCATTGTGATTCGTTTCCAGTGATATTCTCCTAATATCGGCTTTTCTCGAAAATAACAAGAACGCTTCTGGTAATATACAAGTTCTTTCGTTGCTAGTCAACTCCAATCTCATTGGACAAGCGCAAATATAAGTCCCGTTAGGCCTGTACAAGCACAAATGACTGCAATCGCCATTATCGACAGCGCAGGGATTACTTCCAATCACTCGATGCATATCCACGGCTTTAAGTCCCATCAAGTCGGGCAACTGATCCACAATCACTTGTCTCTTATCACCAGTTTCCTTGTTAACCCTTTCGATAGACCTTCTTTGCCAGTCCGTCCAATAAACGAAATCGCCCAATAAACTAAACCCGAAGATATGCGGCAGGTGATCTCCCACCAATTCCCTTCTGCCGGTTCCATCAATGTTTGCATACTCGATTTTATCAGTCTTCGCGTCACCCCAATATATTTTCTGCGTGTCGTAATCAAGAGCGAGTCCATTTGGCCAACCAAGGCCGGAATTGACAATGACAAGGCGATCTGTGCCATCTAGACCTGCTCTTTCGATTTTAGGTCGTCTCCCCCAGTCAGTCCAATATAACCATCCCACTTGTGGATCAACAACAATCGCTCTTGGTTCTTCCAGGGCTTCTGTGACAAGCACCCTTCGACTGGTACCGTTTAGCCTGGCAACTTCAATGCGATCCGTGCCCGTATCCGTCCAATATAGATTTCTCGCGACCCAATCGACAGCTATTCCATCAGGATGATCAACTTCAGTCACAATTAAATCTTCTTGATCTTAAAAAAAATAAATAAATGAATGTATAACTAAAAAAAAATTTCCTTTTTATTACCTGATCCATCAAGTGCACATCGTCGAATCACAAGCGCATCATCATCTGTCCAGTAAATTTGCTTATCAACTGGATCGTAGTCAATAGCAACCGCGTGTTTAATCCCTTCCAACTCCAACACTACATCCGTGTAATCACTCGTATCCAACGAAATCCTCCTCAGATCCGGTCTGCGAGCAAGCAATAAAATCTGCTGCGAACCTGCAACAATAACAATAAACCAAATTTTAACTCAATAATTTTACACTATTTCTCTATTTACCATTGGCACAAGTAGCATTATCTTCGAGTAACTTAACCCCAGTAGGACAAGCGCACGAAAATCTCCGTCCTTTCGACGACAATAAACACAAATGAGAACATCCGCCATTATTCTTATCGCAAGGCGTAACAGCCTTCGGTTGTCTCTGTGCAGAATAAGCATGAATGTCCATCGGAGTTAACGTATTCCCTAGTATAGTCCTGCGTTGAGTACCAGTCCTTTTATTACACATGTGAATGGACCTCGTCTGCCAGTCGGTCCAATACAAGATGTCACCCTGAACAGTCAATGCAAATGGATGCGGCAAATCTCCTTTAATTACCGCCTGTCTATTTTCCCCATTAAAGTCAATGCTGCTTATAAAATTCAACTTTCCGTCCGCCCAAAAAATCCTACAATTGAAATTGAAATAGAAAATAAATTATATAAAGATAAAAATTATTTTATTTATTATGTAATACCGTTTGGCGTCGTAGTCAACGGTGAGTCCGTTAGGCCAATATATATCGGCGTTAATGATCACAGAACGTGTTGAAGGATCACCATCCATAGCTGCCCTTTCTATTTTTGGTCCTTCGCCCCAATCTGTCCAGAACATCAATCTGCAATTCAAAACAATTTATTTAATTCTATTGTCCAAGATTCATTTAAAAATGTAAAATTCGCTCTCAATTTATGATCTTTACCCTTCCATGGGAACAAGGGCGATGGCTCGTGGTTGATCGACATCATCCCAGAAAAGAACTTTGCGATCCGATCCGTCCAAATGACTGACTTCGATCCTGTTCGCTTCAGAATCGCTCCAGTAAAGTTTTTTCGTGAGCCAATCGCATGCCAAGCCGTCGGGAGACATCAAACCAGTAGAGATGACACTTGTTTCGATGGCAGACTCGTTTAACGTCGTACTTTTGATCATCTCCAAGTTAATATCCGTCCAGAACACCATCGAATCGTCGTACAGATAATCGACAGCTGCAGCTTCTTCTAGATGGCTCACGACAACCGCACTCGTGTTGCCGCGCGGTCGTTGCACATCTACTATTCGGATGTCTTTTCGATTGGCGAACAGAAGAAATTGAGAATCTAAAAAAATTAAAAAATTAATAAAATCAATAAAATATTCGAATTTTGGGTTCGATTTCCATCAAACACTTTAAATTTACAAACATTTATCAGATTGCCAAACAAATATTGTAAATTACCGATATATATTTTTTTTTATATTGTAAACAAAATAAAACATACTTTGAGCCCAAATCAAACTTGGAACCAAAATATTCCCACAAGATTTTATGATCATTAGATAAACTGATAAATTTTATCAAACGCGACCACTTAAAATTATTTACAACTTAAAAAAAAAATTCTCCACTTCAAACAAAGTGATAAAAATACAAATTAGTGTTAGGCCTATTTATTTTCTAAATCGATTTCTATTTCTCTCCCTATACACACACCTCCCATCACTTCACTTTTATATAAAAAAAAGAAAGCATGGCAGATGGCAATGGGTGAGCCTGCAAACCAACCTTACACTCCCGCAGGGGCACCGCCAACATCAAAGAAATGCCGAAAACCATGAGTATGGGAGGGACTTTATTATTCATGTGCCCTTTATTAATCACAATTAAAAGGGCACACCTCACTCTTGTGAACAACTTTTGGGTCAAAGGAAAAAGACTGTGAGAAAGAACACTTTTTACACGTTGGGCATTGCGTCAAGTGATACAAAGCCGTTAAAATATCAAGAAGAAATTGCAAAGATTCAAATTTTAGTGCCGAATTGTTGATTAATTTATCTGAAATTTAGTATCGGATTACAACTGGTTTTGAAATTTTAATATTTTGGTTAAAAATGAAAAAAAAAAATGAAAAAAATATATTATTTTGATGTAATTTTGTAATTTTTTTGTCTAATTTTAATTCTATTTAATTAAAAAATTCCATTTCTGTCTCGTTTCCCTCCACCGCCTCAGCAAACAAGGCCAACCGTTTGCCTACACAAAAAATTGGGCAGGTTCCATGACTTACGGGTGTTGTCATCACGTTTTATTTGCTGCTGGAATAAAAGATAACAAGTTCAACAAAATCTCAACTCATTATATATAAAAAATAACTCGCTTATAAAAAATAAAAAAAAAAAAAAAAAAAAA
>JH431871.1:10071-21700 GCA_000239455.1 Strigamia maritima | reverse complement strand
GCGTGGTCGTAAACTGGAGGTTGTTGCACCGTGTTCTCTAGTGCAAGTTGGCCAGTTCTTCCCATCGCACGCGTGATTCGAGGACTCATTGTAGAAGCCATGTAAAATTATCAGAATTAAAATAACGTATACAATATTACACAAAGTAGTGGAACGATATGATTTCAAACTGTAAAGCACAAGTACTAAGAGTAGAAAGAGATAGAATTTCCTGGACACAGAGTATTTAACCTAGTATTAATCCGTACATCCTGCTGACTCTAATTGTTGGGTGAGATCCAATCAGAACACGGCAACTACCGTCCTTGACCAGTGTTGATCCATATCCGCCATGTTTGGGCAATTATCAGCTTCGAGGCTTATCCTAGATCTCAGCACAATGGGACAAACTCCACGGGGTGTCTTAGGACTATCGAGAAAGTTTTCCACGTGAAAAACCTTTGTCTCTAGCTCCTGAACACGTTACGAAGTCAGATTCCCATAAAACAAAGAAAAAATAAATTTGATTAGTTAATATCAGCATAGTCGTGATTTGCAGAGATTACGTTCATTCGTTTTACTAGTGCGCGGAACACTGGCGACGGGGCCTTTTAACTCTACTTCTGCGTCAAATCTCGAAGCAGAATAGAGACAGACACACCTCACCATCAATCACTTGTGGCCCTACACTGGAAAATGTATTGGTCCTACCACGATGTGATCGAGTTCCATACGAGCTCCACGTTCACGCAGAAATACTAATAAAACCCACAAACACCAAGAATGCTTTTACTCTTCGTTTCGAGGAAACGTACAAGATCCAATCGAACCTGTGTACATTTAGCACAAGAACCGGAAAAATTCACTAAGTCCGCCTGAACTTTCATGAATTTTATACTACAATAATTACTGGTTCACACTTATAATTTTTAATATAGAAACAGTTGGGATTCTTTTGCCGGCATCATCCTGTTCACAGCTCAGAGAGAGTTTCTTGTTTCAGCCCGATAGGAGGAACGACAGCTCCCCCGACTAGCGCCTCTACATGGAATGGTGCAACTCGCTAAGAACGAAATTGCGCCTCGTTCCACATCCAAAGAAAAAGTTTCAGATTGGCCAATGTAGAGTACAACTCAAGTCTGATGAAGTTACTTTGGAAAATGCAAGATTCTAATTTTTGGTGTTACCCGAATACCCTACTTAATTCCGCAGATATGCAATTATTTCTCAATAGGGTAGGGGAAATCCGAAGAAATCTATCCACCCCGTCGGAAATTACGCACACATCCGCCCCTAACTCTTACGGCACTATTTTGTTATCGACCGTAACCTAAATTCTATCAGAATAGACTAGTGGATGGGACGTTGTTATAGACCGAATAATAAAAGTATATTATATATCAGGGATGATATTTTGTGGCCATTCGACCACATCACGCATCACAAGATACAGGTCTACACAACAGACAAAGTGTACTACCCACATGAATAGACACCTGATCGAATCGCAATTTTCACACAATGAGAATCGCAACCTCGATCTCGGTAGAACCTCCACGTGTGACGATCCGATATCCGGGGAAATTACCAAGCGATAATAACCTAGAAATACCGACTAAATCACTACCAACTACGCGAGATACGGGGAGTGATAACCCAGTGTGTGAAAATTGCAGGGAAACTCAGAGGGAAAAATATACACATAACTTATCAAAACAGAACAATCTACATTTATTAACAGAGCACTGACTAACAATTACTTATACAAATCTAAAGCCAGGAATAATATACTATCGAACAGAAAGTAGTAATACGAGGGTAATCTGGAGTATGTCTAAGTCTGGATCTCTATCAGTCATTCCTGGTTGGTCTGGAGTGGTTCTAACAGGATTTGGAGTGGGAGGTCGATCCGACTAACGGTTGACTTTTGGCTGTATTCGTCACAAGGTTTGGGCTGGCATTGCCGAGTGACAATGCATCCCAGACAGATGATGATCAATACTCGGGCCATCTGACCAGAGTGTCGCTAACAAGACAATACGATAACATAGATACCGTAAACAAGAGTTGAGTGGGTGTCGCGTGGGTCAAGCAACCCACTTGGCCTTCATCCTTATAGTCCGGCGCTCCGCATCGCGACTAACACGTTAATAGATAATTATCCAACCGAAAGTAGAGTGGTCACGATAACTGGCATGTCCAGATCAATAATCACCACTCTCCGATGTGTCACAACATGATGTCATCATCACTTTTGTATATTCGCGGTACATAGGCCTTCATAACATAAATGCTATGGCTCACTACGGTCTTTACGGTTGTTGCACCTGCCGGTTCGAGAGTCTTAAAAGCGTTCTGAAACCACGTCAACTAGGTAAATCTGAACATAATATCAATATATCTTTAAGGGTTATCTGGAACCAAATAGAGCTCTGCAAGCCCTTTTATAGTGGTCGCTCACTTGGGGGTCAGCCGGTGTCCAATTGAACATCAGTATGACCATCAGAGGCGGGCACTATAAGCTTAACTATGACACGCCGGGAGTTGGGCCAATCGGTACAACTTCCTGCCAGGGTCCAAGTGAACTCTGCTTGACCAGGGTCAAGGGTCAGCTACACAAACTAGGAAGTAGGTCGCAGGTGCGACCAATTACCTAGATACGCAAGAAAGGACTAAGGGTTGCAAGGAATTCTTTACAACACTTTCCCTAAATAATAATCACTTTTACAAGTGATTTCCATCCAATGTATAAATAATAATGTGAAATATTATTATTTATCATAATTCAATAAACATACACTCTCTTATGAATTATTTACTGGCCAAACTGTTCTTAGTTATTTATTAGACCCAATAGTGAGAATAATTGATAGCTGTGGTTTGGATATGGCGCGGACAAACTGTCAGCGCCAGCTAGTGGCAGAATAATAAGTAGTTTCCGATTTTGGACCGTCACAACTATCAAAAAGAGAACAAAGAAAGTTTTTAATAATGCTAAAACTAGGATTCGAGTGAGAAGTAAATTCATCTGTAACACATAGGATAGCGAGATGTGGAATAAATTGTCGATATATTTAATAAGGGTTGACCCCGCAAGGTATCGACTAAAGGTCTTCCTAGACAACCGAACAGGTGTTGGGTATAATTTCATATCTGACTAGGAAATTTAGTGGTCTTGTGTATTCACATACTCACTTCATTGATGGTGTAAATATACTCTACACTGGCCAACTGGAACTTCTAGAAGGTTGGGTAAGGTATGAAATCATACTACTGTGATTCATGCTACTTCGTATAGAGGCGCCAACCGGGCTGAGTTATACTACCCCATCGGGCTGAAATAAGGTTTTCCATCAAGCTGTGACCGTGTGATAAGAACCACTAAGAAATTCTAATACCCATTAAATAAAATTTTTTTTAGTATTTTATTCTTTGATAATCAATTACAGTAGTATAAAAATAATGGTTCAAATGAGCTGTTTATTTTTTCCATTTCTTGTACAGAGTGTATGGAACTCATGTGAGTTTTACACACTTTCTTGAAATGAAGGATAAAAGTATTTTTGTGCTTGTTATTCTTATCAGTACCAGAATCTGATTATGTTTAAAAATAAAATAATTCCTTTAATGTACATTCTACTTGAAGGATTGGCACATGATGTAGTGAGCGAAGCTGCGCCCACTGCCTCATCCCCGGCCAATAAAGAAACAGACCATGATCACTCGTATGTTACGAGGAGTACAACGTCGAGTATGGCCGATCAGGTGAATACACCTAGATGGCGACATACTTGGTCCCCAAGTCATGAGAGTCGAGGGACTTCCGTGGCTAGTAATTTACGTCATATAAGGGATGAATCCTTACGTAAAGGGACATCTCGGACGCCAACTAACTCTCAAAATGATCCCCGACATACTAATCGAATGCGACATGAGGGGGAGAGAATTTCACCTACCCCAGGAGAGATTCTTTTCCCAAAAGGGGAGAAAAGAGTCCGTCCTGACCGATGTCACACCTTTCTGGAACACCTTTCTCTTAATGTCTCAAATACCAAAGAGAGGAGATTCTGAATCTAGAAATTTTTCTCCACGGTATAGTCGACCTAGATCTCACTCGAGTTTTAGATCCACCATCCGTTCGCTACCAAGGCGACGATCCAATTCTTCAAAACAACGACAATCTCCACCGAGATATCGTCAATCACCCAAATCAGGACATAAACAATACTCATATGCGGAGGATATGAATGCCAAATTGTCGGCACAGAATTTGGATTATATGGCAGGTATCACAGCGGCTTTGAAACAGGGAAATAAAGGTCCAACTGGGCCTGTCCCGGCAACTATCTCAAGGGAGCTAAAATACCCATGTTTGACGGTACACAAGATCAGTGTATCAGTTTTCTAAATGCCATAAAATCTGTGGCGCAAGCCAGTGGGTTGACACTTGATGAAATCATTCATAAGGGGTTAGTGAGTTATTTACTCAACGACGCCTATGAGTGGTTTACGGAAAATCAAGAGACTTTCACGAACTGGGAGACATTTGTAACGCAGTTCAAAGATAGATTTTGTTGCGATATTCTGTTTTCTTATGTTTGTATTTATTCTGTACTCATTATTATATATAAGTTCTTTATTGAAATTATGTTGAATATTTATATGTGTACAGTAAGCTACTGTACAATTATGTATTATTGTGTTTATTTGTAAGTTGGCTATTCGAAGTTTCCGTAGTTTTACGGTAGTTATTTTTAGATTTTAAATAAAGTTTACTCACTTGCGTGTTTGCTAGTGAGGTGTCAAATGCCTCTCTTTTATTCCGGCTCCCACAGGATTTTCCAGCACCAAACAACATGGTTATGGATTCCAGCAGGTCAGCAACTGCATTCTGATGAATTTGTGTGGTTTTTGGGTGCTTTTGAGCGTTTTTGCACTCTTATCGCGTGCGGAACTGGGTGCGAGTTTTTCGAGGCCTACTTGTGAGTTCGCGAGGCCTATTTGCGAGTTTTATCGATCAGCGGTGAGCGGTTTGAGTTTGTCTCCGCTCCAAGCGAAACAAACAAAGGTAATTAGTATATTATCTTATTTATTTGGCATTTTACTGCCGTGTTTGAAAATTTTACAGTCCCGGACACCATTTTCGTCACCTTGTGCGATACAAGGTCGTTTGGATCCAATTGGATTTTTATCGTGTCGGGCTGTCTCACGATCGTTTTGGAGCCAACGGAGTGGTTTTTGAAGTGTGTGCGCCGTTTTCTACACGTTTTTGGATTATTTTCGTCGTGTTACGTCGTTTGGAGCAGTTTTAGACCGACATTTTTGGCGATTACGTGGTTTTTGACCTTCTTGAGCGACTTCTGGATTTTTAAGCAGCATTGGAACTAAAATTCACGAACAATTAAGCCAGGAAGTCATCATAGAAGCCTACATCTTGAAGCCGTCACTCCTTTAGTGGAGATCTTTACTTTTATTTGTTGTCACTATTTGTCCTTTTCCAATTTTTCACCTTCGAGGCCACCTAACCTTAAGGGACTTTTCTTTTCATCCCGAGGATCTGGTACATGGTGCCTCCCTATCTGTCATTTTGGTGGGAATTATTGTCGTGATAATATTTTTTTTTCGAGCGATTTTCAGGATCGAAAAGGATCGGATTTGATCCTCCGAGGTTTTGTTGAGATTTTTGGAATATTAATTGATTTTTGGGTTATTTTTATGAATTCGAGCGGAATTTTCACAATTTTTGGTGTGTTTATTGAAGATAAACCAGTTATTTTTCATATTATCGAGCTTTATTGTTTTGTTTACGGATGTTTGGAAGAAATTCGTATTTTTCGAATTCTTTTATTTAAAAAGATTCCAATTTGTGCGTGGTTTTTGATCCTTGCACAGTTACAGTTTAAATTAAGTTTCTTTTTAGTGTTAGCAGAGTCAGTTAACAAATTTTTCGAGAATTTTTGAAACAGAATTTTTCAAACTATTCAGGTTTTTGGGTTTATTTTTGGCAAGTTGCGAACATATTTCGCATTAATTAATATATTTAATATATTGTTTATAATATTTATTTAATATATTTAATTTGGGGTTTTCACGTAATTTATAGTTATATTACGGGAAGTTTTTGCGAACTTAATAGTTTTAGGTCCGTAAATTTAATTCTTGCTATTTTCGTTTTTGGGAATCGCGTTTCAATTTAATATGGTCGAACGAGAGTGTTTTGAGTTTTAAGAAACTCAATGAGACAAATTACGTTAGTTGGAAGCGTGATATGTTGGCCAGTAAGGGGTTAAGCAAGTTTATTGATTCAAAACACGCTGTTGCTGCCGGTGCAACAGCAGATGTCGTTACGCAATTTGATACCGAGCAATCTAAGGCGGGTGGTATTATTTTCTTAGGAATTGAGGATAAACTAAAATGTTTATTAGATGGTTTAGTCGGGCCGGTTGAGAGATGGGAGAAGTTGGGACATTGAACACAAATCCAAAGCGCGTATTTCTAGGTTATTGGGGGAATTCAACTTAGCACAAATGAAAGAAAATGAAAGCATTATTTTATTTCTGAATCGGATAACCCAATTAGTGAGAGATCTAGAATTAGCCGGCAAGAAAATTCCTGATGATGACATACCGTAAGGGCGGGTGAATGTGGCCAAAATTTTCAGAAAAATGTTAATAACTAAATAATAGTACAAGATAAAAATGTAATTTTTGTCCTATTATGGGGCTTAAGTAAGGTGTACACGCTGCAATACGTTTGTTTTTCAATTCTAAGTGGTTTTTGCTTTTTAAAAAATTATGGGGTGGTCACATTGATCCTCAAGGTCGGGTCAATATGACCATGTCTTTAATGTTAATGAAATGGCTATATTCTACCTTTTGTAGGGTCAATGTGACCAGGAAAAATGTTTTTAAAAAAGATTTTAATATATTTTTGTTTTTATTTAATTTTTTGTAAAGTAGTACTGACTTGAAATTATCAAAAAATTCTTTTATTTCGTATCAAAAAGAAAGGTTCATTTCTTATATAATTTTTTGATTACAGCTTTGTATAACATGTTTTTAATCAGTTTAATCACCTGAGATTAATCACATTTTAATTAGTTTTATCACCTAAGTTTAATCACATTTATATATAAAATTTTTCTCAGGCATATTGTTCTTGAATTGTTTTATAGCTGTATCTTTATGGTCAAAGTAATCTTTCAAAATCATTTTGAAGTCATGCTTGTCAATTGGAAACCCACTTTCAGACATCAGAATCAAATGATTTGTGAACATTTCTTCCTCTTCAACAGATAAGATCAGCTGTCCACCTGGTTTCAAAGTGTGTTTTCTGTGAATTTTATTCTGTAATGTGCATCTCGGTATTCCAAATCTTATGCTGGCTTCTCGTTGCGAAAGCAGGCCTCCAACAACCATTTGTAATGCCGTGTTGATTGTTTGATCATCGTGTACCTTATTCCGACGGCATCCAGGTCTAGGTTTATATTTGCTTGGCATTGTTACAACCTTAAAATGATAATTTAACAATAACATAAATATTTGTTGACACTACTATGATCAAAAACAAAATACAAATCCTATTCTGGAAGACAAACCATGCTACACAGTAGGCGCAGCCATCTTGCTTTCACTAAGTAAAACAACTTCCAGTGGAGGTTGAATATGGCCACCAGGGACCACATTAGCCCTCCAATGTAACTGTTGTAGGTTTGCTTGTTTTTTTTTTCTATTGAGGACAGAATATTATGATATTATATTTTTTTTCTAAATGTAAACATGTTATAGAATGTACTATTAATTTGTGGTCTCTCAATAATTGCTCATTTTTTTTCTACAGACCACTTTTATACATGTATAATTTCCGTATCATACACACCGTGCAGCAAAAAGATACTTGGAGGATTAAAAAATTCATATTTTTGGTTCTAACTTTTTTTTATGTAAGCTGAATGTTTACAAAATCAAATGCTGAAAACACAAATTCATTAATTTAATTGGCGGAAAGTCTAGGATTTTTTTTCTGCAAAATTATTTTTCGGATGCATTCACCGGCAGGGGCCAAATACACCCGCCCTTACGGTAGCTTACAGGATGACCTGTACCTTACCACCCCAATATAGTAATGCAGTTAGTGTGTGACGATCCGATATTCGGGGAAATTACCAAGTGATAATAACCTCGAAATACCGACTAAATCACTAACTACTACGCGAGATTTGGAAGTGATAACTTGGTGTGTGGGAATTGTACGGAAACTCAGAGGGAAAATATACACATAACTTATCAAAACATAACAATATGAATTTATTAACAAAGCACTGACTAACAAGTTACTTATACAAATCTAAAGCCAGGAATAATATGCTATCGAACAGAAATATCATAGTGTAAATATATGAGGGTGAATCTGGGTTATATCTAGGCCTGGAGATCTATCTGGTATTCCTGGTTGGTCTGAAGTGGTTCTAACAGGATTAGGATGGAAGATCGATCTGACTAACGGTTGACTTTTGACTGTATTCGTCACAAGGTTTGGGCTGACATTGCCGAGTGACAATGCATCCCAGACAGATGATGATCAATACTCGGGCCATCTGACCAGAGTGTCGCTAACAAGGCAATACGATAACATAAATACCGTAAACGAGAGTTGAGTGTGGTGTCGCTTGGGTCAAGTAACCCACTTGGCCTTCATCCGTATAGTCTGGCACTCCGCATCGTGACTAACACGTTAATAGATAATTATCCAACCCAAAATAGAATGGTCACGATAACTGGCACGTCCAGATCAACAATCACCACTCTCCGATGTGTCACAACATCATGTCATCATCACTTTTGTATATTCGCGGTACATAGGCCTTCATAACATAAATGCTATGGCTCACTACGGTCTTTACGGTTGTTGCACCTGCTGGTTCGAGAGTCTTAAAAGCGTTCTGAAACCACGTCAACTAGGTAAATCTGAACATAATATCAATATATCTTTAAGGGTAATCTGGAACCAAACAGAGCTCTGCAAGCCCTTTTATAGTGGTCGCTCACTTGGTGGTCAGCCTGTGTCCAATTGAACATCAGTATGACCATTGGAGTTGGGCACTATAAGCTTAACTATGACATGCAGGGAGTTGGGCCAATCGGTACAACTTCCTGCCAGAGTCCAAGTGAACTCTGCTTGACCAGGGTCAAGGGTCATCTACACAAACTAGGAAATAGGTCGCAGGTGCAACCAATTACCCAGATACGCATGAAAAGAGTAATAGTTGTAGGGAATTCCTTACAACACTTTCCCTAAATAATCATCACTTTCACAAGTGATTTCCATCCAATGTATAAATAATAATGTGAAATATTATTATTTATCATAACTAAATAAATATACACTCTTTTATGAATTATTTACTTGTCAAACTAGTCTTAGTTACTTATTAAACCCAAAAGTGAGAATAATCGATAGCTGGAGTTTGAAGTTGGCGCGGACAAACCGTCAGCGCCATCTAGTGGCGGAATAATAAGTAGTTTCCGATTTTGGACCGTCACACATCACCCCGTTTTAAGCGAGAGACAACGACTCCCGCGAAAAATAATATCCGAGTGAATATTGGAGCAACGCTACAATCCAAAACACGGTAAACAACCTTATTATTTGCTCTCGACCCGTATCTTAATGCTTAACAACATTAAAATAATTGCACAGATGAAGTAACTCGCGAAATGCGTTCATCTGGTGTGAATAACGAGTCACGTGATCCGTTATCCACATTCGAAGTAGAAGCCCCAATATAAACATGGCGATTTACATGAAGACAACTGTTCGAATGTTACGGAAGTTTTACTGATCCATGTATTTCAATTCATGATCGAAATTAATAAAATAATTCCGACCAAAAATCAAATTGTATTGTTGGAATATAGAAATGGAGTCATTCACTTCATGGAGAGTGAATTGCCGGAAAATGAGAAAGAATCTATGAAGAAAATAAAACAACCTTTTTTATTGTGCCGAGCAAATTGTCGGCAAACAATAACAAACAAAAATCGAATTCTTACAAAACTAACTTATGCTTAAATCTAACATTAAAATTATGATTCTAAATTCGGTATCGCCAATCTCGACTGGGGTTGTGCGACACCTGAATTGAACAACACAATAAAATTAAAACATTATATATACTAATTATCAAAATAAATACATATCCATTTCTTAGAATTAACATTTATGATTTTAGAAACACTAAAACAATATATACTCCAAAATCTTTAGTAGGTAAGAAGTTGAAACGCAAGAAAATAGCTTTTATTGTGCGAGTTCAATTGGACTCGGACGATAAACAGAAAACTCAATGTACAAGGAGAGGAGAATTTTGCTAGTGCGAACTACTTCTCTCTTTCCAGTTTTTTGTAATCGGCCCAGTTTTGCGGTTCTTTTCTGACGGCGGCGACGGCAGCTGAAATAGCGACTTCATTCGGAGTGGCGACTTCTTCTGACTCGGCGGCTTCAGTTGGAGCCACAGCTTCGTCTCCATCTTCTTTTGGCTCGGCATCCGATGACTCTGACTCGGCGAGAGGTGCGAGTTGGAGAACATTCTCCTCTACGGACATCTCGTCACCTGAGTTCAATTTTTCGGATTCCACTTCGTCCACTAGCATGGAGAGTTCCTCATCTGGTTTTTCGATAATGGACAGGGAAACTACTTCCGGTTTTGGTGATTCCTTAGCTCCGACAACTTCCTTCAATAATTCCTCGGCAGCGGCGACAATTGGTCTACGGATTCTGGCAGAGTATCTCCCTCAGCGTTGGCTAATTGTTCGAAGAGAGCCGAGGAACGTTCCTCGATCTCTTTTTGCCATCCGTTAATTTCGGAAACCTTTTCCTCGAGCTGGAGTCGAATATCCTCGCCTTCGTAGGTTTCCAAACGTCCACCGGCCGTACAGACTCCTGGGCGTTGGCAGACTCAAATACCATCCTTGATTGATGAAAGGTGAAGCAGATGGAGAGGGCTCGACCATGGTTCGGATTAACATCGCGTTCCACAAGTCTTCTGCTTCCTCGAATGACCGCTGATTCCTCTTACTCAAAATAAGCTTCAAAATCGCGGAGGCTTGATAGATGGCGGCGAGATTGTCGCGTCCCTCGTTTCGAGCCTTTGAAATCTGTCTGGCCAGAATTCTCAACGCTGGTAAGTAGTGCTCCGCTTCTTGCTCACGCACCGACTTCTCCAAATCTTCGCGGGGGTTGTCAAACGGCAACACAACGAGAACTTCTGGTTCCGCGGGCGTCACTTCCGGTCTTCTAATCGAAACACTACCTTTCTCGTCTTTTCTTGTTGGGTCTAGTCATTGTGCCGTCGGCAAGGAGTAAAGGGATCCATTCTTGTGGAAGCACGACTCTGGCTCCGTCGGGCGAGGTCTCGAGCGAGAGGAACTGGGGGTCGGTCAAGATCGCTTCTCCACACTGGGTTTGGATTAACTGGCATCGGGGGACACGTCGACCATTTTTCGCTTTTTCTCCTCCACCTTCGATACCTCGGGCGAGAATCGGGATCAATTCCTTCTTTCAAATTTCCTTTCGGGGCCGAATCTTCGTTCCCAAACAGTTAGGACACTGGGCTGCGTTGTTCGTAAAACCGGCTGCGACGAGCCAACCT
>JH431871.1:0-10051 GCA_000239455.1 Strigamia maritima | reverse complement strand
GTTGAGACATATTTGGTCCGTATGTATGATTGAGTTATTTTTTTAGGAACTTTTATTATTTAAAGGGGGAATTATTGTCATGTGTGTTGGGTAAATACTAAAAGTTCATGGTATTGTTACCTATTAGTTAGAGGTTTTGGTCATGTGTTGTGTTTTACACATTTTTCAGTTTATAGGAGCGAATGTTGGTTTGTAAACTGGAAAATGTGGTATTTGTGTAATTAAGTCCATTGTGCAAGTATTTGTTTAAGTTGCTTTAATTTATTAGCTCATTGCATTCTGAGATCAGAGGTTTTTGGTTTATTGTTTGCAGCCTCTGGTTGAATTGTTTGTTAAATTACCGATTGGTAAATTTATTTTGTTTTCATAATGTGTATATTACCGATTGGTAAAGTTATTTCGTCCTCAGAATGCTGATTTTTATTTTATTAGACAGATTAAGTGTGTGACTTGATTGTTTTCATGTATTATTTATCATGAGGTGATTCATCCACACCATCTAGATGTAAGTGGATGAATATTGTGCCTGTTTGCTTGTGAAAAGCATATTTGATGACAGATATGGCATAACTGCACTTATGTTCTATTTTTGGCATACCTGTCATCAACTGATTGATTTGTTCTCTGGTTTGAGATTAATTTTATACTCTCTTACACTCTCTTCCTGTATATTCACCTGTGCAAATGGCTGCCAAGTTGAGTGGCTCTTAAGAATAAATTTTCCATTGGATTTTTATCATGCTTGTGTGAGTTTTTTGTCAAGTTTCCATAATAGCAGCAAGTGTGGACAATGAGTGTGTGATGCAGGGCGAATTCAAGTCATTTTGCAGCAGGAATACATGTATGAAGCAAGGCATACTGAGGCAGAGTAGCAGTGTAGCACCTTTAGGCACTAGTTTCATGTTTGTACCTTATGTGGTTTTCTGTGTGCCCAAAAGAAACCAGTTGGGCAAAAATTCTGAATTTACTGTGGGATACTAAGAAAGGTACGAGAAATTCAACTAGCCTATCGCCGGAGCGCTGTGACAATTATTTAGAGCCGACTTTTTGGAGTACTGGAATCGCGGCAACTTTTGGCCGCAGCCGGGCCACCGAGTCCCGCCGAGCGATCTCGGATTTCCCATCGAAATTCAACTTTGCAGAAAACATTGAAAAATCGCTTCCACTGTGATTTCTGGACATTGGAGTGTCCAAAGGTCCTGGCCATCACCGATAGGTCAACAATTGGTAGCAGAGGGTGGTTTAGTGGTCCAGGACAAGCACCTAAAATTGCCCAAAAGTCACTTTGGGCAATATTTGTAAGAATTCTGCAATTTTTCGATTTGAGCAGTTATTGTCTTGTTTTTTGAGCGTTTAGGATTTAAGCGCAATTTAATTGCAATTGGCAAAATTGACCAAGCAGGTTTTCATATAAATATTTTCAAAGACCAAATGAGAGTGTTTAAGTCTGATTCTCGAGCTTGTTCGTTGTTAGGTAAGCTTGATGGTGAGCTTTACCGTGTTCAGGGCGCAATCCAGTACAGAAATAGTAATAAGAAAGAATTGAGTTCTGGAACTTGTGGATTAGAAGCCCATACAACTAGCAAGGTCGAGAATATGTGTGAAAATGCCCAGTTATGGCATAAACGTTTTGCTCATGTTGATGTCAATGGCCTAAAGAAGTTGAATGGTGATAATTGTGTGAAAAACTTAGATTTAATGATGAAAACCAATATTTGTAAAGACTGTGAAATTTCAGATTTGACAAGAATGAGTGTGAATTCCAAAAATGAAGTAGTGACTTCGAAACCACTAGAGTTAATTCGGATTGGGGTGTGGAGACCAACTAAAACTAAGTCATTGGGTGGTGCAAATTATCTATTATTTTTAATTGATGACTATTCTCGTTACAGTTGGGCCTTCCCACTTAAATACAGTGATGAGGTGTTACCAATTTTTCAAAAGTTTCAATTAAGGGTTGAGAAATTGAGTGGTTTTAAAGTCAAAAGAGTGAACCTTGAAAATGGTAAACAGTTAATGACCTTGGCCTTTCAAAATTATTTAAACCAAGCAGGAATTCTTGTCAAGTCAGAGGAGAATGACAACCAAAAGGTCAAGAATGTGACAAAAGCCTTTATTGATACAGTTATTTTACTTGTTAACGGTATTTTCAAAGAAACCGGTATGCCAAAATTTTTGTGGCCTGAACTTGTGTTGTCTGTCACATATTTATTGAATAGGTATCCCAACCTGTATATTAAAGGGCAAATCCCATATGTTCTGTGGCGTGATCGCACCTTGTCAATGGGCCATATTAGAGTTTTAGGTTCATTGGTGAGTGCTAAAAATCCAAAAGCCTATGATGGTGTAGGGTCTTTCAAGACGGGCTATTTGGTAGGGTATGCGATGCGCAAAATGGGTTACAGGGTCTGGGATCCCAATTCAAATGTGATCTACGAGTTAAATAAGATAGTTTGTAATGAGCGAGAATTATTTGGCAATACAAGGAAAACAAGTAACATTCAAACGGAGGGAAACCAAGAGGTTGAACCATATCATGACCCAGGAGTTTCGAGTGACAGTGAGGATGATGACATCACTCCCTCAGCACCTAAGCTATTAAAAAACAGGTGTCAGTTAAGGCTGATGATGTGAATGGTCAGTCAACTTCGACTATTACAATGAGACAAAAGTCCAGTTCTGTTTCGGGACGTCCTCCTAAGGGGATATTGAGGACCCCAGTGATGAGTAAACCTGGTTGGGAACGTGTCGAAGTAGAAAGGCAGTCGGGGACATCTAAAGGAAGGAAAGATATTTATTTTTATCCCCCTAATTCTAAATTAGCCTTGAGAAGTGTTCCTGAGATGCAGAATTATTTTAAAAGTGTTTTGAAAGAAAGATATGACCCCCACTTATTCAATTGGAAACCCACACCTGTAGAGAGATCTAGTCTAGCTAAGTCAAACGAGACACTTTTACAGTCTGAGCCAGGTGTCCCTGATATTAAAGCTGAGCCAAAAGAATCGGTTGAGACATATTTGGTCCGTATGTATGATTAAGTTATTTTTAAGAACTTTTATTATTTAAAGGGGGAATTATTGTCATGTGTGTTGGGTAAATACTAAAAGTTCATGGTATTGTTACCTATTAGTTAGAGGTTTTGGTCATGTGTTGTGTTTAACACATTTTTCAGTTTATAGGGGCGAATGTTGGTTTGTAAACTGGAAAATGTGGTATTTGTGCAATTAAGTCCATTGTGCAAATATTTGTTTTAGTTGTGTTAATTTATTAGCTCTTTGCATTCTGAGATCAAAGGTTTTTTTATTGTTATTTGCAGCCTCTGATTGTATTATTTGTGTATATTACCGATTGGTAAAGTTATTTCATCCTCAGAATGCTGATTTTTATTTTATTAGACAGGTTAAGTGTGTGACTTGATTGTTTTCATGTATTATTTATCATGAGGTGATTCATCCACACCATCTAGATGTAAGTGGATGAATATTGTGCCTGTTTGCTTGTGAAAAGCATATTTAATGACAGATATGGCATAACTGCACTTATGTTCTATTTTTGGCATACCTGTCATCAACTGATTGATTTGTTCTCTGGTTTGAGATTAATTTTATACTCTCTTACTCTCTTCCTGTATATTCACCTGTGCAAATGGCTGCCAAGTTGAGTGGCTCTTAAGAATAAATTTTCCATTGGATTTTATCATGCTTGTGTGAGTTTTTGTCAAGTTTCCATAATAGCAGCAAGTGTGGACAATGAGTGTGTGATGCAGGGCGAATTCAAGTCATTTTGCAGCAGGAATACATGTATGAAGCAAGGCATACTGAGGCAGAGTAGCAGTGTAGCACCTTTAGGCACTAGTTTCATGTTTGTACCTTATGTGGTTTTCTGTGTGTCCAAAGCAAACCAGTTGGGCAAAAATTCTGAATTTACTGTGGGATACTAAAAAAGGTACGAGGAATTCAACTAGCCTATCGCCGGAGCGCTGTGACAATTATTTAGAGCCTACTTTTTGGAGTACGGGAATCGCGGCAACTTTTGGCCGCAACCATTGTGATTTCTGGACATTGGAGTGTCCAAAGGTCCTGGCCATCACCGATAGGTCAACACATTCTCCTCTACGGACTTCTCGTCACCTGGGTTCAATTTTTCGGATTCCACTTCGTCCACTAGCATGGGGAGTTCCTCATCTGGTTTTTCGATAATGGACGGGGAAACTACTTCTGGTTTTGGTGATTCCTTAGCTCCGACAACTTCCTTCAATAATTCCTCGGCAGCGGCGACAAATTGGTCTACGGATTCTAGCGGAGTATCTCCCTCAGCATTGGCGAATTGTTCGAAGAGAGCCGAGGAACGTTCCTCAATCTCTTTTTGGCATCCGTTAATTTCGGAAACCTATTCCTCGAGCTGGAGTCGAATATCCTCGCCTTCGTAGGTTTCCAAATGTCCACCGGCGTACAGACTCCTGGGCGTTGGCAGACTCAAATACCATCCTTGATTGATGAAAGGTGAAGCAGTTGGAGAGGAGAGATGGAGATGGAAATCTGTCTGGCCAGAATTCTCAACGCTGGTAAGTAGTGTTCCGCTTCTTGCTCACGCACCGATTTCTCCAAATCTTCGCGGGGGTTGTCAAACGGCAACACAACGAGAACTTCTGGTTCCGCGGGCATCACTTCCGGTCTTCTAATCGAAACACTACCTTTCTCGTCCTTTCTTGTTGGGTCAGTCATTGTGCCGTCGGCAAGGAGTAAAGGGATCCATTCTTGTGGAGGCACGACTGGTTCCGTCGGGCGAGGTCTCGAGCGAGAGGAACTGGGGGTCGGTCAAGATCGCTTCTCCACACTGGGTTTGGATTAACTGGCATCGGGGACACGTCAACCATTTTCGCTTTTCTCCTCCACCTTCGATACCTCGGGCGAGAATTGGGATCAATTCCTTCTTCCAAATTTCCGTTCGGGGCCGAATCTTCGTTCCCAAACAGTTAGGACACTGGGCTGCGTTGTTCGTAAAACCGGCTGCGACGAGCCAACCTGCGGAGCCGCAGAGAGGACACGAAACTTCGGTAGCATAGTCAATAGAAAGCGCAATATGAGGCGTTCCCATCGCAAGATCCCTCTTACACTGGTCACGTCGCGCCTTCAATCCTTTGTTGATTTTGGCGGCCTTGGCTTCGGCTGCCAAACGCTTTTCCCGCTCGATACGCTTTTTCTCTTTTTCCTCGGCGGCGGCCGCGACTGCGGTCTCCGCAATGACTGATCTCCGTGCTGCTTCGACCTGCAGCGCTTCGCGTTCTCGGTACGAAAGATGGCGTCTCCTCTGCTCCATTCCCGCGGGTATGTAGTTGGTGACTATTGACGTCAGAGTCCTACCAGTCGATTGGCTGTTGGAGGGTTTGGACGCCGTGAAAGTCACCTTACGCGTGCTAGAGTCTGATGATGAACTTCCACCGGATGGTTTGATGTTTCCAATTGCTTTCTTCGAAGACTGGTCCGTACTCGAGTGTCCGCTAGCGCGCTTGGCTGCTAGCGTTCGATTGTCGTAGTGGTCGTGAGGTAGTCGCATCCAGCCTTTCCTGGCAGCTCGCGTCAACCACCAACAATACTTTTCCGTCGTGGCCAGCAATGGGTTCCTCGCAACTGCGGCGGCAACCAACGCTACTTGATCGAAAGTTCGTGGTTGTTAATTTATGTTCTCATTTAATTTGTATTTATTTAATATATTATGTTTCTATTCATTATGTTTTGTTGTCTCCTGTGAGACACTGTATTAATTGTATTTTATATTCGGGTGTCACCTATGGACTACCGTAGGTTTTTGGTGCCACCTATATGTTTTTAAATAAAAAGTTAACACTTGCGATATTGCACAGTGTACATGCAACACGTCTCTCCTTGTCTCCAGCTCACACACCAAGTTCTGACCAATTTCCTGCACTATTACAACATGGTTATGGGCCCAGGCAGGTTTGCCACTACTTTTTGATGTTTGCAAGGTTGTTTTTGGTGTGTTTGGCCTGTTGCGTGCGATTTTCGAGCGCGAGGTCGCAACTCGAGTTCGTGAGGTCTTATCGCGAGTTGCGAGGAGAAAACGTGAGCGGTTTGTGTGTGTCTCCAACCGACTGGAGACACAGTCAGGTAATTCCTGATATTTGTTGTTTTTTGGGCGTTTTTATAGTGCCGGACGCCATTTTTGCCGAATTGAAGGACGACTCAAGGACATTTCGGATGCAACTGCATTATTTTTGCCACAACGAGCCATATATCGAGGGATTTTGTGTTTGACCGCTTGGACATTAGCGAGTTTGGCGAGTTCTAGTGCTTTTTCGTCTGTTTTTGGATTTTGCGGATCAAAATTCACGAACAATTACCACAGGAAGTCACCACTGAAGCCTTCATTGGAAGACGTCGCTCCTTTAGTGGAGATCTTTACTTTTTATTTGTTGTACTTATTTGTCCTTTCACATTTTCACCTAAGAGGCTACCTAATCTTAAGGGACATTTATTTTCATCCCGAGGATCTGGTAGATGGTGCCTTCCTATCTGTCATTTTGGTGGGGCTTATTGTTGCGATAATATTTATTTTGAGCATATTTTCAGCTTTTCTAAAGGTCGGATTTGACCTTCTAGGTTATTTTGAGTTTTCAGCCTTATTATTCGAATTTTTATTCGTTTTTGCGTATTTGAGCGTTAGTTTTGTATTTTTGGTGAGTTTGTTGACTCTAATTTTGTTGTTTGCTCGATATTATCGAGATTTCCTAGCTCATTTACGAGTGATACAGGAAAAACTCAAGGTTTTTGAGTTTTCAGGTCGAGATTTGAGTTTTAGTACGTTTTTGTTTGTTTTTCGCAAGTTTGAGCTTACTTTGCGAATTTCCCACGTTGATATTAATTTTGTATTGCGTGTTTCTCGAATATTGATCGGGATTATCAGTTTATTTGAAGTTTTGAGGCAAAAATTTCAGATTTTAGGATTTTTGCGTGCTCTTATTGTTTTTACTTTATCGGAGAGTAGTTTAGCTTTATATATTTTTGAATTTTTGAGTTCAAATTCATTTGACTTTCTCTTTAAGCTTAGAATTTGGAAAATATTTTTCGAATTATTCAGTATTGTTAGGTTTTTGGGTTTAAGTTTTAAGGTCTTAGTGCAGCTTTGCAGTTTAAAGTGTAGTTTGCACATTTCCGTGTATTTATTGGAACCATATTCGGTTTTTGAATCCGTATTAATATAGTTTATTAATACGTTTATTAGTTTTTGATTAGAGCTTGTGATTAGAGATTTGTGAATATTCGGAATTAATTTTTGGATTTATTTGCCTTATTATAGTTTTAGTAGTAGGGTTAACAGGTGTTAACATCTATATTAGCTTTGTATATTCCGCTTTGGATCATTTTAGAGTTTAAGATGACGGAAAAAGACGGAATCTTGAGTTTCAAGAAGTTAAACGAACTTAATTATGTAAGTTTGTGACGATCCGATATTCGGGGAAATTACCAAGTGATAACAACCTCGAGATACCGACTAAATCACTACCAACTACGCGAGATCTGGAAGTGATAACCTAGTGTGTGAAAATTGTGTGGAAACTCAGAGGGAAAATGTACACATAACTTATCAAGACATAACAAGGGGAATTTATTAACAGAACACTGACTAACAAATTACTTATACAATTCTAAAGCCAGGAATAATATACTATCGAACAGAATATAATAATATGAATATACGAGGGTAAATCTGGAGTATGCCTAGGTCTGGACCTCTATCTGTCATTCCTGGTTGGTCTGAAGTTGTTCTAACAGGGTTAGGATGGAAGATCGATCCGACTGACGGTTGACTTTTAACTGTAGTTGTCACAAGGTTTGGGCTGATATTGCCGAGTGACAATATGTCCCAGACAGATGATGATCGATACTCAGGCCATTTGACCAGAGTGTCGCTAACAAGACAATACGATAACATAGATACCGTAAACAAGAGTTGAGTGGGGTGTCGCGTGGGTCAAGTAACCCACTTGGCCTTCATCCTTATAGTCCGGCGCTCCGCATCGTGACTAACACGTTAATAGATAATTATCCAACCCAAAATAGAGTGGTCACGATAACTGGCACGTCCAGATCAACAATCACCACTCTCCGATGTGTCACAACATCATGTCATCATCACTTTTCTATATTCGCGGTACATAGGCCTTCATAACATAAATGCTATGGCTCACTACGGTCTTTACGGTTGTTGCACCTGCCGATTCGAGAGTCTTAAAAGCATTCTGAAACCACGTCAACTAGGTAAATCTGAACATAATATCAATATATCTTTAAGGGTAATCTGGAACCAAATAGAGCTCTGCGAGCCCTTTTATAGTGGACGCTCACTTGGTGGTCAGCCTGTGTCCAATTGAACAGCAGTATGGCCATCAGAGAAGGGCGCTATAAGCTTAGCTATGACATGCCGGGAGTTGGGCCAATCGGTACAACTTCCTGCCAGAGTCCAAGTGAACTCTGCTTGACCAGGGTCAAGGATCATCTACATAAACTAGGAAGTAGGTCGCAGGTGCGACCAATTACCTAGATACACATGAAAAGAATAAGTGTTGTAAGGAATTCCTTACAACACTTTCCCTAAATAATAATCACTTTTACAAGTGATTTCCATCCAATGTATAAATAATAATGTAAAATATTATTATTTATCATAATTCAATAAACATACACTCTCTTATGAATCATTTACTTGTCAAACTGTTATTAGTTACTTATTAAACCCAAAAGTGAGAATAATCGATAGCTGTAGTTTGAATATAGCTCGGACAAACAGTCAGTGCCATCTAGTGGCGGAATAATAAGTAGTTTCCGCTTTTGGACCGTCACACATCACCCCGTTTTAAGCGAGAGACAACGACTCCCGCGAAAAATACTATCCGAGTGAATAGTGGCATATGGCGACACTTCCAAAACACGGTAAACAATCTTATTATTCGCTCTCATCCCGTATCTTAATGCTTAACAACATTAAAATAATTGCGCAGATGAAGTAACTCGCGAAATGCGTTTATCTGTTGTGAATAACGGGTCATGTGACCCGTTAGCCACATTCGAAGTAGAAGCCTCAATATAAACATGGCGATTTACGTGAAGACAACTGTTCGAATTTTACCGAAGTTTTTCTGACCCATGTATTTTAATTCATGATCGAAATTAATAAAATAATTCCGACCAAAAAATCAAATTGTATTTCTTGAGTAAGGATATGGAGTCATTCACTTCATGGAAAGTGAATTGCCGGAAAATCAGAGAAGGAATGTATGAGAAAATTGAACAAAGAAGTTTTATTGTGCCGAGCACTTGTCGGCAAACAATAATTAAACAAAAAAAAATCAAATTATTACATAATTAACGGATACTTAAATTTAACATTAAAATTGAATCATGATATCGCCAATCTCACCTGGGCTTGTACGATATCACTCAAAATAAAACAAAATTTAACACAACTGTATATTAATATCAAAAATAAAGGTGATAACTTCTTAAAAGTAACATTTAGATTTAAAAGTTCGAATGATTGATTACATTAATAAATGACTAGAGAAGAGAAGGATATTTCTTGTCTGAGTTCAGGTGGACTCAGACAACGAGTAAAGAAAATACAAGAATAGCGGAAGACGGGAAATCGCTTTTCTACTTCTTCTTTTCTAACTTCTTGTAGTCGGCCCAGTTCTGTGGTTCTCTTCTGACGGCTACGACTGCAGCTGTAATGATGACTTCATTCGGAGTTGCGATCTCTTCCGACCCGGCGACTTCAGTTGGAGCTACGGCTTCGTCTCCATTTTCCTTCGCTCTCCGTCTGACGACTCTGACTCGGCGAGAGGTGCGAGTTGGGGAACATTCTCCTCGCCGGACTTCTCGTCACCTGACTTCGATTTGTCGGATTCCCCCTTCCGTCCACTATCATGGGGAGTTCCTCAATTGGTTTTTCGGTACTGGACTGGGAGACTACTTCCGGTTCGGGTGATTCCTGGGCGCCGACAACTTCTTTCAATAATTCCTCGGCAGCAGCG
>JH431870.1:221213-254322 GCA_000239455.1 Strigamia maritima | reverse complement strand
AAATTCAAATTTTTTATCCAAAACAAAAAAAGAAGCTTTTAGCCACCCCACTTTCACTTAGACACGTCCCCTAGTGACTAAAACCCACAACAAACTACTCAAATTTTAAAACCTCTGAAATTTCACTGATGAATCATCAGAAATTTGATACTTTTTTATTAAAATTAAAATAAAAAAATAAAAAATCCTAATAAATCAAACATTTCGTCTTTTTATCACCCCATTTCCCCATATTTCCAATTTCTCGCACTAAAAGGAAACTAATAATGTCCATAATGGCATTAGTGACTCAACGTGAGCCAAAATGGCGGAAAACAGTCCAAAATTAGGATTATTTTTAATTTTATTTTTATTATTATTTCTTCTTTGCATGTTATTAGATAAAAAAAATATATATATATAAAAACCCAACATCTTTTTGCAATTAAATTGAGCTTGTGGTTATACACAAAGTACAAACTAAGCGAAACGTTTGATTTATGTTTAACATACGTTTTGCGAGTCTATATTTATATACGCTTTCAATGGCGCGTATTGTTCGGTTTATTGTTATAAACTTGTATACTTTGAGCGGTTTAGACAGGTCGCATATGGCCTTATGAACTAGCCCTACTCGAAAGCATGTCATCGTTGAGTAGCGTGGAAATTCAAGAGTCATGCGTGACTATGTTGTAATGTTTGGAAATTTCAAATGAGTCCTGCATTTGCAATTGCTTTAAATATAGACTCGGTTGACAAATAAGTGTGGGTGAATGACATGTCTGGCCAGACAGGTTCTCAGGACATAATTTAAGTCCCTTGCTAAACAGCTTAGGATCATTACCCAAAATTAGCCAAAATTAGAAATGGCTGAATGTGGCCCGGATATAATGCTCCGGTCGATATTTTATCGAGTATTGTTTTATTGATGATCGATAAAATGAATTTTACTTGATTCTATAGTTAATAGCATTAAAAATAAAGATTACGACATGGAAATTTCTTTTTTAGTTTTTTTATCGACAAAAGCACTTTGATTTTCTAGAGTCGCCATTAGTTAACGAACACAGTAATTCAACAGAGGTTTAGTCGATAAAAAAAATCTTTCATGTCGTAAACTCCATTTTTAACAGAAAACTCAGAATTCAGTATAGCCTGTCCGCGTAACTCTATAGTCCATATTGGATTGGCTGGGACTTTTCAGGTCAACTATGTATTCCAAACCATGGTCACATGATCTCATCATCAAATGAAAAAATAATCAAAACATAATCAAATTCCGTTGAAACTTTACGTTGTGACAATAATGCTAAACTTAAAAAAATGTCTGTACATTACATTCTTCAAAATTCTTTTAAAAAAACTATAAAATAATGTTAATTTCATGTTAAAATAGATTTTTTAGTTCCAATTAGCAAACAAATAACCAAATCTATGTTAAACATTGGTTGATTACATAGGAATCAGTGCATTCAACTAGTAAGAAGCAACTTGATTCTGGTGACAGGTGGTTGCAGCTGGATGTTACATGATATACCCAACTCTTTTGTTATTAGAAAAGGGCAAAGCAGACACTAAATAGAGGAAACTCTGATTAAAGAAGTGGATAATTTCTTAAAGAACAACAGGATATCCTTCAAACTTGATACAATCATGAGCTCCAAAATCTCTATGGAATATTTAACATTTTCACAATCTCCCAATTTGAATTTAAAAAAAAGTTAGCAAAATTGAAGATTTCATGTGGGCTGATTGCTTGCACGAGGCTAGAATGCCATTAATTAAACCAGCAGATGTTATTGCTGGCCTGGCAGCCGCCTAATTTCTTCCATCATTACAAAATCATATCACAAACATATTTTTTTTTTTTTCAAAAAATAATATTACATCAAAACATCAAGGGTAACAGGGTCTTAAAATTGATACGCTTTGGTGAATTATACTCTCGAGAATAATGGTATGAATAAGGTCAACTCATCCGAACTCAGGTGTGCTTTGCGGCTCATATTTAATTCATTTCCCTACGAGGGAAAGCAATTAACATCAAAGCTGTTGTGTTGTTTAAGTTATCAACTTAATTTTTTTTTTTTTTTAGTTTTTAGTATTTAGAACTTTATATTAAAAATATTTGTACTGGAAGTTTTAATAATAATAATTTTTAATTAAAAATAATAAAAGAAAATTTCTATAAGCTGAAACAGGAAAATATTTGTGGCGAATTGCGTAATAGAAAATGCAATTTACACAAGAAATATGTAAGAATGTATGCAGGGAAGTTAGTTTTTGTCCCCCACAGCTTTGCTGCTTCGCTTTACTGCATTTTGATAATCTAAATTTTAAAAAAATTGAAATTTCAAATATTTCCGCTCATTTTCATGAGAAAAATGAATTTTTTAAATTTCATTATGTACCGAACAAGTTTCAGTACCAAAATGTAAAAAAAATCTTAATTGTAATGAACGGAAGACAACTATAGTTTTATGTATGTATGTATGTATGTATGTATGTATGTATGTATGTATGTAATTATTTATTTATGTCCAAGGGCAAAGTTGCAATAGAAAAAAAAATTTGCTTAAGTTTCGGGGCGAAGAATTGATTTATAAGGGGAAATCCAAGCGCTAAGTACAGCGTGTAGATTTATCCGCAAAATATGCAATTCAAATTGCCAATCCACTCTCACAAACCCATAAAAGTCCGCTACTATATAAATGAACATCCATATATCCATCTTAAACAAATTCAAAATAGCTTCCCCATGTTATTCCTATGGGAAGTACGGCAACATCGATTCCTTCGACAAACATCGAAATACTGCGAAAGCATTTACCAAGAACGTTTTCAATAAGAAAAAATCAGATATCCTTCCTATACTTTACCTATCTGGCGGCGGTTTTTTTAACTTGTACGTTAACGGTTCATCGTCCTCAGGTACCATAAGCTCATAAGGCCCGTGCGGCACCGATGTTCCATTCTTAGTCCTTGGTGGTGGAGTGGGTGCATCTCCATTCAAATCCCTAAATTCTTCTATGACAGCTAAAGGTGCCCTGGCTCCTTGCAGCAGGGGGACTGTTGACTGTCCAGATCCAGACTGAGCCGAGGCTGTCGACTTGCTAGCCATCAAGAAATCTCACGAGCGGCTTAAGACATTTTTAAAACCACAATCACAACTCAATCTCATTGGTTAGCTGCACATTATTCGGGTTTAGAACTCACTGGATGACGTCAAGACAATTCTTGTGGGTGTTGGGCCCCTGTAGCACATCACTGTTCTAGAAATCCGATTTGCATAGACAATTAATCCGCATTAATTGGTTATGAATGTTCAAAATTCACTCTACGGCCCTTTATGAATGAATAAATTAATAATTTTTCGTGTTGGTGGGGGATAGTGAAGCGTGAGGTGCGGTTGTTTTGACTGTGGCTCAGCGAAGATAGATCATCATCCTCATCTTGCGCTTATAGAGGCTTCCTCTTGGATCCCCATGAGCGAATAGACGGTTCCGTGACGTCATCCGTGCTTCCTCTTATCTTCGATTGTGTATTTTACCGGTTCGAATGTTGTTGATTACCTCTGAATCTAGTTATCTTTCTTTCAACTCGTCGAATTGTGAGAATGGAGGTAAAAACCGAATCCAGGAGAGAGAAGTCGATTAAATTCAATATTCGAGGGAAAAATTGTTACTTTCATTTTCGTTTTTGACAACAGATGGCGCTTCATAACGGATTGTTTTTTCTAGCTTCCGTCTGTTCAAGTTTAGACGGCAGTTTTTGTGTCAAATGTTCTATTTTTACCGTGTTTAGAGGAAGAAATCCGCTCAACATGTTAAGCACTTCGACCTTCTAGTTTTTTTTTTTTTTTTTTTAGATAAAGTACTTAATGTCATGTTCGAATCGAATTTCGGATTGCGTGATGTTAGATGAAATAGTTAATATGAAGTCATAGCCCAAAATAACGTTATTAAATAGATATATAATTTCAGAAATATAATAGTATTTAGATTCTATTACTATTAGTTGTCTTCCGTCGATTTCGGCTAAAATTTAACTTCTAAAATACCAAATACGCTAATGCTGTAAAAACTATCTTTTTTTCCCAAACATTATTGGATTTGAATTTTGATATGCTAGTTTTAAAATAAAATTTAACTACTTTATCTAAAACCATAGTACTGAGAACCAATAACTGTGCTTTCGACCATTCGCTGCTGATCTCCCTCAGTCATTCGCTAAAGTTGTTAGATATTTAGCTTTTAGTCCAATATTGTATTACCCGTATTTAAAGTTAATCTGCTAAAGCGCTTTTAACTGTTTACAATGAGTCAATGATCAACAGTGGCCATATTTGACTATTCTGATGCAAATTAGTCTTCATTGCATTCCATAAATGAATTTTAGAAGTGTTTATGTTTGATTAAAAACCATTTTCTGTTCGTGTGCCAAATAAAATGTGGATTTTAATAAACATAACACACTAATCTTACCGATCTCGAGGTGGTGTTTCTCTTATCACTTCATCTAGCGAAAGGTTCTTAAAGTTGAGCTCATCTGAAGTCAGGTTTTTATCTTCCCAGCTTGGACTCAGTTTGACTGGACGAGAGTCAATTATTTGATGATTATTTTCAGAATTATTGAAATCTAAAAAAAAAAAGAAATAAAATATAAAATTAATATATTTTATCAGAATCGGTGTCTAAATACAAGGATTGGATTTGAAACCGGTTATCAAGTTACAGTTCATGTTTTTTAATTTTGAAAAATTCAAATAGAAAATTCTTGATTTTAATTTAATTAATAGTTTGGTAATAAAATTCCCGAATCAGAGGTTCTCAATTACAAAAGTTTACGTACCATCATGTATCATCCGTTTGGACATTGTGGAATTAAAAGTTTAACCAATTCTTCACTATGGCATCACTAAAGATGCGGGACGTTTATTTAAATAACATATATAGTGTTAATGTTAATTCAATTGATATACTATAATTTAAAAAAATTATATTGTGTCCGTCCGTCATGTAAAACGTTTCTGAAGTGAAATAATCTCTGACCCGGGCATTAATATACATATGCCGGGCAATTTAATTTTAGCCGCATTGCGGTGGAAAACTTCTTGTCACATGTTGACAATTTTATTTACATTTTAATATGCAAAATAATTGTTTTAAATTTTTTTTTTTCTGGGCAGGATGCAAAAAGTTTCTTGCATACCATCCAAGATGGTGATCGTATACCACAGATTGAGAACAGCTAAAATATAACTTTAGTGGTTAGTTCACATTGAACGCAACCTAACTTAACGTAACTGTAGGAAAGTAACGTATGATTTTGTTCACACTGTTTGTAGACAGTAAATGTAAACCGACCAATCACGTAATTTCTCAATCCGTCTCGATTTTCATGCGAGCAGCAGCTGTCTTCTCATTTGGTTTCTTTAATTTCTTAAGTTACTTTACGTCCTACTTCAAAATCAATTTTTAAGTAAAAACTTAAATTTAGATCTATGATTTTAATCCCATCTTGCGTTACGTCATGGAGTGTTGTGAACACCAATGTGAACTAAGCATTAAATCAATTTTGTAATATTTCTTATTTCTATAACCAAAATACAACATAATTTCAACATTTGTGTTACTAGGTTAATACATCACCTCTGAGTCCTGGAATGCGAGTGTCTGGTTTGTTGGATTTATGCTGGTGATGATGAAAGGCAGTTGGGTGTTGATATGGATTGGTCCGAAGTAGAAGTTCAGTTTCCAGTTGATCATTTAATGTTTTCTCCATGCTGGTCTGATGGAAATGATTATTCTTATATGACATTCTTAAAAAAAAAAAAAAATTATATAATTAATTTTAAAAAAAAATTCTCAACAATAAAATTAGGTGAGACATTCTCCTAGCTCTGCCACCTGTCATTACCATGGTAACAGAGCCCCCATGGAAATGTAGCTTACTTACCTTATGCCAGAATCAATGCAATGAGCACACAAAATAATCACTGATTGTGATATCAACTATTTCCATTTTAGCTGTGTTCATCACACATTGAATATTTGCTTCAGCTCATCAAACACTCTTTTTCTCTTTTTCTTCCACACGTCAACTCCCTTTTTACTGGCTGCAATTCCGGAACCTGACATAACTAATCCAAGTTTCAATTAACAACGTGAGTTTTAGATATCAATAATTCCACTCCAGTTTTTTCCAACTGTTGCTATCTAATTAATTTTCCTAATACAATTTTTATTTTAATGAATAAAAATGATAAAAATTTAAATATATATTTTTTTTTTTAAGTAAACAAAGGATTGGTTTGTCTTTTTGTTTATTTATAAGGAAAAAAAGTGGTTTGAAGGCTGTTTTCACGTAACATCTGAAGGAAATTAAGTATTGTAATTTATTTCCTTAATTTTTTTTTCAAATTTTTTTTCTGATTAATAATTTGCATTCTTTGTCTGTGGATTCCGCCATTGTTGATATTTTGATTATTGATAATGTTTTATATGGTCTAGCATTGTTTAGGCGGTTTTAAGAGGGTTTGGTGATGATTTTGGGATGATAAGGAGTATAATTTATGGGTTTTTGTTTTTACCTTGATTAGACGCGATGGTTCGCGTGTCCACTATGAAGTTGGCGCCAACTGAAAGTTCGATCCTTAGTTACATAATGACCACGTGATGCGAGATATACAGAAAATGTTTGATAACATATCGGGAGATATATTCGTGTAATTAGCTCGGTTCTGATAGCAGACCTACTTTGGCCCGCTCTTTGACTCGAAAAGAGAACAAAATTGACATTGACACGTAAACGTGTTGCTCGCACGGTAGCAAGCTGCTTGTTGGTGAGGTGGCGCCGTACGGTGGTGAATAAATACAACATTAAATTAAAAACTATGGAAAACAAAAAGCTAAAGTAATTTTATTTGATTTTAATGTGAAATAAAATTTAAAAAACTCTCTTTTTGTATGTTTTACACTAGTTTCGTCTGAAGATTCTCCGGATTTGGAATTTGTTGCTTGAAATGTTTATTTTCGATGACTGAAACCGAAATTGGAGCCTTTCGAAAAGAAAACCAGGTTTTCGGACAACTTGTCGGTGCAAACACTGCTGATATTGTAAGAATTAGGTGACTTCCGACATCGAAGAAGCTGATGTGGTGCGCTGAGTCGCACATGCGTTTCAAAGTTTCCGCCAACATTAACGGACGGATGACCGCTTGCCACGCTAAATTGGTGTAGAGGACAAGGTCAACCACAGCCATCTGCCAACCGCTCGAACCTTTTTCATCTCCTAGAAAACAATACAAAGGAATTATATAAAACAAAAATAGTTATTAGTTTTTAATGAAAATAATCCTAGTTTTTAAATTAAATTGTAGTAAATTGAGTATATTGAGCAATAAAGTTTGTTTTTCACCTGTGATCTGCTTGGTCTGTCATTTCTATTTCAAGGATACCATATCATAACAAACAATATATTTCCGGGAAGTCAAAATATTATTTCAAAGCCCAATTTAGATATATTCTCTTTTTTAATATCATTTTGTACCAATTTTTAAGTCAAATTTTGCCAGAATTTTATCATTTTATTCATTTTTAAGTCAAATTTTGTCTGTTTCATCCATATTTAAGTCAAATTTTGTCTGTTTCATCCATTTTTAAGTCAAATTTTGTCTGTTTCATCCATTTTTAAGTCAAATTTTGTCTGTTTCATCCATTTTTAAGTCAAATTTTGTCTGTTTCAACCATTTTTAAGTCAAATTTTGTCTGTTTTATTCATTTTTAAGTCAAATTATGCCCAAATTTTGTCATTTTATCGATTTTAAGTCAAATTTTGTCTTTTTTTAAACCCGAATTTGTCTATTTCATCAATTATAATACACTTAAAATTGATGAAATGGAGAAAATTCGGGTTAAAAATTAATTCCATCAAATTTCTCTGGTTTTTAACTGGAATTCTGCTGTTTTAAATAATTTTCCATCATTTTGTAACATTTTCAATTTTGAAATCAAAAAGTTTTCTCATAAGTTTTCATCATCATCTCCATTTTCCAAGTCATATTTCAATAATCTAAGTTTGTTATACTATCAAAACCCATAATTACCTAACGAAACATTTAAACCCACCTGTTACATTAGACAAACACAGCTGCGACTCAACCGCTCTGCATTTAGTAACACATCTGTGCATCCATAGAACCATTAAACAGCAACTAATAACAAATGCAATAGGTAAAACCAACAACAAATATTTCTCCAAACGTCTTCTCCCTGCATTAACACTCAACGCCACTTCGCAGACCATAAATCCAACCTTATACTGAAACAAACTCGAATTCTTCGCATTTTCGACCGTTTCCACCGGTCGAAAATCTTCAATAAAATTAAAATAAACCTGCTCGGCACTTTTCCCGGTCTCAAAAACATTCCAAACAATCAGCGGCAACAACCAGACCGAAACAATAGCAAAAAACACTCGAAAAGTCGTCAAACATCTCAACTTGAGTACTTCAACGCGCACTTTCTCAACTGCATACACCAATAACAACACGAGGAATAGAAATCCAATAATATTGGCGGTCGAGTTCTGTATGAAACAATAGTTGCTGTACGTGATGAAGATCGTCGAGCCATTGAAGAGTCCGTAGAAGACGAAAGGGAACCAGGTGCAGATGTAGCATAAGTTGGAGGCGAAAATGCACACGTGGAGGATGTAGTGAAATCCGCGGTCGAATTTGCCTTCGCGGTAGAGTTTGAATAGACAGCTCAAGTTGACGGTGAATAGAAAGGTGATTAGGATTAGGCGAATGATGCTGGTGGCGATTACGATAGCGCCCATGGGGCCTGGAATGAAAATATTCGTGTTTGGATTTAGCATTTTTGTTTGTCAAGTGTTTTTGTGCGACTGTTGGAAGTAAATAAATGTCATGTGATCGTGATTTAGAGACGGGGCGTTACGTTTTGTGTGTTTGTTCTGTTATGTGTGATGGGAAGTGAAGTGTTGAAGGCAGTGAGAGCGGGACCTTTCTCATCATGCTCTGATTATTTGACTTGTGTTTCAATCTGTGTTAATTTTTTTTTTTTTTTTAATTGTTTTTTTTTTTTTTGTTTTTTTTTTTTGTTTTTTTTTTTAAATTCTAAGTATAGAAGGTATTATGTTGTTGCTGCTCCTTTTTTGAGGGGCTTTGCTGCTGAGCATTTGACTGTCATGGTAGGATGCACATTTTAATTTATGAATTTGAATTAATAATTTCCGTGTTTTTGCAGCATTAATAACTGTTAAATTGTATATATTAAATATTTTTGTGATTTAAAAAAATTAAAAATTAATTTTAACATAAAGGGGTTTTTAAGCTGAATAATTATTACCTATTTCTCGACGAATTTGTGCATTTATTAGGATTAAACATTAAAGAATCCGTTTTTGACGATTTTATACATGTTTATAACTAGGTCTAAGATAATATTTTTTTTTACATATAACAACACTGTATTTCTGGCATATGCGCACAACGCTGTCATGTGACAATCACAAACCAACATGGCAAAGCATTTTTTAATCATCTTCATTAAATCATTAAACATGCTGAAGAATGCCAAAACTCTGCTAGTTAAGCGCATTTTACGGGCTGACATGTATCCTCTCGATATAAAGCATTTCTCCGAACCAATCGGCTAAGTTTTAAGGAGGAGCACAACAAAGAATTCGTCTTTAATAATTGCAATGACTTTAATAAATGCGTGTTGTTGTAAAATATTGCGACATTTTCCCACATATTACTTGCATATTTGGAGTTTTTTTTAGCAACATATGAAATAAATATTTCAGCCATTTGAATTTTCTTAGCCCTGTTTATAACAATTAAAAATTAATTTTAAGTATTTTTTTTGTTTTTTTTTTGGCATTTTTAGATGTTCATAATGGAATTAAATTTTTATGTTTCGTGCTGAAAAATATTTTAAACGTTTTTATGTGATCAGAAAATCAATTTTGGACCATTTTAAAGTTTTTATTGAATTTTGTGCTAGTTTAAGCATTTAATTAGACTTGAGAAGTCAATTTTACTTACTTTACAATCATACTTACTTGGTTCGACCCATCTTGTTTCCAGGTGAATTCCACTCTTTGGATCCAAGACATTTTCATTATGATGAGAAATCATGATCAAACTTATTTTCCAGAATTAGAACTAATGAAAAAGATCATTACTTCTTTGCTCGATGTGCAATATGTATTTAATAATTATAGGACTGTAAATATTGATTCTTTGTTGAATTGAATAAGAAATAAATCCGAATTATTGGCCAATAAACTGATATGTGATCCAAACAACATGGTAACTCAATACTAAGTTATCTGAATTATAGATGCAATAAGAAATTTATTGCATAAATTGCTTTGTGCAATTTTTTTGTATTTTTTTACAAGAAAATTCGAGTTTTTTTTAGTGCAAATAAAGAAGCAATTGTTTTAATTTAATTACGTAATTACAAGTTTGGATAGAAATAATTTGAAAATTCTTTTTCTTAGAGGACCTAATCCGTGTATGAGAAAAAGAAAGACTCCCTGAAGTGCTAATCCCGTGGGGAAAAAGAATGATAATGGCGATTTGGTTAAAAAGTACATGGCGTATCCTGTCAATGCTGAAATACTCGTGAAACTCATAACAACCACCAGTTTGATGAAAATCTTTAAGCTGTAAGAAAGAAATAACCAAAATCAATACAACAACCTAAAGTATTTTGGAATACTAAAACAAAATTTCTCTCTCTAACTCATTTTAATTCTCTAGTCGAGCTGAGTCTAAAAATCATTGTTTCGTAGTCCAAAAATGTGCACGCCATTGTTAACAAACGAAAACGCTTGTAAAATATTTATTAAAAAAAAATTATTTACATAGGTTTTTGTATTGTTGCGCACATTTCAGGGCTATGAAACACTAGAGAATTAAAATGAGTTACCATCCCAGGTAACACCAAATGTTGCTGCAATGTTCCAAATGATACTTCTTCTAACATTGCTGCACTGTTGGCAACATTGCTGCACTGTTGGTAACATTGCTACACTGTTGGCAACAGTGCAGCAATGTTAGAAGAAGTATCATTTGGATCTTTGCATGCAACATTGGTGTTACCTGGGATAATGTAATTCTCAGTAGGATCCAATGCACTTCTGAGCCATCAATGAAAGTAATTTCTATTGATTTCAAAATAAAGTTTATCTGTTTTTTTTTTCCAGGCAGAAAATACCTATACTTTTTTCAGTTGAGTGCAGTAGAATTTTTCAGTTTTCAGTTCGTGTTAGATTTTCAGACAAAGTAGCATGATTTTGGTACTAAGATTCCAGGTACAGATATTGTATAGTGCATTTGCCTCACTTCATTTTAGTTTGTTTCTTATAAAAACCTTTGGTAAACCTTTACTCTGCCAGTATTCATATTTATAACAACACTGACCATACCTGAGCAATTTTAATGATGGTTTCATTGATAAATTTCGACCAATGGGAAGCTGATTACACTGAGAATCTAACTCATAAAAACTATCGACGAGAGCGTGCGCGCGGATTCGTTGAATTCGAATTTCTGGTCGAATCTCATTGGTCGGCGCGCCTAGTGTTTTGATTATTTAGCACCATGAAAAATATCCGAAAATAAATTTATGTTTTATCCACTTCTGAAACAATTAGCTGTCAGAGCTCCACCCTAATCCCAAAATGGCGATGGCGCGATGTTTCACGGGATTTCACGAGATTCCACGAGATTCCGCGAGATTTCACAAATAAACTACTCGTGCCCTGCGGGCACTCGTGATTTATTCAGGTCGCAACTTTTGATGCACTCATGATTTCTACCGAGTAAAAAATTCATTGTTACAAGCTTATTTCGACACTCACACTAGCGCTCATGGTATTACAACTAATAGTATAGCATGTTGGTGTACTATCACCTTGTTGACCATTATTAAAATCACTCTTTTGCTCTAATTTATTGAATTTTAAAATTTTAAAAATTCTCATGTGGGCACTATCACGCAGGAAAATTCGCGCGCAACTACTACAGCAACAATCGCCCTCTCTCTTGTGGTTTTTTAACTGAAAATTTAGCTTGACATCCTTTTTCAATGGTAAAATTCAAAACACACCAAACTTTGACATTTTGACTGTACCTACTGTCTTGTTGCACTTACATTTTCCTCTTTTGAACGATGGTTCGAGTAGAACAACTAACTCTTCTCAATCCTCGTCTTATATTAACCAACGTAGCAATGCAAAACGTACACTGAATGACAAGAGTTAATATTTGTGAACCAAACACCAATACATTATTAATAACATTTGCTTGAAGACCTTGCAAAGACATTCCAAAATGATATCGAAAAGGCAATTGCGATTGTTCCGTAACTACAGCGAACGTGACAAAAATAAACGGTAATCCCCAAGCGTAGAGAGACCTGAAGAAAAACTCCTTCATGGAACAAGTCAAATCCGCTTTCAGCTTGTTCGGCCGAAACGCTAAGTAGGTATCAAAACCAACAACACTGAGCCAACAAAAAGTCGTACAGTCCGTGTACGTTGCTCCGTACTCGACAAAAACCTGCCAAAATTGTCCCATCGTTGGATAATAAGTCAATTGAAAAAGTATTTGAAAAATATAACTAATCAAAAAGGATATCATGTGGCAGTACATTGGACGGAAATCATATTTACGCTTTGTAATTCTTTTGCAAGGAATATTCAAATAAAGCGCTATTAGTAAGGAAAATATGGATAATGTCCATGCTGATATAAAAATCCATTCTATCTGAAATACCGGTAATAGTTTCTCCGGTATGCAGACGTAACTGGAATTATCCGAGCGGAGTTCGTAGTTCCCAAGTTCGAAAGATGAGTTTGCCGCTTTGTATATCAAATTGCGAGATGAATTTACATAGTATTCACTGGCATCTAGTTTCCATTTTTGGCAGTTGATGAAAGATTTTTTGTAGTTAAAACACAGCTCGATGCATCCGGATGGCGAAATATTGTAATTAGTAGAATTATAAATATCCGGAGAATAGTTGGTAACTACTATGTTTCTTCGAAGTGTGTATTCTCGCCGATGCAGTGTAATGTTGGCACATTTCATGCTGTGTCTTTTCTAGTTTGAAGCTGAAAAGAAAAGAAAAAAATTTAGTAGGATCTTATTTGTATACCTGTATATAATTTCACCAATTAATTGTCTGGTGTTATTGTCAGTCGACATGCGATGGCTGGGATGAATTGTTGTTGGTATAAGGAAATGATTAAGTTTTGTTTTTTGTGTCTGTCAAAATATTAAACATACAAATTTTGCACAATTTAATTTGTTAAGGAAAGGGCGTTAAGGAGGAAAATTCAAGGTTTCCTGATTATTAAATTAAAGTATTAGGTGATAAATAAATACCAAAAAATAATAATTTAAACACCTAAAACAATTGATATTGTAATAAATTGAAGATTAGAAAAGTTCCAATTTTTGAAAAAAATCTTAAGTGAATGGACTTTGAAGAATAAATAAATCATCAGGTGTGGTTGATAAGTTGCAATAATCTGTAAACTAAAATGGTTTAAGAGAATTATGTTTGAGTAGAATTAAGTTTCTCACTGATTTGTGAGTTTTCATTTTTCGAAGAAGTAATAAAATAGCTGATAAGTAATAAGTTAGTCCTTTCTTCCTTCAACTATTAAAGAAAAAAAAAATCCCTTTTTACAAATTTACTCAAACAATTTTTATTTTATTATAATTATAAAAGAATTTGGTTAAAAAAATAATAAAACAGTAAATAATTAATAAAACGAGAAAATTAAAACGAAATCATATTGAAATTTCGTTTTTTTTATGATTTCGTATTTTAATTTTTTCGTACGAAAAATTAAAATTTGTCTCTAATAAATTAATAATTATTTCTTGTCATTTGCAGGGTAGTTCTGCAATAGTAAAAGTTGATGTTGATTGACAGATGACAGGCAAATGTCAATAATTCTCATTTAGTTTTCTTAGTTATCTTATTGCTTCAAAATTTTTATATACCATATACCGTATTGGTTTGTAATGTTATCCTTTATGCCAACTTCGTTGGGAAGTTTATATCTATCTAATAAAAACAAAGACAGTTAGATGTAAATATTAAACTTTTTAAAGTAATACCTTACGGGCTTTACGTTTACTTCATAAAAAATTCACTACCGGTACCGGTACCCATGTCATTTTTAGTTGTGTTTGCGTCGTCCAGTTGATCTGCGGGTAGAAAAAAATCTGTAAGCTAAAGTAGAAGAAAATTTAAACAAACTTACTGCATACAAAACACACGATCACGAGTTTAAAATCACATTTGTAAATTATAAAAGCAAGCTGACGCTTGCACTATGTCCAAGCTTTAAAAATCATTGGGCTTTGAACATCCTGTATCCTACTATTTATCGTTTGTTTTCTCACAAAAACTGTAGATGGCGTTAGTAACTGGCTAAACATAAAAGGTGAAATCGTAAATATTTGAATTCCATATTAAAATCGCTTTTATCCTTGAATTTCTTTCCTTTTTCAACATAATTGAAATATGACCCAATTAATATCAATAGCATCAAAATAATAAACAAAAACCAAAAATTTTTTACTATTCAAAATTCTAAACTTTATTAAAAAAATAAAAACTGCACATTTTAGATTTTGCCAAAATAACTGAAAAATTATACAATTCAGTAACCAGTTTTTAATATAGGCCAACAATTCTGTGCGAGGGAGTGGAAGATCCAACCAAATCCCCTCAAGTTTCGTTTCTCCCCTTTATATCCGCCCTTGCGGCGAGTCATTGAGTTTGGCGCCAGAGAGGCCAGCAGAACCGGATACGTAATCGCAATTTTGTGTTTATTTTCATCTTGTGCCGATATAAAAAATAAAAAAATAAATTATGGGGGGAAAAAATATTCCATGGCCAATGAGATGGGTCCTTTTCTCACCTGGCCAGCTTGTCAGCTGGTGGTGTTGTCTCTGCTATTGAAGGAGTGCACGCGTGCGAAGCGGCGCCGGACTGGCGGGAGCTGGCGACCACTCAGGTGGGAGGCAGGTGCGCAACTGATTGTCCTCTTCCTTTATCAAACTCCAGCGCCGATCCCGAAAATAAACCGTTTTTAAATTTTATTATTAGTATCGAATTTTTATTGACTTGTTTAAACGTTACATCACGAGACCTTGAAATTGAAATTTGACTCAATAAAAAATGGATCACTTGTTGAATAGCGACGAAATATCGAGAAAAATGGTTGAAAATGTGATGGAAAATGTTTTAATTTTTTTCATGTTGTAGAGTTTGAAAAAAAAATTTAATAAAGTTTACCGGGTATTGAATTTTGATTAATTTTTTTTAGATTGACAGTGATTATCGTTTCATGCCGCGCACGGTTGACTTGTAACGGCAGCTGAAACTAAACTCCGTCGTAACAAAAAAATCCAATTTTTTTAAATTTAATTATTTTTTATTTATTTTTTTATTTTTATAATTTTATTAATATACCACATTTAATTTTCTTATAAAAATCAGATTTTTTTTAAAAATTTTTTTTTTTTTTTTTTTTTTTTGTTTACGACGATGTTTTAATTTTCATGCCGCATTCGATTGACTTGTATCGGCAGCCAAATTTAAAAGCACCGTCCATAAAAAATTTTTTAATTTTTTTTAAATATTATTTCAAACAAAATTCTTCAATTTTGAGTTCACAAAATTCCCAATGACTTCTCCGGACCCCACATTCACTTTGCAGAACCCACTTGTGGAGTTTTGTTGTAAGTATGACGTCACGCATTAAATTAGGACCGCAGTACGTTCCAATTTTACAAGTAGAATGGCGCCAGTAAGACCCGAGGCCTGTTTCTTTTCCTAGTATTGATTGAGAGAGGACAGGGCACAGACTCGACGACTGCTTCCCCTTTCATTCCATCCTATAAATGAAAAAGGTCACTGCTCTACCTGATTTTTCCTATCAAAAAAATCACATTAACCCGCATTCAACAATCGAAAAAATCATCTCACCGCAGGACGATACCGCAGCGCACATTTCATGCCAATTGCACCGTTCGCTTCGCATTCTTGGCATATCTCCCCAAAATAATTTCCGGAAACTCGGTTTTGGGTCGTAAACAAAGTCGAGTCTGTTTTTTTTTATTAATTCATTTTATAAATTTTTTATTACCAAAAAATAAAAAATAAAAAAATTGTCGCGATAAAAGTTTCTTCCTGTCGCTATCGGAGTTGAAGAAAAATCGTGAGGGGTGGCGCTAGACGGGACGGAGGGCGATTCGGCGACGTCTCCTCGCTCTCCCCGAGCGTCGTCTGGCGGCTGGCGCAGATTCAGCCTCCCAAATTCATCTTGGGTGGCGTCAGAGGCGCCGCATCCGCGTCTCCAGCCGCTAGTTGGCGCCACTCGCCCCCGCAACCCCCTGGCTTTCTCGCCGTAAACACTTTAGCGGCGAGACGTTTCACTTGGCTTCCGTACTTTTATGATTGAATGTTTGTGTACTGTATTATATTTGGGTCAGTGAGTTTCCATTTCGATTCCCCCCCCCAAAAAAAAAAATTATTTTGTGTTTAGTTTCAAAAACTTTTTCTTTTTTTTTTTTGTTTGGAATAATGTTCCATTTTTGAGCACATGTGTCTTGAAAAGTTTAAAATATTTAAATTTTTTCTTCTAGTTATTAGCAAGTAATTATTTTGTGTCATAAAAAATGCATCATTATCAGGAAGTCGAATTTTTGTGTGCTGCATTAAGAAATGTAAATAAAAAATTCAGTTTTGCATAGACAAAATGTCATTACTCGTTATAACAAATCAAAAAATAACGATTATGATTATAAAAAATACCTAAATATGCAAAATAAATTTTTTTATGTTAAATTACGTGATACATAACAAATTAACGACGTTTCCAAGAAATTTCTCAAAATCTTTTTTTTAAAAAAATTTTAAATTTTCAAAAATTTCAAAAAATAATTCAAAAACATTTTTTTTTTACTGGAATTTTGAACAAATTCTTGTATTTTAGGGTTTTTTGAGTAGGTTTTATACATTTATTTATGGATTTTCAGCGAATTTTGCAAAATATGCTTTTTTTATGCACTTATTATTTTATTTCATTTTATTTTTTTTCTTTTATGCATTTATTCGTTTTTGAAATATGCGATTATTCGCTTTAAAAGTATCGTTATAACGAGGTTGGACTGTACAGTATGTGCATTAAAGTTATGTTGTGTAATTTGTTAGAAAATCTTCATGTTTTTGCCCATGGAAGTTTATAACAGAACACACATAACATACGATTTTTTTTAAAAGAAAGCTATAGAGCTGTAAGTCATCTATTATTCAAAGTTCATTGCTATTAACCAGCTGAGGCCCAACCATATAGCTTGCCGAACCCAAAATGGTAACAAAAGTAGTAGGGTTTTCATGCAGCAGTAGGCCCCCAATATCTGTTTTGATTAAAGGGTTTACGACATCAAAAATTTTATGACTGAATAATTTTCGCCATTTCTTAAAATAGCCATAAGACTTTTTATTTATTTTTTTAAAGTTTACAGAAAAACACGTTTAAAAAAATTATTTTGTATCCCAAACAGCTCATTTGAGCTTGGTGAAAGACATTAATGTCGGACACTTCTGGCATGGCGCTATTTCTGACATCAGTTGCTTTTATCTCTCACTTTTTCATATTGTCGTCTGCTTGTTTTCACAACTTCAACATTGGGTTTGAACCAGAAAATATTTTTCAAAAAATTTCTCAAAAATTATTTAAGGGTTTTAAATGATGCTTGATACAATGGACCAATAAAAAAATGTGATGTTGTAAACCCTTTAAAATAATTAATTTTGAGAGGTCACTAGAGGTTATGTAAATTGGGTCCAGAAGAGCTGCAAGAAGAGCCCCACTGGCCATGAAAGCAAGAGAGCAGAACCGAGAGTTTAAAACAATCACGTTTTGACCCAGCTATAATTCAAGTACTACTTAAACCTATATTTTGTCATTTACTAATGTATACTTTGTTTAAAAAGTTTTTTTTTTTTAAATGGCAATACAGTATACGCTGTGCACTCCGGACATAAGACGGGTCCCGGAAAAGTGTCGAGTGTGCAGAGCGTTAGGCCCACAGAGGTGGCATTAACATGAATTGTCTAATGTCCGGACCAGGGACGGTGCGCAGAATTTGTCCGGACCACACCCAGTAGTTGAAAATCAAACCAAACCGGGTCCAAGTTCAATAATAACTGCACTGGAATCTCGGAGTTTTGGCGACACGTGATCAAAGCGGGTATATTGCGTTGTCAAGTGAATTAAATCCCGGACGTAGCGAGCTGCAACGAGAGAAAATTCCTCGATTTAGCTGTCCGGACTTCACAGCGTATACTGTAATGATATGATAGTTTTAAAGAAATTTCTTCATCAAAACCATAGTACTGGTGACCAATAACTGGTCACTACAGTGCTTTCAACCATTCTTTCAACCAGTTATTGGTCACCTGTGCTGTGGTTTGGTTTTAATGAAGAAATTTATTTAAAACTAGCATATTGTTATTGCCATTTGAAAATAAACAATCTCTATGAATTCAGATATGCATTGTATATGAAGTTATACGTACTTTGTTATTGCATCATCTCCGGTGCAAATGACAGCTAATTCTTGTAAACTATCAAAAGATGTGAGTATATCTAAGTTCTTCAGAACACAGCATGAGATATAATCGATTATTCTTATTTGTCAAGCAGAAATTTCATTTTTCTCTTGGTTGTTCGATGTGAAGTACTGTTTCTATGGCAAGAACATCAGAGCAGTTTTTCTGTGGTCTCTCCAGTTCTTGGTGCAAATACAAGGGTAGATCCTTTAGAAAGTCCTCCCACAGAAAAATCTTGCGTACCTCTATAGTTCATATTGGATTGGCTGGGACCTTTTTACGCAACAATGTATTCCAAAGCGGGGTCACATGATCTCATCATCAAATGGTGAAACATGTATATGACAACATCAAAATGACGACAACAATCCATTCGCCTTATTAGATGGAATCGGTCACGAACTATTTATTCATGCTGCGAATTTGCTTGCCTTTGTAAAAATATCCCAGCCATTCCGATATGGACTATATAGTTATGTTTTTTATCCTCAAGAACGCTTTCGATCAATCAGACCTTCTATAATAGCATAAAATAAGTGAAATAATAAAATAAAATAAATTAAATAATAATCATCGTCCATTTTTACTTGATCACTCAATTTATCATTTTGTACAATCAGAATATACAATAGATATTAAAATTTGTACTATGTGGATTGACATGTGTCACTTTTCCAGACACCACATCTCATTGGTCGAATCGATTCACTTGAAACTCTGTCAACTCATCTCCCCTACATCTTCTTACCTCTATTAAAGAGATCATTCGCAGGTTTCCCTTAGCAACCATGATGTATCCAGTCCAACCAGTCCAGCCAGCAGTTTGCACCTGCAATTTAGTTTGACAATCAATTCTTGTTCTTTCCTCTGATGAAAGATAAAAATGGTCTTTATTTCTCTTTTTTTCCATCTTTTTCTTCCTAAAAGGCACTAAGAGAAGCAACCTTTATAAAAGATTGCACCCTCACTGACCATTGTGAGACTTCTCAAGTCATTTTGAGAGAAAAACGGAAAACAACAGTCACTGACTTATGGGAATCAAAGGGGGTACTTGGTCGCCATAGCAACAGGAGAAAAGTGGTGACAAAAAGGTCAATTTTTTTTCTTTTTTCCCTTCTTTTAGTCTGTCCTGTCTCTATACAAATAAACACCAAAAACATTTGTTCAATTCAGTCTTTTGCACTGTTTTGTATTTTTTTATCCTTTCTTTATAAATTATTAGAATCATTAGATGAGTAGAAAACATGACAATTATTTACAATTGGTTCTTTGTAATATGTATATATAAAATAATGGGTCAATCTAATGGAGGGGTCTTGAGGAAAGGGTTAAAAAGAGACAAGAGAGAAAGAGAGCTGCTCTGGGAACACACCTCTTTCCTCCCATACATGGCATTTGTTGGAAGGAAGGATGTAACAGTGAACACAAGGCACACACATGTTTTGCTTCTTTTTCTTTATACTTGGTCCATGAGGTGGCCGAGTTCATTTTTACAGTTTAATAAAAGTCTTTTATCCTTTATCCATTTTATTCCTTTGCTATTTTCCTTTTGCGTGGGTGCGATGCAAATTGACGTCATCTAGGCACCAGAAGAACTTCGAGCCAGCAGGGGCATGAGGTAATCACCTGGCGAGAATACTTGGGACCCCAGCCTTTGACGAAACTGATTCGCACCGAGTTGTGGTCAATAGGCCCATCTAATAGTTCGGGGTTTTGCAGTGATTGGTAGCAGGCTGATTTGGCGTAGTCGAATATCTTCACCGAGTAACCCGGTTGCACCTAAAAATATAATTGTACGCGTTTTAATATTTGCTGTACACCTATACAGTTAAAACATCCAATGAAATATAAGAGATGACAGTTTAATTACGTTTTAAACTTTAAAACTTTTTCGAAATCTTACGAGAAAATTTACATATTGCTGTACAGTTTTTATCTATGTGTATTTCAATTGGTTATAAACAAGACCTTTCGATTCTTGTCTTCAGTAGGTTTGACATAAAACCTACTGAAAACAAGGATCGAAAAGTCTTGAAAAAAATTAGCTCAAGATTCTGTGAACGTCTGAACGAGGTATACGATATACCTCATTCACAGAATCTTGAGCTAATTTTTTTTTTACTTCTACATTCTCCAGTTTTCATGGAAACAAAGCCTCATATTGATCCTTACATTTCCCACGACAGAAGAAAAGGGATATCAATTATTAAACAGTAATTATTCCATTTAGAAGTAAAAACGTTTAGTTAGCTCAAGATTCCGTAAACATGGTATAGCAAAGTTGATTGCAGCAAAAAACCTCCTCCGTCAGTGTCAAATTTTGGAATGGCTGCCCAGAAAGAGGGGACCAATCACAGAGCGACAACACAACTAGAAAGTAATTAGTATGCACAAATCAAAAATGCTAAACTGCTATCTTGGTTCAAAAACCCAGCATGGCATATTGTTTGGTCAACTTTGTTCGGATATCTTGTAGATTATAGCAAATGGCTAGATCTGGATTTTGGAACTGAGAGATACCTTGTAACTGTGGAAGCAGTTTTTCCAAGATATTTGCAGATCATGTTACTGAGTATTCAACAGCAGTTGCTAATACCAGGAAATGTAAACATTAGTGTTATTTTAAACAATTTTACCTTGTGGACGATGGTTGTTGTCCTATTGGGTCCCGTCAATGTTGGCGAGTTGACAAAGACGGCAAAGTCACCACGATTGTAGAGCCAAACACCGTCGTCTTCTCGGCTGAGAGTGAGTCCAAATCCAATTTTAGCTCTGGTACGCTTGACTACTTCACATTCAGCCTCATTCTGGGTTGCCAAAGTCCCCAAACTAAGTCCATCACCATGCGGCATATCCCCGAAGACATTCTCGACCGATTTGGAGACTGGAAACACACGTCCAACGCGTGTACAAAGTTCCCAATATGCCAAACTACACCAACGAACGCGACTTGATCCATCATAGTCATTGGCACCTGTCAAAGACAAAAAACAAATAAAATAATTACACTTAGTAAAGTGTGACAGTCCACAAAAACATTCGATTAGTTTTCAGAAGAAAGTGAAGACATTACTTTATCTTCCAATTATGCATGTCACGAACTCGGAGAACATAACGAACAGCCAAGACCCAGAGGAGTTGCGAGCTGAGAGCCAAACCAGATTCCCCGATTGCTGTTAGAATTCAGTTCAATTCTCAACAAATTGCTACCTGGAGCATAATACTTTAAACTAACTTAACTCAAGTTACAAGTGTTTGCACGACATTCTCCAAACTAGGCTCAAAAATTTAATCCTGGACATTCGCACCAAGACTAAATTTGCTAACATCGTAGTTCGCAAAGACGGTCTTGGATAAGGTTTCGAAACGTTCCTCAGTTAAGGATACATCTAATGAATGTTGCATATCAACAACCCATATTCAACTGTTTGATTGTTGTTTCAGAATGTTGATTTAACTTCCAACCAGATGTTGAACCATCAACAATCGAACATTCGATCAACGTTCAAAAATGTTACTTCAACATTGGGTTGTTTCGTGGGATGTTTCTTCAGAAATCTAGTTTTTCACCCACTAAATTCTTGTATTGTAAATTCAGTATCCCACAAGGACAATCCAAGTCAAATTATGACTTTTTCTGAGTGTAGTGTACTGTCCTATGAATATCATGATGAACAGCAGTAGTCACTGAAACAATTCTTCCAGACCTCTTATGTAGATACCCCTAAGACCCTAAGTTCAACCAGTTGTTGAAAGTTGTTGAGTTTGTCTATGAATATAATCACCAATTTTTGTTTGACTTTTGTAGGAATTAATTTAGCATGTTTATTTGTGCAAATTTTAGGTATAATGATATTTAGCCTTGAGATGGCCCACAGATGGTAAGTTATTCATTCCTCCATACGAAGATGATGTAGCGTGGGAATTGTGTAAAATGAAAATTACAAAAGTGTGCTTCCACTCCGCTCACTAATCAGTTGTGCCGCCTGCCGACAATTCAAGACTTCATACCTTTTTTTTGCTTCCAACTTCAACTCTTATCAACGTCCATTGCAACTTTCCCTCACGATACTTATTCGTTATCGGTCGAATTCAAGCGAGCGAAGAAACCCAACAAATTAAATATTTACCCAATTAAAACACATTTACATATTTTCTAACATTTTAATCCACATTAAGACCCAGGCCACTGTTATTAATGTGAAGAAGAAGAAAAAAGTTACTAACGGCCATTTTTATTTTTTCTCTTTTCATCTATAAAATAAGATTATAACAAATGTCAGAATTATCCAGTGTGGAAAACATTTCCTCACCACATAATCATCTAATCCAAAAGAAAGGAAAAGGGTGGTGGGGCTGGAGGGGAATGAAACACTTGACTGAGGCACAAAACTCTGCCAGACAGACGGCGCCACCAGCGCTTTTGTTTGCGCTCCGTTTGTCATCTGCCGGATAAAGAAGCAGACTGGGGCCTCATCTGTGATTGTGCGCGTGCTGCTGGCGACATGAGTTCGTATCACACCCCCCACCACCTTTTCCTATTCTTCGCCCCCGCACTCCAGTATTCAATTCACTTGTGGGGGCCCCTGCGAGGCCATGTGGTGTCTGGACGAAGGGGACAAAAAATTCTCTGCAAAATGTTGAAAATGGCGCATTTACAAGTGGGAATATAAAAAAAAAAAATGAAAACATCTTTTGATGAAAAAAGTATTGTTTTGATATTAATTTTGTAGTTTTCAGCCTTTAAAAGTTAAAAAAAGTGGTTTTGGCTTTCGAAAAATTGACTTTCTTACAAAAAACCCCAAGATTTAAACCGCTGAAAATGACTTTGCTACCCAAAATCCTCTCAAAAAACAAAAATAAACTACTATTCTACCAAAAAAACAACAATAACAATATTTCCATCCAAAAAAGCCAATAAACTCACTTTTCTATCCGAAAAAGCCAATTAAACTAATTTTCTACGCAAAAAAGCCAATAAAACTAATTTTCTGCCCCAAAAAGCCAATAAAATCCCAAATTACTTTTCTACCTAAAAAAGCCTATAAAATCACTTTTCTACGCAAAAAAGCCAATAAAATTACTTTTCTACCCAAAAAATCCAAATAAAACATCTTTCTACCCAAAAAACCAACATTTTTTTTACACTGACACAAGATCATGCACTTCCTTTAAGAGTTCAGTTCACCCATTTATAAATAGCAGAAAGGGGAGTAAAGGGAAAGATTAGATTTGAATTTGCAGTCGATGGTCCTTAATGAAAGACGCCAAAATGGTGTTTTCTGACCTTTCATTGACAAGACGCATGAAAGACTCGAGTGTTCTCCAAGTAGACAAACCCCTCATCGAGCAACAGGATGATGATGTAGGCGTATTCACGTTCAAGCGACCCACTTTTCTTGTAAACAGAGCTCATCAATGAAAAATATTTCCTCCAACGCGTCACATAAATGTTTGCGGTCATCAAGATGGACGAGGCCAAAAAACCACATAGCTAACCACCAACCACGCGGAATGATTGGTTAACGGACGAGGCACGGCCATCTACACGACCCCCTCTTTTACCGCCGCCTCCCACTCTCCTGGGGTTCATTCCAGCAGCGTCTCAACTCACATCTTCAATGAATCGGAATTGATGGATCCGGAGTGGTCAAAACGGACCACTGGTCAACCATTCACACAGACCCTAAACACTTAAAAGGTGAAAAATAATAATAAAATAGGAAAGAAAAAAAGTCCTTCAAAAAAACAAGAAAATAAACGCCGGGGCTTGAATAAGTATTAGCCCCGGCTATTATTGTTTTTGTAAAATTACTAGCCGAGTATCCGTTACTACGTAACTTAAAAAAACTTTTAATCCGTGAAAACCCGTTAAATCCCAGCTAAATCCAGTTAAATTAAATTAACCCGTGGAATCCCGCTAAATCCCGTTAAAACACGTGTAACCACAAAATGATGCGCCATCTATGACACGTGCTACCACAAATAAAACCAATGGGTTATCTAGCGTGTGTTGTTATAAACTCTATCCAACAATGCGTGCATGAAACTGAAAAGTGAACTTTTTCTGCTCTAGTCGAGCCGAGTCGAAAAATCATCGTTTTGTAGCCAAAAAATGTGCGCAACAATACAAAAACCAAAAGTAAATAATTTAAAAAAAATAATTTTACAAGCGTTTTCGTTTTATTAACAATGGCATGCACATTTTTTGACTACAAAGCAATGATTTTTCGACTCGGCTCAAATTGAGGATTAAAATAAGATACCACAATATATATTTTCAGTACAATAGACAGTTTGCGATTTCTCGTACGAGATTTTTATTATTACGAGACTTGTATTATTACGAGATTTTATTTAAAATCTCGTAATTTCATTTTTTGTTCCAACACTCTCACTTTTTGAAATATCTCGTTTCAAATTGTCGTGTATACGACTTCACTTGCGCATGCGCACTGCCTACAATCACAACAATTGTCGTGAAATTCTGCCGCCATTTTCCCTCCGCTTCGGCTGTAATTTTGACAAAGTTGTGTCGATTACTTTATCTCAGGTTAGTTTTTTAATCAGTCAAACGCCTTGTACAAACCACAAGCCCAATACTTAGGCTTAATTTGTGCAAGGTGTCTTGTTTTGCTAAAAATTGCTGCTGCCGTATGTAATATGTTTCGTGTCAAACCGCAAACACTGATACGACATTTTATTAACGAGATTTTAAAAAACGAGATTTTAAAAAACGAGATTTTAAAAAACGAGATTTTTTTGAAAATTTCGTTTTTTTAAATCTCGTTTTCGGTCTCGTACGAGAAATCGCAAACTGTCTAATGCATAGGTCATCAACCAATGGGAGTTTCCTGCACGAATTGTTAAATAGAGTTTAAATAATTATATTATCGATACATTTTTTTTATAGATTTTAAAGGTCTGGTTTGCTCTCCCCAGTGAATTATGTTGAGATCGATTGATCATTCCTGGAGTTTGGACCTCTTCCTCCTTCCTCTCCTGTCCCCCTTCCTTTCTCTCCTTCAGGCAAATGTACAAGAGAATGAATGTCAGGTAATGCCATGAGTAATGCCATACTTTTGTTTTGCTTTTTCAGATCCAAAATGGCCGAAATTTAAAATGTCTCCTAAAAGCTTTTTGTATTCAATAACAAACAATGTCGTCATGATCAAAAGACTACAGATAAAAAAATAAAAAAATCATTCACTCATAAACAACACTTCATGCATCTCAATTTTCAATTTTAATGCCAATTTTTGCCACAACACGGCACTCTATTTAATTCCAATAACTGCCACAATCAATTGACGCGGCGCATACCACAGAAAAATGATCAAAAACAGAATTTCCCACTTGATCAGGCATTTTAAATGTAAATAATCAACACTAAAAGCACTTTTCAATGCCTAAACAGCAAGTCTCCACTTTATTCACCCTCATATATTTAATTTAATCATCTATAACAACCTTAACACCACTTGCAACTGCAGCAATGAGCAATTCAGCATGTTGGGACCACACATTTCCCCAGAATTAAAAATGTAGCCGATGCAAATTCCCTATTTTATGTTGCTGCTACTTTGAGCCACACAAGTCTGTGCAAATTAATTTTTAAAGTTGAAAACATGGCTTCCAAGGCCGCACATTCTATCCAGACTAACCTCACGTAGCTGGTCTATTAAAAAAAAAAAGAAAAAAAAAGAACCTCCGCCCGGTCTCCGCCCACCGCGGCGAGTGAGAGGTTTCTGACGCCTAAATCACAGGTGTGCAGTCCCGGCCAAGTAATGAGGGAGTTGGGGACTCAGGGCCCTTTTGGGGTACGCGGGGATGGGGATTCGTCGAGATTTAGACGAGGAATGTCCGTTATTGTTGATTTTTTTTAATTTTTGGTCATGTGACCAAAAATTTAGTTTTTGGTGATTTTTTAGTATTTTGGTCATTTTTGAGATTTTTTGGTACATTTTGGTCATTTTTGAGATTTTTTGGTTCATTTTGGTACTTTTAAGATTTTTTTGGTACTTTTGAGATTTTTTTGGTACTTTTGAGATTTTTTTGGTACTTTTGAGTTTTTTTGATACTTTTCAGATTTTTTGGTACTTTTTGAGATTTTGGTTGTCCAAAATGTGGAAAATGTTTTTAAGATGGCGGCGTCAACTCAGTCGTGTCTATTCAGTGGACCAGTTCTCTTTGATAGAGTGATACAATAGAATAAGGAACCCCGAAGTCCAAGACCCGTGTCGAGAATACAATAGCAGCACTCCACGCCTCGATGAGCGCATCCTTGTAAAATCTTTGTGTTGTGTTTGGAATATGATCTCTGGGGCACTCGAATTGATACAATGAATTGAATAAATGAGATTTTGTTTGGTTTTTCAGTTTGGTTTTGATGCTGTGGAGTTGCGGTGGTGATTTGGGAGGAGAGAGATGAAATTGTGGAGTTGTGGTAGTAAAATTCAGGTAATTTTGTCTGTCAGGGTGGAGTTAGGACCAGAGGGAGAGAATGGTATGTTTGGTATGTCTGGGGTTGTCTTTGGATGACCCTGAAATTTAGGTTTTAAATTTGAATGTTTTTTTTTGTTGATGTTTTTTTTGGTTTTGCATTTTGGTTACTACTGGTAAGTGGTTATTACCAAATATACCAAATACCAAAATCTCATAAAATCTTAAAAGCACCAAAAAATCTCAAAAAAAGTACCATAATGTGCCATAACATAATGCACCAAAAAATAGCAAAATGTACCAAAAAATACCAAAATGTACCAAAAAATACCAAAATGTACCAAAAAATACCAAAATGTACCAAAAATACCAAAATGTACCAAAAAATACCAAAATGTACCAAAAAATACCAAAATACCAAAATGTAACAAAAATTACCAAAATGCACCCAAAAATACCAATAATACCAATTTTTTTGATCACATTTTTTGGTACCTACTTATTGGAGACTATGGTATTTGGTAATAGAAACAAATTTTTTTTATCTTATTATTTTGTATCAGATACCAAATACTAAAATCTCCAATAAGTACCAAAGATTGTGGTAAAAAAAATTTATATCAGATACCAAATTTTCGTACCAAATACCAAAAACTTGTATTGAAAAAACATCTAAAAAAAAAAAATTCCTTCTAATTTTCTATAGACTACAAAAACCGAAATTCAAAACAAATACCCATTAACTCAAGAAACACCAAAACCTCAAAAAAAGAAACTTAGAACTATCAAATACCAAAACCAAAATCCACGAATTGATTTCCTACCTTCTCCTTTCCATGCTAATTTTTTTTAGTGTTCATCAAGTCTATTTATTCCCAGAAGTAATTTAACCCTTCATGGCCACATAAAAGTTTTAACGTGAGTTTTTCACAGCCTTCATCCTATCTAGATAAACAGCTCTGCACTAAGTCCTTGTCTCCTGCTGATAAGAGCAGACGGGAGAGCACAAGTCCCTCTTTTATCCCCGCCCAACAAGCGAAATAAAAAAAGAGCACCGACGTGGACTTTACATGATGGCGCACTCAACACATATTTTCTTATTCAGGTGATGCCACATCGTCTTTCTATAAACGCAGTCATAAACAAATTTACTCCGTGCGCTCCAAAGTAGTTTTCGTGGAAGAGCAAAATTCCCCAAACACGGATTATTCAAATGAAAGAGCAAGAATTCATTGGTCATTTCTTGTAAATGTCAAATTTATTGACAAGCTTTTTGCATTTAGAGTGTTTTTCGACAAATCTCAAGTGGGTTTAGTTCGAGAAAATTGACCATCGGGTCATCGACAAATCTGCTTTAAGAAATCAGTTTGCTCGCCAATGCTTTAACATCATGTTGCATTAGTGACGAAGAAAACTGCAATGACCAAGGACCTCTTTGAAGACCACTCAGAGTTATTGGAAACAGCTTTCAGAATATTAATAGGAAAACTAATTAAGAGGTTTACCAAAACAGATTCAAGATGCCTCCCACCGATATGTATTTCCCTTATTTTAAAGCGGGGTCACATGATCTCATCATCAAATGGCAAAACATGTATATTATATATGACAACATCAAAATGGCGTCAACAATCCAAATTATTTGGAGACCCTATATTTTGCCGGTTTTGTCTGTTCCCTGTTAGATAGGATCGGTCAAAGCCCTTTCATACATTGTGAATCCAAACGTCTAAAATGTTTGTTAGAGTTGCTTTCCCACGAAACAAGGAACAAGTCTAAACAACATTGAGAAAATATTTTTTATAAACAACAGAAATGTTGATTCAATATAAGAATGTCTTTTTTATCAACATTTTTACAACATTCAAACATAACACGATGTTGATTTAACATTAAACATGCTAAACGTGCTAACTTTCAGACATCAACTGTCCTTGAAGAGATCAGACCCCAAATCAAAGTAATATTGTATTTCAAAAATCCCCAAACAAATTGTATGAACATAACATGCTGAGGAAAGAAGATAATTGACAACTGTCAATTCTTCAGCAACCGGAATCAAACCGCAAGCCTTTTGTTCGGCTGACAAATGCACTACCACGGTACTACCACGGTACTACCGTAGACTCTATTCAAACCACAGACAAGTAATCCTCCTCAACCACATTATGTAACCTAAGAGATGACAGCTGATGCTTGTCAATTCTGCCTACTGAAGTTAGTGAACAATTTCCTCGTTGAAATCAATTTTCCTTGACAGATTATTATAGAACAGCCGTTCAACGATGAAATTATATAAAGAGATTGGCCAACATCTTGGTTCAAACAAAAGTTTTACTAAAAAATTAAAGTGCTAAGCCAGAATCACTTAGCACTTTTGCAAATGGATCTTAGAGTAAAGCAAAGAACCTGGCAGAGTTTTATGGGCTTCACTGGACCGAGAATGAGTGTGGACGTCGAGGGCCATGTCGCAATTAACTAAGCCAGCTTGGCAACTGTTAAAGCGAAACTAATAGGTGAGACACAGCTGCTTTTCTTGTCAAGATGGCACTCATGATGGAAAAATTAAACTTTAAAACTTCTAAACCCATGACTTCTACTTTGCAACCGAAGAATCCGCGAAGGATCTGCAATGGGGGAGTGTTTAGAATAAAACTTGTAGTTTCCAGATCAATATTTCTTCCTTTATTTTGACAGGAAAAAAGAGAAGGTATGAGGTGAAGATTTGTAAATGGAGTTTTCAAACATTTTTCAATTGGGAATTTTAAGGGGGATGACAGCCTAGTGGCACTCTGTGATAATCTGGTCGCCATAGTGACAAGCTTCTGTTAGTGTCACTCTTTGGCAGCTGCATTAGGCCTAATCCACATCACGACTCCATCGTCCTAGTGCCGTCTTATTGATTTATCGGGCGAGAAATGCAAGAGCCAGGTTCCATCTAATATCCTATCCTCAACCCTCGAGTACAAATATGGTCTCCTATGTAACGTGTGTACTTTTAGGTTTCGCGATAGATCACGATAGTAGCATAAATTTATGGTTTCCTTGTAGATCTTAGATGGCTAAGTCTCGTAATACGACCATTTTTGTTGGTTCGTGCATGTGATGCAATATTCGATCTGCAGTTTGGTAAACACAGGCTACCAAATTCATGAGTAACGTCAATGTTTTACGTATATGTTTTACGTAAATTTCAGTTTCAAAAACTTCAAATTTTTTTTACGTTCCATTACTTTATAATGGCAATTATACAGACACGTCAGATGCAGCTACAGTAAATTTGAGTATTATGTATGTCTTCCTCCTTTCCCGACCACAACAAAAAATATAAAGTGTAATAACTCAATTAGAAAATTGGGCACTGAATAAAAAAATAAAATAAACTTTCACATTTATTTATTTATTTATTTATTTATTTATTTATTTTATTTTTTTACTACACAAAAACCATTTTTTGAAGGAAGTGTAGATTTTCTCCTGTTTTCCGGCTGCCTGCCATTCAACAGCAGGAGCTCACAAGCGCATAAATCTAGAGCCGCCAGGGAAAGAAAAAGAGAAGGGGACTGCTGGCGTTTAGACGCGCCTGGTCAGAGTAGAGTACTTGTTCCTGGCAGGCGCATAATTTATGAGTTGGCGCCAACCGACATCCATCTCAGCATCGACAAGACGAAGGGGGAGTCCATTTTTACCACCTTCAAAACTGCACACGCAAACAATTCCAATTTCAAAATCATCCAAAAAGAAATAAATAAATAAAAAAAAATAAAATAAAATAAAAAAATGACCAAATGACCCCGTCCAAATCAAAAAAAATATGAAAAACCCAACAAATTCCATGGAAATGATAAGAATCAAAAAAAAAAGAAAAATTCCAAAACAAACCACATATATTTCATTTTCCTCCCTTTTCCAGCCCTCATTGCCCCCTTTCACCATCCATCTTTTGAGTGATTGGTTGCCTGAATCCATACCTCGCTTGAAAAGCACCAAAACGGACAACCCCAGCTACCCCTGGACCCAGAATGGACCGGCTTCACCCTGGCAGGAGCCCCTTGTGATGTAGAGAAGAGAAATAGCTATCACAACATATCATTAAGCAGCCAACTATCATTGGGCCATTTACATGGCGTCTGCCCCAGCACCCCCACACCCATGTATGCAAACGGGGACAGATTTATATCCCACTGACCGCTTGGCCCAAGGTCCATGACCTTTGGGGGAAATTTGGGAAATGAAAATTTTTCTGTCGATAAAAAGTTTTTGTTTTGTTTCTTGTTTTTGTAAACAGGAAAAATATATTAGGTGGGAGGAGATTGGGGAAAAGGGGGTTCTGTCACTGATTGCTGAGGATTCATGCTCAGTCAGTCACCTGTCTCGAAACTTCCGGTTTCTGTGTGCGTCACAATGTGCAAAACAGTTTTTGTGGCGCCAAGTGGCACCTGTTGATACAGCAACAGATGAGACCATCACATTTCTGTCTTTCCTTTAATAATTGTTAATACGGGATATAAAATTTAATGTGATTGGAAATATTGAAATATTCGATTGGGAAATTCGAAGGAGACTTGGAAAATCAGATAGCTGGGTGCGAAAAATAAGTCGTTTTTAGTCCTAATAATGTAATAATCCATTTTGAGGCATTTTAGGCAAAATAATGGCATTTTAGGCATAATAATGGCATTTTAGACGTAATAATGGCATTTTAGGCGTAATAATGGCATTTTAGGACATAACAATTAAATTTTCAGACATAAAAATCACATTTTTAGACATAAAAATCACATTATTAAACATAAAAATCACATTTTTAGACATAAAAATCACATTATTAGACATAAAAATCACATTTTTAGACATAAAAATCACATTTTTAGACATAAAAATCACATTTTTAGACATAAAAATCACATTTTTAGACATAAAAATCACATTTTTAGACATAAAAATCACATTTTTAGACATAAAAATCACATTTTTAGACATAAAAATCACATTTTTAGACATAAAAATCACATTTTTAGACTCAAAAATCTGCTTTCCAAACACAAAATCTGCTTTTTAGACACAAAAATATTCTTTTTAGACATACAAAATGTGCTTTTTAGACATACAAAACGTGCTTTTTAGACACACAAAATGTGCTTTTTAGACACAGAAATCTTCTTTTTAGACACACAAAATGTGCTTTTTAGACACACAAAATGTGCTTTTTAAACACACAAAATGTGCTTTTTCGACACACAAAATGTGCTTTTTAGACACACAAAATGTGCTTTTTAGACACACAAAATGTGCTTTTTAGACACACAAAATGTGCTTTTTAGACATAAAAATGCATTTTCAGATTCAATAAATGCGTTTATTAGTAAAACAATTCATAGACGCACGTCTATTTTACATGTAAAAATATCCTTTTTAATCCTAAAAATAAACACAATTTTATTTAATCAACTGGCAACAAATTCACCCCTGTATCTCTATCATCCCCCTATTGCACTCCAGCCAAAACTCATTTCCCATAGGAACTCCCTCAAAAACTCGAAAAATACTAAATAACCCAAAAACCCAATCTATTTCAGCCACAGCTCGCACTTTAAACACACATGTTTTAATTCTCCCCGGAATGTGGAATGCCGAAGAAAAACAAACCATCTGTGTGTATGAATATCTATTTGTAAAACAAGCGCGAACCGAGCTGCAAAACATGCGCGAATAACCGACAAGAAATATTGGCAAAAGTTGCGTAGCGCCTCAAATTGCAAACCGATGTTGAGTGACGTCCATTTCCAGTTGTTGCTATTGGCAACGTGTCAGTTTATATCGAACATAAAGACGGCACCCGCGGTCCCAAATGGGTCAAGCAAAGCGGAACCTGTGACACGTTTCACTTTTACTAGTCGACACAATGTCCAAGGCCCCGCACAACTCGAATCAACAAATGGTCATTTAATTAATCCTGGATGTAAAAATCAAAGGTCAAGGGTCAAGTTGGGAAGGGGGGGGGGGGC
>JH431870.1:204747-219643 GCA_000239455.1 Strigamia maritima | reverse complement strand
AAAAAAAAAAAAATAAAAAAAAAATAAATATAAAAAAAATTTAAAAATGTTTTTATTTACTTATATTTCCAAAGTCAAACCAGTTGTGTGCAGAAAAGGTGAAATTTTTATTTTATTTACCTGTTTGCTGACTGCTCAAAGACCCGTACTGGTTGGTGCCTCCTGTTTCTAACGAAACTGGTTCGCTCGGTGCTCGATCTGTTTGCAAAAAGAAATATTTTTAATTTGGATTTTTGTGAACAAAAAAAAAAAAAAGAAAAAAAAAAATAAAATTAAAAAAAAAAAATGAAATAAATAGGAGTTGATAAGAAGGAGTTGATAAAATTGGATGAGTAAAGTGATATTTAAGTGAAATGTGAAACGAATTCAAAGATTAAGGTCGAGGAAAAGAGAAAAAAACGTCCCATGTGTTTATAAATAAATATTTAGAAGTTAAAATTTGTGATATAAAAAAATAAATAAAATAAAATAAATGATCAAGTAAATTGACCTACTTACCCTCTGGTTTAAACCGTTCTAAAGCGAACTTACTATAAGGTGGTGGTGGGGTTTCTATTTAAAAAAAAGAAAAAAAGAAAAAATTAATAAAATTAGAAATAAATAAAAAAATTGTATATTTTATAGTAAATAATGTCTTATTATGAAGATAAATATATATTTTTGACATTACATCGTAAATACATGAGTTCTAAACACAATTTAAATCAATTAAGCCTAATCGTCATAGGATAACATGTAAAATATAAATAATTGAAAATAGAACTTTTTTATTGTTTAAAAATCGATAAACTAATTTAAAACTACAAAATGTATAATAAATCAACTAAAAAAGCAACTTTTCACCCTTAAAACAATAAATCAATTGAAAAATCCAATTATATAAACATTTTTAGGTCTGTAGTACAAATACAGGGCAGTAGTTACCACTAAAAGCTGGTTTGCGCAATTAAGCCTAACCGCCATAGGTGAACATGAAACTTTTTTTCTTTTTTAAAAAAAAGTATCAAAACACACTTAATTTCTCTATTTCGGCACGTAGGACTTATAAGAAAAGACTGAACAATACCTGGTTTGCACAAACGACTCCAATGATAAGGATTACAACAAATATATACAGGATCATGGTGATTGGACTTGCAGGCCGCGAGCCGCTTGAGTTCGAACGGCTGCCTGAGGTCGGGCCAGCGCAACAGCAGGCAGCAAAGGAAGTGCGGCGGTAACGTCCGGCACCCAACTGGTACATCGCCCTTATCGAGCAACAGACAACCGTCGCTATCCCCCCCTTTACTCTCCACGCTCTGCACGAGCAACTCGAGTTGCAGCACGTTCAGTTTCTTGAGCATGCAGTTGGCGGCACTTTTCACCACTTGCTCGTTGTTCTCCACCGCACTCGCGGTCTCATGGCCGCCGCCGCCGCCGCCGCTACCGCCGCGCTCGGCGCGGTCGGCGCTCCCGAGTTCGAGCTGGTGTTTCGACAGCCGTTTCACCAATGCGCTCCGCTTAGAGCGAAACATGAACGGGAAGCATAGTGTGCGCCCGGGCTGTTTTTCAGCCTCCCGCAACGAAAATCCGAGCTCATTCAAAATCGATTTTCCCACGATAAACAGACTTGAAAACTTGATCAACACCGCACAACACACTCCGAAACACTTTGCCTGATCGCTAATATTATTTTTTTCCTCTCGTTTTTCACGTTTTCTTCCACCCGACTCGTGGTCGCCTCGACATGTTACTCCTCGGCCGCTAGGGTGGCGGGTGGCGCGTCGCGGGTCGCGGGTAAAGATGAGATAGGATAAAGACGGTCGACGGGGACAAGTTTTGTAGATCTCGCGAGTCCTGTCCGGGTTCGTAGATCTCGATTTGTGTGTTTGATGTTTCGGTGCACGATGGGGAATGGCGTCTTTAGCGTGCAAATTCCTCGACTCCACTATGGCGGTGGCCTCCTTGGCGCCCACAACCCCCTGTGTCTTGTTATTGACTCGTCGTTGTATTCTCCATGCGGGCGCCGCCATTGGTTCGGGAGCGGACACGTGATTCGTCTAGACTTTTTGGCGCGCCCCATGTCTTCAGTGATTGTTGCGCAAATAACAAATCGAATTACCGCTATGATTACATTCCGTAGTTTTAAATATTTTTCTCCTCGATTATGTATATCCCGATTTGAAAAAATAAATAAAAAATGGCGACACAAATACCAAAATTTATTTTTCAAATTATTTTTATTTTTTAATTTTATTTTGAAAAAAAAAAAAAATGAATGACCGGGTGATTGATTTCTAACCGGCGCCTTGCAGGGCGTATCTTATGACGCTTCGAATCGGGGAAAAATTAGAACAATGAATATTTTTTATTTTTTTTCAAAATGATTCTAGCCACGTGACCTTCTGCGCCCAGTGACAGAATAAACAGTAGGATCAGAAGCGAGAAGCCGCAAATACCGTGAACTCGTTACGCGAGTACGCATGCGCCGTTGTTATAATTCTAATATGACGTCACTGGGCCGACTCTGAGTCCCCAGTCGAGGCGCCAAGTGGCTAGTGTAGCCCACCCTTTCTCCTTTGTCTCTCGGCATGGATGGCGACGCCAAGTTCATTCACAGATTTCGTTGTGCGGATAATGACAACCAGAGGGGGCAAATGGCGCTGCGCAGATGTCGATGTTTGATTGTTTCTATCTGTGGCATCGGTTTGGCTCCTGCGCGCCGATTCTGATACGTCGAGCGATCCTCCAAGTGGCCGACCGTCCGGCACCAATTGAAGGATCATTGAACTTCGGTTTATTTTCCCCACATGTTTTTCTTGTTGTTGTGAAGGTGTTGGCTATGCTAACTGCTGCAATCGGGTTATCGATCAATAAAAAATATTTGTTTTTCGGTTTCAGTATCAGTGTATTTCAAGTGGTAGATAGAGAACGATACTCTGTGACCTTGATTACTGTGTTTGTTGAATAAAGATTATTTTGTTTTTTTAGTTATTAATTCAATTAATTTGTGTTTTAGTGGGTTGTAAATGATTAATTTGAATTTAAAGTGTTGCCAGGTGTCGTCTATAGGTGTCAGCACTGTATTATGCAATTTAGATACATTTTATCACCAGTTTCAGTTTCATTATACCAAATAAACTTAAAATATAAGTGCTTAATGCATTTTAAAGATATTGGACCGGCATTTCTTGAATTATCTTTGAATTTAGAAAATTTTGAGACATTTTGTGTATAATTTTGGTTGGAAGGTTTATCCCCAGATGTCCTCGGAGGTTGTACTTCATCGTAATGCGGAATATAAATCATATTTTTCCACTTCATGGTCATCTTGGGAAGGTTAATCCCACTCAGTGTGATTAAGAGACTGTTAATCTCGATTTTTTGTTTCCTTTCCTTTTAAATGACCTTTTTCTAACTAAATCAAATTAGATTAAGGATCTGCTGATTATGTTTCGGGTTTTCCTTCCCTTGAATTGTTTCGCTTTCGATCTTGCGCATTCTTGCGAAATCTCTTCGCTTTTTCACGATTCGTCCTTTGGAAATGAGGTTAAACGAGAATCAGGATGGAAGAATGACTTTATAAAAGGATTTCTGCATTTTGCTGTAAAACGAAGATTTTGTTGAAGGGCGATGAATAAAGTGTAAAACTGAAGATTTTATTGAAGGGCGATGATGATAAAATAAAGAAATCCCTAAAACCATGATTAAGTTTTTAATTAGCTGCCTATTTTATCATTTAAAATTTTTTTTTTTGTTTTGTTGGTTGTGTGTTGATTTTTTTACTCTGCTGTGTGTTATCATCACACTAATACTTGTATAAAGTGGCTGCTATCAGTCACCTACTGAAATTGAGATAACAATAATTCAGCTGTCATATCTGATGCTGCCAATGAACTGATTAAAGAGTAAAAAAGTGTAAAAGCTATAGTAACAGAATTAAATGAACTTTTTAAATATGATAATAATCGACCATGCCTGATTCCGCGCCGATAGTGCCCTATTCCGCGCCGTCCTGATACTGCGCCGGATTTAATTAATAGGTTCCTATTCCGCGATGCATTTCTATTCCGAGGCGCCACTAGTGTGCCGTCCTTATTCCGCGCCGTCCCTATTCTGCGCCAATAAAGCCCTATTTTGCACCGACCCTATTCCGGGCCGAATTTAATTTTGAAATTTGATGTCCCTATTCCGCTCAGTCCCTATTCTGCGCCAGATTAAATAATAAAATAAATGAGTGAATGAATGCATAAATAAATAAATAAATAAATAAATAAATAAATAAATAAATAAATAAATAAATGAGAAATGAACGAGAAATGAAATAAAATGAGAAATGAAATGAAATGAGAAATAAAATGAGAAATAAAATGAGAATTAAAATGAGAAATAAAATGAGAAATAAAATGAGAAATAAAATGAGAATTAAAATGAGAAATAAAATGAGAAATAAAATGAGAAATAAGTTTCAATAAAAAATGAAAATTGCAAATTTATTATTATTGAAATGAAAAAATTACTTACAAACACAATTTCTTTAGGTCCATTACCAACAATTGACAAATTAGACATTTAATTTGTATTTCAGCTAAGAGGATTGCTTTCACACAATGAGCACAAGTCCCGTGCAAACAACATTGTGGAGTACAGCGTGGAATGGGGATGGCGCAAAACAGGGACAATAATTATCAGGCGCAAAACAGGGACAATAATTATCAGGCGCAAAACAGGGACAATAATTATCAGGCGCGAAATAGGGATGGCGCGGAATAAATGCCAAAATTATCCGGCGCGGAATAGGGACGGGAGGTTTTTTATTTTTATTTAATTAATCTCGCGCGGAATCAAGACGGCGCAGAATCGGGCGGCGCGGAATCAGTCACCACCCATAATAATCACATTGGAATTTATTTCTGATGTAACATTTTGAATTTGAATTGTGTAGTGTAATTCAGAGATGATGAGACATATATGGACACAAATGGGGCACTAAAAATGACAGCCCATCACATCCCTTTATTTAAAATTCTTCCAAAAAAGAAAATATTTTCCAAATGTAATAAATAATACCTAAATATGTGTCAAATTAAGCATGCCATAGATATAGCAAAATAATATTTAGTAAATTGTTTTGATGATTTTATAATACGTAGTTGAGCTCATATAGCACATTGGCAGCACATGACAACTGAATTAAAAAATTGTTGGATTTTTATATGTTTGTTGCTCATTGGCTACTGATAACAGATCAATTGTTCTCCACTTCAAAATTAAGGTTACACATGATGTGTTCTATGACTCTAATTTCCTATATTTCCAGATTACTGATAAAATTTAATTTAAAAAATGAATTTTTTCTAAAAAATTATTATTAAAAGTGTCTAGTGTCAAAGGTTTTTGACCTTTCACCCCACCAATTAAGTATCACCTACTTGATAATTCCTCTAACTGGCTAGACCCAGTTCTTTAATTAGAACCCTTTGCTTTGTTTTCTCAGGAAAGGATTAAAAATACAAGACAAGGTTTTTATGATTAAAAAAATCTCAAAACTTTATAAAAATTGATCTCAAAATTTTCATTCCCATTTTAATAAATAAAAAAACAATAAATAAAAAAATAATAATAATAAAAAAAAAATTCTTCCATGTTATTCCTATGGGAAAATTTTTTCGGTATATGCACCAAATACCTCAACCTTGCAACAATTAGAAATTGAATAGAACTGATCAATTTTCATGGTCAACTGACTCAACTCATTTATTCCCCTTTAGGCACGGTTATTTCTGACAAAAACAATTAACTCAGACAACTTCCACGTCATTTCCTATTTCCAAGGTCCTTAAAGGTATTTCTTGGAACGCACTTAATAATTAGTTACGTCATATTTTCCCATTTTTGTTATTATTCCCTTACATTTTTACGGTAGAAATCAAAACGAAGAGGAATGCATCCTCTTTTTATCCTGCAGTTCACATCTTACTTGGTATTCCGTGAAAAGAAAGGTCAACTTTTTTTTAAAAACTTAAGCCTCGAGGCAATATGAAGAAACCAGTTCCTTCACTACCTCCTTCGAGGATATATAGAAAAAATTCAAAGCTGCGGTCGCTTTTTCACTTGTGGCCATCAAAACACTGCAAACAAACACCTAAAAGTTGCTGTTTGGTAAGGAATTTCATTTTCATTCAATTTTCCTTTAAATATTTAAAAAATAGATGAAATAATGGTTTTTTAATGAATAATTAACTGTTTTTAACATTATTTATTACATTATTAACCTTTTGTCTATTAATTTTAGTGTTTTTAGTTCAGGTTTTGAGTTTTTTTGGTGAATTAAATATCAAAAGAAAAACTATTTTTAACATTTTTAACCGTGAGAATCCAACACGTTTGACCACTTTCAGAGTTTCAGTGCATTCTGACCTATATAGAAAGTGTATCCTTTTATTTTATTAAACAAAAAAATACAACTGAAACTGAATTTAAATTTGCTTCAAATGTCCAAGTTCACGTTTCCAATCGGTCATTCACCTTCAAACTTTTAATTTATTTAAAAATCCAAACCTGTCAATCTACGGAAGCGCCGCCAAATGATCAAATTTGATTTTTTTTTTTTATATCACTGTTTCTCTTTTTTCCAGTAGAGCGGAAGTATCAAATGGTCAGGAAACGCCCGGGAGAAAATGATTCGGATGAGAAAATTGTTTTTTGCATTTTCTTTTCTCATTATTTTATGTCTGGTCATCTACGCCTCGAAGAACTTCACGAGAACTTCATCTGTGGATGCTTATGACACTCAGGTATTAATGCAAGAGTCAAGAGAGGTTATAATAATTGTTGCAACTGTTGTTTTATCTGATGGTCATCATCTCATGCTCTGGTGATGACTTTATAGAGCGAAGGTGGTAACCACCATCAGTTGATTGCTCTTGCATTTAATAGTTGCTGAATAATATTCCGTAATAAATTTGCATAATTTATCTCGGTTTTATTGGTAGTTTGTATCGTGTTAATACACATTGGGTTTGGAAACCATTGTTAGTTATACACTTATACTGTATGTACGTCGTGATGATTTTTTATTATTCTGGTGTCTAAGAATCAAACTATTAGTTGCATACTCTATGAATTTAGTTTCTGGAAATTCCAGAAACTAAATTCATTTTGATTGGTATTTGATTACTATTCGGTATATCCAATTTACAAGCTCGAATGTCAATATCATTTTTCAAAAACATACTTTGGAATGTCAATCATTTGTGCTACTGTACACCCCGCCGCCATAAGTTTATGAAATGTTGAAAAAGAGTCAGAAAAATGGAAATTTCTTAAAAGCTGTAATACTGACAGACAAATGGTTTTAAGAGGATTTATAGGAATGGTAGAGCTATCATTTAGTGTAAAATTTTTGAAGATTGATTAAGCAGTTACTGAGAAAAAAATTAAAAACCACCAAAATCAGGTTTTTGCAATTTTGACAATATCTCGAGAACTGTTGAAGATAAAATTAAAAATTAAACTGAACTAGGATGTTCAATTTATTGGGCAACTTTTTTAAATTGCATGTATGGGTCTGCGAAGCCCTCAAAAAAAGTCATAATACAGCTATGTAATTGTAAAACATCCAATTTAGAAAAGTTGCCCAAGAAATTGAACATTGTAGATCAGTTAAATTTTTAATTTTATCTTCAACATTTCTCGAGATACAGTGAACCCTCTCTAGACGGGATATACTGTAGACGGGCCAGCCCTGTACACAGGACTCATATTCCTGAACCCAAATCGTTTTAATCATACAGAACGTCACCCACAAGGCCGGACACTCTGTAGATAGGACGCTTTTTTCCGGACCCGACGGTGTCCCGTCTAGAGATCCTTCACTGTATTGGCAAAATTGCAAAAAACTAATTTTGGTGGTTTTTAATTTTTTTCTCAGTACCGGTAACTACTTAATCAATCTTTAAAAATTTTACAAGAAATGATAGCTCTATATTCCTATAAATCCTCTTATAACCATCAGTATTACAGCTTTTAAGAAATTTCCATGTTTTCCCAACTCAAATTTTCAACATTTCACAAACTTATGAAATTCAGAGTTCTCATCAGAGTTCTCTGACATACAGTAACAAAAATGATTGACATTCCAGCTTGTTCAGCTTGTAAATTGTCCTTACTTCCTTGTTTGTGATACATTCAATTTGTTTTTTCAATTTTAACATTGACAAACATGTAAATAGTAAAACAGTACTCTCAAGATCCAATACCCAAACAAATTTATATAGCTTTAACAGTATTCCAGATAGATGTACCGGATGTACCGAATAGTAAATTCACCAAATATCAACCGAAATGAATTTAGTTTCTGGAATTTCCAGAAACTAAATTCATAGAGTGCTCAACTAATAGTTTGATTCGTAACACCAGAATAATTAAAAATCATCACGACATAACTAACAATGGTGTCCAAACCCAATGTGCATTAACACGATACAAACTAAATACTACCAAAAGTACCGAGATATAAAATACAACAGGAAGTATGGGAAATCAAATTACCTAAACTCTATCCAACAATTCGTTCACGAAACTGAAAAGTGAACTTTTTTGCATTATACAGAAAATATATATATTGTGGTATCTATTTTAATCTTCTAGTCGAGCTGAATCGAAAAGTCATTATTTCGTAGCCAAAAAATGTGCGCAACAATAGAATAACCCAAATGTAAATAATTTTTTAATATACAGTATTTTACAAGCGTTTTCGTTTGTTAACAATGGCATGCACATTTTTAGACTACAAAACAATGATTTTTCGACTCAACTCAACTAAAGTATTAAATTAGGATATCACAATACATACTTTCAGTACAATGCATAGGTCATTAACCAATGGGAGTTTCGTGCACAAATTGTTAAATAGAGTTTACAGTATGTATTATGTCAGATCTCCATGCATTTTGCATCAACAAATTTTCTGATGTATTGAAACAGAACTAATGATACCCATAGAAAGAATTTGGATAATTACCGGTATCTTTTGAGTCTCATGAAACTGTTTTTATTCATATTTTTTTATTAGGTCATTATTCATCTTGTAGAAAACAAAACCGCAAAACCCGCAAAGAAAGCTATAGTTAGCTCCATCCCCATTGCTGCACCGATTGTAGACATCTCCAGAATTCAAAAGACATCAATAATCCGTGGCCAATCAAAAGTCAGAAACTACTCAGCACTAAAATCTCCAATAAGAAACACCATATCTGCTGTTCTTCCTCGCAACACCGATGTTCGGCCATTGATAGCAAATCCAGAAAAATATGCTTTAAGCACGGCACGGCTTCGAGTACGAATAGAACTTTTCGGAGTTAACTCCCTCACAGGATTTATAAGCAAATCCAGTGGCTTAAACTCACTACCACCACTAAATATTAAGAAGAAACAAATATTGCTCTTGACTTATTGGCGAAGCGGCTCAACATTTGTCGGAGATATCCTTAACCATTACCCAGGAACTTTCTACCACTTTGAACCTTTGCATTCTGTTAGTGGAAGTGATGTTATAAATAAAACAATGGAAGATAAGGCTGTTAAATTTATGTCAGATTTGTTCAGTTGTTCTTACACGCCTGAAAATGATTATTACCTCAAATGGGTAAAGCAAGAAGATAATCAATTCTTGTTTCAACACAATACCAGACTGTGGACTAGTTGCCGCATAAAGCCGAAGTTGTGTTTTGATGCCAAGTTTGTTTCAGCAATGTGCAGTGAATTTCCATTTCAAGTGATGAAGGTTACTAGGATTTCATTAAAACCTATTATGCAACTGCTGGACCAGTATCCAGAATTAAAAATTATATATTTAGTTAGAGATCCCAGAGGAATCTTGAGTTCTCGCCTGAAGCTTGATTGGTGCAGGGACACTAGGTCCTGCATTGATCCTGAAATAGTTTGTTCTGCTATGAGAGAGGACATTGCAACAATGAAGTTAATAAATGAAAAATATCCAAACAGAATCCTTCTTCTTAGATATGAAGATGTTTCGCTTTTTCCTGAGGAAAAGGTTAAAGTAATGTTTAATTTTTTACACTTAAACATTCATGAGAATGTATTTAAATATTTAAAAAGTCATACACATTTACAGCGTAATGAGGCTGTTGGTGGACCATATTCAACTAAAAGAAACTCTAAAGTGGCTGCTTTTGCTTGGAGAAGTAAAGTCAATTTCTCTGATGTGGTTACCATTCAAAGCACATGCAGTGACATTATTACAGGATTGGGGTATGATGTGATTAATAATGAAAATGAATTGCCAATACAAGTAAATGTATCATAAATGAATAAAAAATAAATCAGTTTAAGTACGGTATTGTAACATTTCTGACAACATCTAATAACATCTGCTCACTTGACGAACAGCTAAGTTGCGTAATTGGTATTCATTGTCGTCACCCTCAAAATCCTAAAATTTTGGAACAACGTAGACCCCGATTAATGGTCAAAATTATGACCATTTGGAGTCTCTGCTTTGAAGCGCTTTAGTGCTGTTACAATGGTTTCTCCAACCGACACTAGGTGTCACCAATTGTAATAATCAAGACATGCGGTCAAAATGTGGTTTTAAACAGTGTTTTTAATCATTTATTTATAATAACAATTGGCTATATCAACTTAATTTAAATTGAAATTAGTTTCACATTAACTCAGTTGACCATGTGTTTCAAAGATGAAGGGTTAATGCTGTCTATGGTTATGTAGTTTATATATAGGAGGCGCTATATTCTAAAAGCGCTCTCACTAGAGTAAAATTTGCAGTAAAAACAACCAAAAACTTAAGCTGGGAATTTAAGGGGACCGTTTTTTCTTTTTGCAATAACTTTTTATTTTATGTCTGATTGCAATGAAATTAATTCAGAAAATGTAAATGCATATTCTTAACAGCTACTGCAAATTTCAGATTTTTTAAAAATTTTTAAAAACAAATTTGTATTCACAACTACAGCTGGTCACAATTGTGGTATAGGATGGGGCTTTGAGGTTTAAATCACCAGCCATGACGTAACGTAACGTAACTTACAAAATTTTTACGTAACTTAAGGAAAGTAACGTATTTTCCGTATTTTGCCTATTAAAGGCCGCGGCCTTTATTACAAATTGCGGCCGAAGGGTGCGGCCGTAATTCGAGGGCGGCGTTTAATTCGTTTGGTCATAAATTGCCTTGCATGTACGCAACTTTTTAAATTGTAAAACGTGTGTTTAATCGATTTTAATGTATTTAATACGTGCAAACGTATTAAAAACGTATTAAAATCGTTTGAACACACGTTTTACAACTTAATAAGTTGCGTACATGCAACGTAATTTAGACAAAACGATTTAATTAAACCGTAAACATTTCGAATAATGGCCGCGGCCGTAATTCGAGTGCGGCGTTTATTTCGAATTACAGCCGAGGGGCGCGGCCATAATTCGAGGGCGGCCGTAATTCGAGGGCGGCCTTTAATCGACAAAATACGGTAATGTCCTATTACAAACGGGATAAAACGAAAAGTTGCCTGATTAGTCGATTTACATTTACTGTTTACAAACAGAGTGAACAAAATCATATGTTACTTTCCTTAAGTTACATTAAATTTTTGAAAATTACGTTACGTTACGTCATGTTCAGTGTGAACTAAGCATTAAAGCAAAAAGATGTTAGTTTGGATTAAACCAATTTTTTTTTCTGCACGTTTTCTGTCTGAATTTTTTCATAATTTTTATAGAAAAATATTTTTATTAAATTATGTTTTTAGACTAATTAGACCATGCTCTACAACTTTCTAATTGAGTATTTGGTGATAACTCAAACAGTTAAAAAGTTAAGAAAGCAATGGGTCACTTTTAGAGGTCAAAGGTCAAATTTTATATTGTCATTAACTTTGCCATACCCACTTTACTATTTGACTACGTCAACAGATTTTTCCTAAGATGGACAGATTGAGAGAAAATTTGACTTAACATCCTTAGTTGGGACACCCTGTATATAGACGTTGTTTAGACTTTTTTTGTTTCATGGGAATGGGTGCTTGATTTACTTCTAGAGAGATACCAACAATACCAAGTCACTAACTCAGTATAATAAAAAAAATGGGACAGGGAGTAAGGAAATAGGGAATTACCTATTTACCTGGGTCTTAAGTCAGGTCTTACATTTTCAAACAAATTTCCTCATTTATTGAAACAGAACTAAATTATATAAGAAGATGGATAATTATTTTTAGAGTGTTTTGAAGTTCTATGTAATCCGGTCGTTCGGACATTTTGTATTTGTCTGGTCTACAAGACAAATCTCCACAACATTGAATTCACTCTAGACCGGACAAGTGCCCCAAAAGTATTTATTTAGTCTTCAAGGTGTGTTCACTGTACTTCATTTTAGTACATATTCAACATTCAATTTGTGCATATTGTTTTATAATAAGTAATAATTAAAAGTAATACAATATTTATTTTATACAGGATCTAACAGGATATGTAAGCAAATCCAGTGGCTTAGACTTTTTGCCACCATTAAATAAAAAGAAGAAACAAATAATGATTTTGGCTTATTGGCGAAGTGGCTCAACGTTTTTCGGCGAAATACTTAACCACCACCCAAGAACTTTCTACCACTATAAACCTCTGCATCCTGTTGTTGGACATTCTCTTGTTAATAAGACAATGGAAGATATAGCTGTCAAATTATTGTCAGATTTGCTTAATTGCTCTTACCCACGTGAAAACCTCAAATGGATAAAGCGAGATAAATATCAATTTTTTTTCTCAACATAATGCCAGGCTGTGGACTAGTTGCCACATAACGCCTAAGTTGTGTTTGAATCAATTTCCATTTCAAGTTATAAAGGTGACTAGGCTAACACTAGAATCTACTATGCAACTGCTTGATCAGTATCCAGAATTGAAAATTATTTTCTTGATTAGAGATCCCAGAGGTATTATGAGTTCTCGCATGAAACTAGATTGGTGCAGAGCCAGTAGGTCCTGCATTGATCCTGAAATTCTTTGTAGTTCTATGAGGCAGAGCATTGCCAGTATGAAAGTAATGAATATTAGATATCCAAACAGAATTCTTCTAGTTCGATATGAAGATGTTGCGCTCTATCCCGAGGAAAAAGTTAAACAGATATTTAAATTTTTACACTTAAACGTCCATGAGTTTGTGTTTGAATATTTAAAAAGCCATATACATATACAACATAATGAGACTGTCAGTGAACCATATTCAACTAAAATGGATTCCAAAGCGAAGGGTAAATTAAACTTTTCGGATGTCGTTGCCGTTCAAAGCGAATGCAGTGACATCATTACAGGACTGGGGCACGGGCACCATTTCATTAATAATGAAAATGAATTGTTAATACAAGAAAAGAAAATGTATCTAAAATGAATAAAAAATAACTCATTTGTCAGTTTTAAAAATATATGTCAAAAATATAAATAAAAAACAACTCAGTTTAACAGTCAGTTTAAATATTGTGTTTGTTGCTCGTCAAAGTTCATAACATTTTCATATAACATCTGGAAATAACATCTGCTCACTTGACGAACAGCCAAGTTGCGTAATTGGTTTTCATTGGCCATCAAGTGACAATTTATATGTCAATAAACTTTCCTAGTAGTAGTAAGATTTCCTGGTACCATAGTCTTTATCAGTCTGCTTTACAGAGTGTTCAAACGAAATACCGGTATGCGATCTATTTGGTAAATATTGTTTTCTTACTTATCATGGTTATTTAATTCTTAGCAACTCGAATTTTTCTGTAGCATTGTGGCTAAAATTAACTGTGGGTTGTCTCGTGCTTTCAATAAGTAGATTTTTGTCGGAATTACGGACGAATGGGTAGACATGATTTTTTTTAAATAAAAGGATACCGATATTATATAGTTATATACCTTACTAGTAATACAAGCCGACCCCTGTCCCTTGTAGTTAGCTAAGCGAGCTTGCAGCATACAATTAACGAAAAATAAAACCAAGGTGATTGATTTTGAGTTATTTTTTTAGCTTTTTTTATTTAAAATTTTTTATTATCTACTCTTCTTTATCAATTAAAATTTCTTACTGGGTGCAATTTTTATATTAGGTGCGTTCAATTTGATTTAGATAAATTAACTTAGTTGACTTAACTGCTAAGTTGACTTAAACTCATTACATGTGATGTTTTAGACGTCATAGTTATGGCAAATGACTCGCTTAAGCTAATTAATCTCACTTAAGTTGCGTTCAATATTGCCTAAATAAAATTCTTAAGTGTGTAGTTGACTTAAAGTGGCAGGATATGATGTATTTGACGTCATATTCATCTAAAACCTCCTACTTTAGACATCTTTACTTAAGTTACCCAATTCGTATCTTAAGTAAAGATATCTAAAGTAGGAGGTTTTAGATGAATATGACGTCAAATACATCATATCCTGCCACTTTAAGTCAACTACACACTTAAGAATTTTATCAGGCAATATTGAACGCAATTTAAGTGAGATTAATTACCTTAAGCAAGTCATTTGCCTTGACTATGACGTCCAAAACGTCACATGTAATGAGTTTAAGTCAACTTAGCAGTTAAGTCAACTAAGTTAATTTATCTAAATCAAATTGAATGCACCTAGTGTCTTTTTTATCAACATTTTTTCAACATTCATGTTTAACATTAAACATTGACTTTACATTAAACGAATGTTGCGCATCAACAACCGATATTTCCACTCTTTGATTGTTGTATCAGAATGTTGATACAACATCTAATGAACATTCATTTTACTGTTTGATTGTTGTATCAAAATATTGATACATCATCTAATGAACATTCATTGGATATTGTATCAATATTTTGATACAACAATCAAACAGTGGAATTATTGGTTGTTGATATGGAATATT
>JH431870.1:182262-194830 GCA_000239455.1 Strigamia maritima | reverse complement strand
AAATAAATAAATAAATAAATAAATAAATAAATAAATAAATAAATAAATAAATAAATAAATAAATAAATAAATAAATAAATAAATAAATAAATAAATAAATAAATAAATAAATAAATAAATAAATAAATAAATAAATAAATAAATAAATAAATAAATAAATAAATAAATAAATAAATAAATAAATAAATAAAATAAATAAAATAAAAAAAAAAAAAAAAATAAATAAATAAATAAATAAATATAATATAATATGGTTTTCCTATGGGTTTTCCCCTTTTTTATTTTTACTTTCATTCTCAACAACAAATATGGCTGCTTCAAACTCTCACTGCAGTGTCATCCACAACGGAAAGTTTCAGGAAAGTTTACTCGAAGCGATAAGACACAACGACTGTGATCTAGTACTGCAAATGCTCGAAAAAGGTGTACCAGTAAATTTTAAGGAATGTCATAGTTCACAAATCATATTATCTGGAAACAATCGGACGCCTCTACAAGTGGCCTCAGCGTGTGGACACGAAATACTCGTCGAAATATCAATTACGGTGCGGCTATTTGCACGTATTTACGTGCACATATCTCGCTGTCTATTTGCACGTAATACGTGCAAATAGCGTTCCCATTGAGGCCAGGCTATTTGCACGTATTTGCAAATAGCCTCTGCCTATTAATTAAAGCGAATGGTAACCCCACTTTCAAAAGATAATCTTACAAATTTCAACAAAATTTATTCATTTTTTCAGCCGATGTTCGATCGAAAGATCAGTGTAACGTAACAGCATTGCATTTGGCGGTCGAAAATGGTCATTTAGAATGTGTGCGTTTATTACTGGAATCGGGAGCTGATTCGAATGCAGCCACGATTAGCAATTCGTATATTCCAAGTACGATATAATTTTTTTAAAAAATTGAAGGGAATGATGGGAAATGCTTGTTTTTTTGGCAGGTTGGCAACTGTACCGGCCGAGCGGCACGACTCCATTGCACTTGGCTGCTAAGGATTCTAAGGAAAATAATTTGGAATGCGCGAAGGAATTGATACGAAATGGTGCCGATTACAACGCCGTCGATATACTTAGTATTTATATTTTGCGGAGTTTGATATATTTTTTTTAAATATTCGGTTGTTTTTTTATTTAGGCAGGACATGTTTGCATGTTGCAGCTGAAAAGGGATTGATGGATTTCGAATTGGAACTTTCGAAAATTTTGGGTTTATCAATAGGTAAGGCATATGCGGACTTATTCAAGGATGAATAGTAATTAAAGTAGTACCATTTAATTTTTCTGTGTGCCTACTAAATTTACCTTTTGAGTAAATCCACATTTTATTATAGTAACTCTATAGCTACAGGGGAAAACAGCCCAAATAACTAAAACGAAATACAGTATATGCTGTGCGATCCGGGCATTGTCCGGACTGGACGCTCTGCGCACCGGACATATTTCTGGGACCCGCCTATGTTCGGACCGCACAGCATATATACTGTACATTTTCCATTTAAATAGGTGCAACAACATCAACGTCACATGAAAGCGTCGTAGTTCAAGTGCCATCGTGTGTGAAAGCTCCACTCAAATGCAAATCTGATGCTGCCCACAAAAACCACTCCGAAGGCACGCCCCTGCATTATTCCGTTTAGTCGAAGGTGACAGGTTTCAAGCTTTTGAGCAAGTTTTATTATCGTTTAGCCCAAAAACCCAAAATAGACGATATTAAAGCAATAGCCACTATGAAGGACCTCGTCCTCGATGATTATGACACAGATGTCAATGTAACTGATCATTTGGGTAATTAAATTTTAATTTTTTTTTGGTATTACCGGTATTTTTTAATTATTTTTTCCGTTTTTTTAGGTTTCAGTTGTTTCCACTACGTCTGTTTCGACGACGATAAACACATGAGACGAAGACCGGAAGCAGCCGTTTTTCTCTTAGTATTTGGTTCGAATCCGAACATCAAGAATCATCAAGGAATTTCGCTCCTTGAGTCGGAATTGCGCCGATTGGAGGATCGAATTATCTTGGAAGTGTTGGTCGAAGTGCTTCCAGTTCTGCCTCTATTCAATTTAACACGATTTCAATATTGGCACGAAATCTTGCCGAGGAATCGGTGGTCAGGATTTCGTGGCTTTAATTCCATTGTACCGGCACAACCAGCACTGTTGCATGATTGGTACCGCGTTCTTTGCTGCATTTTTGTTGAATATCAATTCGACAAGCGATGGGATGTCGACGGTTGAAACAAGTATCGAAATTAGAGTTACCCAAAAGTTACAAAATTATCTTTTACTCGATCGTCATCACGTAAAATAATTTTTGAATTAAGATAATTTAATCGAGTTACCATTCATTAAAGGAGGACAGTTAATCCTACTCGAAGCAACTGTGATGCTTTACTTCAAGCTTGGACGAATACTACTAGTATTTGTCAGGCATCCATCGCGACGCTCTCGCTAACAAAATTATCTTGTACTCGGTTATCATCTTAACGTAAAATAAAGAATTTTTTCATTAAATTGTTTATTTTTTTTCCTCAATTTTCCAACAAACTACATTGTGATCAATGACCAAATAGAAAAATACCCGGAATTAAGAAACTTAATTGCAAAATTAATCAAAAAAAACAAATTATTCGTTGCCGAATTTCGCCATCTTGTTGTTGATCGGATTTTTGATGAATTTCTCGCTCTTCATGTACTCAGAAATGGCCGGTAAAGCCTAAAAAAAAAATATTTAATGTTAGCATGTTAAAAATACATTCAAATTGATTAAAATTTACTTCAAATCGATCCATGTATTCTTTCAAGTTGATGTAATCGTTGAAAATGTCTTCTTTAAACGTGCGAATGTGATCGAAAGTCTCGTACACATTAAAATCGACATAACTCAACTGGAATTTTAAAAAATATTGTTAATTTATTATTTTTTCACGTTTTTTGAGTTTATTTACGGTATCTCCGGACATCCATTTGTTTTTTCCCAAAAATTTCGACCAAGCCTTGAATATGTCCGGTAATTTTTTGGTAAATTCGTCCTTTAATGCGTCCTAAATCGAAATAATGATACGGTATTCATAATTGATGTGTGATGTTTTTTAAATATTATTTTTACGTGGTTCGGAGAATAGCATAAACCAACAAATTCAGATCGTAAATCCGCGAGTTGATACTCCGCTGTCATCATTCTAGCTTTCTCGGTCAACTTTTTAGGAACTAAAAAAAAAAATTTGTGAATTCAAGAATTTAAATTTTTTTCCCAATTACGGTAAATAGTAAGTTTACATAACGGAAAATTTAAATTACGTATATTTTTGGTGTAAAATCAAAGTTTAATTAAATTTACGTGTAAAATCAAAAATTTTAAGTAAAATAATGCAACTTGTCAAAGAATGAAATGCATTATACGCATAAAACAAGATTAAGTAATTTTCCGCCAAAAATTTAGATAAAAAAATGTTTTCATACTTCAATAATAAGAGATAAACAAATTATAAACAAATGTAACTTCCTGTCTCCCTTTTATCTAAAGATAGCTATAATTACCCAAATTATGCTTTTCTGCCAAGTAACGCATAATTGCACCGCTTTGAGTCAACTTCACCTCTTCGTCAATGTAATACGGCAACTAAAACCACAAAAAAACCACAAAAAACATCAATTTTGATCAAATTTTAAATAAAAAAAAATTAAATATCTATAAACTGCATCTTACATTCGGAAAATCCAACCCTAGACTAAATTTTTCATTAAACCAGCAAGATTTATCAAAATTCGGCGGTGGCCCACAATCGTATTTCTTGTCCTCAAATTCCTGTCCGACATAGTTCAGCAAAAGCCGGATTGGCTGTGCCAACTGCAAACAAATAAGTTCGCATATTGTAAAAATAGTAAATGGATAATTGGATTTTGAATCTTACACCGCGAATACTCCAATAAGCTAAAAGCGGAGCCATTTGATGTGTAGGTTGTATCGAACGAGCTGACAATGACAAGTGACAAGTGAAAAAGTTCCAAGGTGAAAGCAAAGAATGGAAGGTCAACACACTACGCCAAGGTGTTATTACGTAATAAATACTCTCGACTCCTTTGAGAGCATCAAGTGGTTGATTCTTCTTATCATTTAAAATAATATTTGCATATAATTATTTATAAAACTTATTTCAAGTTTGGAAGATTATTAACATATGTGTTTTTTTGTTTGCTTTGAAAACATGTATTTACTAGGAAATGATTAAAAATTTTAGAAGTGTCAATCGATTTTTTTTTGTTTCTAACATTTAAATAAAAAATTAAAATAAACTTGAATTATATTACTACTTCTTTAGCATTTATTTTATTCAAAATTAAAAACTTTTATTGAACTTTTACTGCCTTCTAGGCTAGACTAACTGCCATCTAGTAGCCACTCATCGCATTGCACCATAAAACTATATAAAAGAAATTAAAAACCATGAAAAGCAAATCTTTTATTGTATATTACAACCAAACACATGATTCACAACAAAAAAAGCAACAAAAAATACTGTTCTACATTCAAATTAAAAAAATAAAATAAAAACTAAACAAATGCAAATTCATATTGTAAACTAAACAAGCCTAATTTTCCGTTATTTTTGTTTGATAGAAATACCTAAGCATTAACTTTATTCTTTTTCTTTCCTTTTCCGACTTTTGAATTATTTGCATTCGTTTGAACATTTTCAGAAATTTTCTTATCACAGTTTTTTAGGAGTCGTTCGTCATTTACAACCCCATCCTGACTGAGTGTGGGCACTTGAACACAATTATCGATGGAATCATCTGGGTTGAACGGCGCATTTTCGCCTTTTAGCTGCGCCAATAGACTTTGTCGCTCTAATTGCAACGCGCGGCATAATTTCTCCAGTTGACTGACTTTCTTTTGCGCATTCACCATCTCCGCGTCGTGTTTTTGTCTCTGTAAATAAAAATAAAAAAAAAAAACAAAGAAAAAACGTTAAAATACTCATAAAAATCTCAAATTATTTTTATGTTTTACATCAGTCGCCATGTCTAACAAAGCTTTGTTGCTGCCTTCCCATCGACTTCTCCACGTCACTGTTTCCTTTTCCAATTTTTTGATTTTCTTTGACATCTAAAATGGAATTAAACGTTCAATAATTGTTAGGAATTATGATGTGATGTTTACTTTGTCCATTTCGTCCTTGAAATGTGAGAATACGTCGTTACTCTTTGCAATTGTCGTTTGAAATTCTTCGTATTTCTCCGAGTACATGTTGAGTTGAGTTCGTAGTTGGACTTCTTTTACTGTCATTTCGTGACATCTTTTTTGATATTCTGTTAGATCTACTAACAACTAAAAATATATAAAATAAATAAATTAGAAAAACAATGCATTTTTAGGAGCAAACTGCATTTTTTTTTTGCTGAAAAATGAATTTTTGTGCAAAATAATAGTTTTTGACACATTTATAATTAGTATACTTTTAAAAAAATTAATATATTGCACTTATTATGCCTCGTATTATGCTCAAACGAACATATTTAAATGGATACATCGCATTTTCAAGTGCGAAAATATTTTATAGTTTTGTAATTTTCAAACAAAAAAGTGTAAATCTGCTTTTTAAAAAATTTGTGCTGATAAAACAAATTACTTTATGTTTTTCCTGAATGGATTTCTCCCTTTCTTCATTCATTACCGCATTAGCTTTAGCTAATTTCGCATCTGCCAACTGAACCTCCATATCTTTATGTTTAAGAAGATTCTCCACTTGCTATAAACAGAACAAATAAAATAAATCCCAATTAATGAAATAATAATCTGCAATAAGTAAATTAATTTTACCTGTTCACGCAATTCATAATTCTCTACTAAAGTCTTTAACTTTTGCGCTAATTCCAAATTTTCATCTCTCAATTTACTATTTTTCTGGTTATTATCTTGCATCATAGTTGAGATCTCATTAAAAGTTGACTAAAAAAATTTTTAAAAAAATTAAAAATTAAAAATTAATAAAACATAATATTTTTTTTTTTTTTACTTTGGAATTTCGCGGACACTTCTTTTCGTTTTTCTTCCTCTTCTCGAACCCTCAACAAACTCTCATCCTTAACGAGTTTGTTTTGTCTCTGTAATTCCCTGCATAAACTCTCCAACCGACTTCGCGTCAACACCGCTTTACTATGCTCAGTGAGAATTTGTTCCTTTTCCTTACACAACTGTACGTTTCTCCTTTCGCCTTGTTTAAGCGACAACTGTACATTCCTGTGCTCCTCCATCAAATCAGCATATTTTTTGCATAGAGCTGCCAATTTCTCTTCAGTCGTGTGCAAACTGTTAAGCGCCTTCAAAATATGCTCTGGAAAAATCAAAAAAGCAAAATAAACTTTAAAAAAAGCAAAATAGTACGCATAAAACATGTCTAAAAAGACTCAAAAAACTAAAAAAAAATGTCTAAAAAGACTCAAAAAATGTTTAAAAAAACATAAAAAATGTCTAAAAAAACATAAAAAATGTCTAAAAAAAATGTCTAAGAAGACTAAAAAAAATGTCTAAAAAGACTAAAAAAAATGTCTAAGAAGACTAAAAAAAATGTCTAAGAAGACTAAAAAAAATGTCTAAAAAGACTAAAAAAAGATCAAAAAATGTCTAAAAAAACTCAAAAGACACAAAAATGCATAAAAAACAACACAAAATATGCATACACCTAAAAATAATTTCAAAAACAGCATTTTAAATAAAAACAATAGAAAGACATGGTATCACAAAAAAATGCATTAAAACACTAAAAGAGAATGAAAAATACTTAAATATCTACAAAAATTCCTCACCAGTTCCTTTATCCACTTTGGTCTTCGATTTCCCCTTTCCAGACTTCACTTTCTCCACGCTTGGGTTCCTCACTGTCGATATCACCGGCAAATCTCTTTTTTCCTCTTGTTTCTCATCACTTTCTGCAATGATTCTTGTTGCATCTTCTTGCAAAGCATCTCCTGCAATAATCTGATCAACCAAATCCAATTGGCCAAAAACTGCTTGAGCCATTTCCTCAAAATCAACATTAAAGATGATGACATCTTCCTGCTGGTTTCGGCAGCAAGACGAAGCATCAATAGTCTCGATTACGTCACTAGCATCAGGGAGATGGTCGATACACTCGATACCGTCTCCCTATATGCACAAATACATCCATTTTCAATCATTTGTGCATAAAAAACACAATTTTTACACCTTGAACTCAATTTTGCTCTTTCCAAATTACTTTATTTTTCTTTAAATTTATTTTTTTATTTATGAAATAAAAAAAAAAAATAAAATAAAAATTAACCTGTTTTTCAATTTCAGCTTCGGCCATGTCTATGGAAATAAAAATGATGTCATTAGGAAGAAATTACAAAGTCAAAAATAACTTTTTCCACGAACCCAGTGCTAAATTTTCAGACAGCTAATAAAAGTTATTTCGAGATTCGTTGTCGATTTTACGATTGAAGGCGGTCTGAAATGGAGTTAAAGCGCGGAGATTATGGAATATAACTTAGTGTAATTGAAATCTGTATTGAAAAGATGGGCGAAGAGAGTGGGGAATTAGTAGAAGCAGACGTTGATGTACGAAGTCGCCATAATTGTCGCTTTTGGCTCCCTCTGTTAGTGAAGACCATTTTTGGGCAGACATTTTGTTTAATGATTTGAAAATAAAAAACAAGTGATTATGAAACTTTTTTCATTTGGTTTTATTTTTTAATTTATTTATTAGGGAAATTTTTGGTTTTTTTTTTTTTGATTTTGTCTGGGTATTATCTGTTTGGTACCAATTCTAGTTTAGTTGTAATTCACAACTATACTGGAAAAACATATAACCAGTCTGCTCAGGGTTGAGCTCGTTTGCTCCATTAAGTATTTCCGGAAATTTTATTTATGTTTTTGAATTTCAGAATGGTGGTACGTAATCCAACTGTCTACCTACCTGTTGTCACATCTGTGATAAAACTGTAAATTTCACTGCTTGTGCTAAGCTACTAATTCCAGTATAGTTACAAACCGGACTTTCTCTTCACAACTATACTGGAAAACGAGAGAATAGAATCAAAGATGTCGACGAAGAAGCGCGAAGATGAAGAAATTTCAATAGAAATTCCCAGTAAAAAAGTGAAATTAGATGAAGATAAAATTATCGGCGGTGATGACGTCATTCCATCATTTTCCTCTTTCGATGGTTTCAATATAAAAAGCGTATTGAATGAAGATTTACGGAATAACATGGCATGTGTGTGGGGTTCATTCGGCGATGACCAAAGCGATGCCGTGATTTTAATGAATAAAACCCCATTTGACAAGGATCAATTGCCTCGAATGCTATCCAAAGATTCGTCACTTAAAGCAGTGATGCAGAATGATCTTTACGGCACTTACATCTGTTCACCACCGCCCGAAACCAACAGTAAAATTAATTATTTCTAATATTTTTTGTTTTTCAATAAAAATTCTTTAGGTATTGCTGTGACAGTTATTCATCCTGCAACTGAACTTCATGTCAAGAAATATTCATCTCATCCGATGTATTTAATCGAGGAAACACCGGAAGATTATCAAGAAATTACTTTGCCGTTTATTAATAAACAACAGTTATCACTAAAAGTAATATGGAATTCAAATTAAGTCTTTTGGTAACTAAAATAAACTAATTTTGCAGTGGATCGATAACATTTTCGAGCATAAATCGGAGACTGAAAGAATTATTCACGAGGATTTGGACTTGGAAATTGGATTTATTTTGCTACCCGACATGAAATGGAACCAAAAACAAATGTCGAATTTATATATAATTGCCATTTCCAAACTACGAATTTTATCCATTAGGGAACTGACTGCGGAACACATTCCATTGCTCGAAAACATTGATAAAACCACTAAAGTACAAAAATACAAAAATACAAAAAAATAAAATAAATAAATAAATAAAATAAAATTAATTTCTTTTTATTTTCAGAAAATAATTCGTGACAAATATGGAATTAATTCGAACCAACTTAGAGTTTATTTTCATTATCAACCATCGTATTATCACCTACATGTTCACTTCACCCATATCCACTATGAAGCACCGGGAAGTAGCTGCGATAAATCGCATTTACTGACTACAGTCGTTGAAAATCTTCGAAGAGATTCGAAATATTACACAAATTCAATTCTCCCGTTTCGTATTCGTGAAGATTCACCACTATACAATTCATTTAAGGACGCCGGTAAATTGAATTAACATAAAAAAATTTAATACAAAATAATTTTAAAATTTTTTAAAGACATAAAAATTAAGATTAAGTTTTCTGGACTTAAAAATTGAATTAAGAGACATAAAAAACATATTTTAGACCTAAAAATTGAATTTTTTTCGTATTTTCTTGGGCTGATTTTTCGGCCTCAACGTGTACGCTTTCAAAGCCTCATGATCATACATCGAATGTATTTTATTATACATAAAACTGAAGAAAAATAATAAATTATCATATTGGCCCGCATACGGTTCCTGTACAACCATCGAATGAAGATCTACGAGGAAATAATAAACAGTTTCGATGGTGCTCAAGTAGGAATTCGGTTTCCCTCTCTGATACCTCCAAAACAACGACTCGCGCGATTTCAACTCAACTCGTTGAATCCCTAAAACAAAAAAAATAAATTTTCATAATTAACTTTTACATAATTAACTTTTACATAATTAACTTTTACATAATTAACTTTTACATAATTAACTTTTACATAATTAACTTTTACATAATTAACTTTTACATATTAAAACCGAAATACCTTTTAATCTCTCGTCATTATTTATTTTCCTAACTTGATTCCACGTACTAACGTGAAAAAAAAAACCCAAATTATAATCAGAAATTAATCTAATTTTGATTGATTACATCACATCATCACCTGTCAATAACAATAATTCTCTCAAATGGAAATTTATTTACAAATGTGTCAACATCATTTTGGGTGACCGGAATGACCGTTTTGCACACTTCCTCTAAAGTAACGGCTCTCTTCCCTGGAAAAGCGACTAAAACCTTCGAAATAAATGATATAATTAATAAAAATTATCTAAAAATGCTGACTCATGGTTCGATATTAAAGGCACCGATACACCCAACAACTTGTTATACCTTGTTTTTATCGGTAAACATCGGGATATTAGGAAAGGTATAAATAGTAACATCATCAGGGGCCAACACGGCTGCATGACTTGCAGTACTTTTGCCATCAATTTCTTTCGGGTATTTGATTATGTCGATTTTTATTGGTAACTAAAAAAGGAATATATAAACATTATTTTGAAAAATTGTCAATCCGTGTATAATGTTTACTTTTAGGTTTGGTATCTTATCTCTGATTGTTATGACTGGGATGTGACATGTGTAACAGTAATATTTCCTAGATTTCGTGCATTTGTCACAGATACTGCGTCCATCTACGGTATCTAAGAGGTCTGTTGAGTCGATGTGGAAATTTGCAAAGGGATTTGGAGCCTTTTCGGGGTTTTCTTGAGGTTGCATTTGGTTAATTTTGAGTTTTCGGATCTGGAATTAATGGGAAAATGTTGATTATTCGTGTTTATATTTGAATTAATTATGCAAAATACCAATTTATCAGTTTGTTTGATTTATTCTGCGGTTTGATCTCACTTTTTACTGTTTGGTATCACGTGGTCATCGGTATTTTAATCTTGAAAATAAAAAGTAAATTGAAATTATCATTAAGTTGGTTAAATAATTTAATAGAAATAATAATTTTACCTAAAATAAAATTTCTTTTATTAAGAAACTATAATTATATATATGATAATGCAGTAAAACTGCAATAAATCTTTATATTTCCTTAGACACAATTGCAATCATGACTTTACAAACATTCTATAGAAACCAGCCATCTTGTGTGTGTTTACATCCGGGAATAAAATCCGCGCCTGCATTATACTTGATTGCATTAAAAAAAAACAATTATTATTTTAAAATTAAAAACTTATAAAATTAAAATAAACGTAAAAAAATTTTTCTTTTTAGTTTTTTTAAAACATTTAAAATAATTTAATTTTACCCAGAGTATCGTGCAGACTGTATCACCCGCAATGCTATAACGGGACTTGACGAGACTTCCGGTAGCTCTCAGAAAAGGATGGTGGCGTTGAGGTGATTTCCAGTTGTTTGTAAGTTCTGTGATGGCCGGTTGAAATGAAGAGATGTACTTTCGAGTTTGATAAATTTCAACACGCCATAAACATCATGTAACGTTAGTAAGTATCAAACGACAACAAAAATCCAGAAAAATCTTTAAAAAAAACAGAAAAAAACACAATAACTTGACCCGATTCGCAGCCCCTTTCGTATCCAATACAAAAGCAGCTGTGAATATTTTCTTTGGCTCTTTAAACGTACTGAAACCACAATAAAGGAAACGATGAACAGGAATCCTGTGTTGTTTCTACAACTTCTCAGAACTTCGAAAAATTCGTCTCATGCGTCACGCAGTTATGTAAACAACAAATTTCTGTTTTTTTTTTTTGTTGAATTTTGTTGAATTTTCTTTTGTTGTTGATCCAAATTTCAAAATATTTTATCATTTATCTATGAAAAATATTATTGAAAAATGATGAATTTTTGAAAATTACAAAACATTTATTATCAATACGTGCCATTACTTTAAACATGAGATTTTCAAATGAGATTTTCTATAATCGAAAGCACTGTGATTTGTTGACGTGTCTGTATAATTGCCCTTAAAAAAGATTTTTTATTTTATTTGGCGAAGTCTAAAACGGTGTAAACGTCCGTTTTGGGTGTTTTAGTGTCTGTATTGTCGGAAATTTTAAATAATTCTGCGAAACGGGGCCCCATTTCTTTTTCAGTTGAAACTATTAACTATTATGTAAAGAAAATAAAAACAATAAAAGTTTTATTGTGGATGTGAAAAATGAAAAACTAGTTAAATAATTAGTCATAATTTCATCCGCAGTGAATTTTTTCGGTGACCTAAATCACGAAATTGAGATTCCGTGATGTAGAAAGAAGTATTCTTTGATGTCGAGAATATTTCTATTTAATCAATGGGAAATTAAGATAAATCGGTGTGTTGACCTAGAAAACGTTTTGTTATTCGTTTATTTCATGTATTCGCCACCTGAAGGTGAATAATCGAAGTATTATTTCTTGGAGTTTTTCCATTCAAATGTTGTGCAAGAAATAATCTTCATTTCCTCAATGAGATCTTCTTCTTCTTCTTTTTTTTCTTTTTTTTTTCTTTTTTTTTTTTTTAAAAATGAAAGAATTTTGAGGGGAAAAGTGACCTATTTTTTTGGTTAATAAGGAAATGTTGTTAGGAAGGAAAATGAAATGTTTTAAGGTGAAGTTTGTAGGTTTAAAGGTGGTGTCAGGTGTTTTTTTTTTTTTATCTTATGTAATTCAAAAGTTCAAAGTAAAATAAATTAAGGAGTGGTGAAGGGTGGTTTTGTAAACAAAGTTTTGGTCATTAATTTGCGTTTATTGGGTGAATAAATTAAGTTTTTTTCTTTTCTTGACGGATATTTTGGTTGTTTATTT
>JH431870.1:164128-182242 GCA_000239455.1 Strigamia maritima | reverse complement strand
AAATAATGGAATTTTTGGGTTTTAAATTAGAAAAAAATGCTAAATTTTTTTTTTTATTTATTTATTTTTTTTTGGTTGGAATTTTAAATGAATGTGTCAAATGATAGTGGAAATTTTTTTAATTTAATTTTTTGTTTTGAAGCGATTAATTTATGCGTGGAATTTGTGTGGATAACGGAATAAGGGCGGTGAGAGCTTTTGAAAGGAGGTTGAGCAGCAGTTTGGGTGGTGGTACTACAATGGCGCAGATGGTGGAGTGCACCTGGACCTCAAATATTACAATTTTAAGGAAGAAAATCTGGGGCTAGACGTTTTATCATGTGAGAAAAACTTTCAAGAAATTGTAATTTTTCCGGAAAATTATCGAAAAAATTATCTGTTTTCAGACACGTGTGTTTTCAAGAAAAATATATATTATTCTTAGGAGCATTTGGATTTTTCGAAAATAATCTTCTTAAATTTCGAAAAATCGCCTTTAAAATTTGAAAAATCGCTCTTTAAAATTCGAAAAATCGCCATTAAAATTCGAAAAACAATCTTTAATTTTCGAAAAGTCTCCATAAATTTCGGAAAAAAGTACATCTTTAATTTTGAAATTTATGTAGATTTTTCAAAATTAAAGATGACTTTTTTTCGAAATTTATGGAGAAAACAGACTACGGCAGTTTTTCGAAAAAAATCATAATTTTCACCAAAAACTCCCATTTTTCATTCGGGTCCTATTCTACACATCCACTATGCCATTATTCAAAATTCAAGATCAGTAGAGTGGAATGTTTAGAATGTTTACTTTTCAAGCCCAAGCAACCGAAATTATCCAACAGCCAATGAAACGGATAATTCCATTTCCATATTTGATTGGCTGATTACAATTCTCGCATTACACACATCGCCTGCTCACTAAATTCCCATTTTTAATCCTATTATGACATCATTTTCCAATCATCCTAATCATATTGAATGTGATGATTTGTTTATATCATCATCATCATCTTCAATTACTCAATTTTTTTTTTTTTGTTTTTTTAGGCCTACAATTAGGATCGAATTTGAAAATATTTTTTAAAAAAAAGGAAGAAAAATGTCAACAAAAATGGACTCAACTTCTATTTGCTCATCGATTCCATCGAGTTCGAATATGGGACCGAAAAAAAGGAGTTTGTCCAGGCTTTCATTTCGTCGGTTATTTTATGCCGCTCCGTTCCTCAATATTCAGGCCAGATCGGCATCGCATCGCAAACGAGAGGCGGCGATGCCAGGGCCAGCCGCTTCTGAAGTTCAGGTGATTAAAACTGAATGAAATTTAGGGTGAAATTCGTTTTTCGGGGGTTTTTATTCCGAATTCTGCAGGATTTCTGTAAAATTTCTGCACAAATTGGACGTAAAGATTTCTGCACAAATTGGACGTAAAAATTTCTGCACAAATTGGACGTAAAAATTTCTGCACAAATTGGACGTAAATATTTCTGCACAAATTGGACGTAAAAATTTCTGCACAAATTGGACGTAAAAACCCATAAAACTTATGGATATTGTATTCTCGTATTCTCTCTTTGTGCGGCATGCCGGTAAAAGCGAGTCTGGCCAGATTTCTTCAAGTTGACAACTGGTCTTTTTTCCGGCATGTCGTAAAATAAAAATTAGTGCTGTAAAACGTAATACTCACTTTATCCGCATTTTACCCTGGTCAGACTCAGTTTTATCCGGCATGTCGCAAAAAGAAAAAGAAAGTGAATACGGTGTGATTTTTAATTTGTGTTGTACTTGATTTTTTTTTTGTCGGTTTGGGATTGGTATTAAGTTAAATTAATTTTTAAGGTGAATATAAAAATACATAGTTTGTTATTGTCTATTTTAATTGGTAACGCGATATTGACACTCGGTTGGCTTGACCTTTCAACAAAGCAATACATATTGTGAAGAAACATTTTATTATGGTGAAATAGGTGTGAACTATAGTTTTTTATGAATATAAATATGTGAAACTCAATTATTTTTCTAGAAATAATGATGGAAAAAAACATTTTTCTGGAGAAATAAGGTGTAAAACTAATTTTTTTAGTAAGTACAGTAATTATAGTTATAATCTGTGGTTATAGGTCTAAAACATAATTTTCGGATATGTCTAGGTGTAAAACTAGAGAAATAAATGTTTTAAAACACAATTTACTAGAGAAATAAAAGTTGTAAAACACAATTTACTAGAGAAATAAAAGTTGTAAAACACAATTTTATGAGGAAATATACCTTTAAACTAAAATTTTATAAGAAAATACAGATATAAAACACATTTTTCTAGAGAAATAAAAGTAAACAAGTCACAATTTCTATAGCTTTAAGGTGCGTTACACCATCTGAAAGCATAGAAAAAATAAAATAAAACCACGCCCAGCCAGCACAAGCATGTGTCTGAAGGTCATTCCGAGTTCAATCATGCGACTGATAAATCTGCACGATCGAATACCCATGTTTACCATAACAAATAACCGCCATGTTTTATTACGCTAATTTCAGGGTAATGCGGCCTCGAACCAGTCAATGGATCTGGAAATCACATCTCTTTCAAGCCAATCTCAAATCAAAGTCGGAACGTGCGAATTATTGGAATGTCCTTTATGTCTGTCTGAATTACCGTTAAATTGTTTTCCTATCATTTCAACATGTCCCCATCGGTCGTGCTACGATTGTCTGAGACAGTACTTGAAAATAGAAATCACGGAAAGCAGGTAAACATTGCGAAATTTTGTTTTTTTTGGTATTTTTTAATGTTTTGTTGGTGGAATTTGAGTCTGGTTGTACTTTATGATGGACCCTGAGTTTGATGATTTGATGTTTTTTTAATTATTTTTTTTTTGTTTTTGTTTTTTTTAGAGTGAATATTTCATGTCCAGAATGTACCGAACCTCTTCATCCAAATGATTTGAGACTTATACTCATGAATGAACTGCTCATGGAGAAATATGAGGATTTCATGTTACGCAGGATATTGGTGACTGAGCCTGATGCTAGATGGTGTCCTGCTCCTGACTGCAAGTGCGTGGGTTGGAGTTTTGTGGTTTAAGTGACGTTTTTTTTGGATTTGTTTTGGTTATAGTGGATTGGAATGAATTGATTTTGTGTCTTTTTTGATTTTGAGTGGATTATTTTTCTAAATGGAAAAAACAACAAGTTTGACAATTTATTTGACAAATTTTTGAATTAAATTGAAAATTTATCAAAATTTTTCATTATTTGTTGAAATTTGTCAAAATTCTTATTAAAATTCGTCAAAATATTCTAAAATTCAATTGAAATTCGTCAAAATATTCTAAAATTCGTCAAAATATTCTAAAATTCAATTGAAATTCGTCAAAATATTCTAAAATTCAATTAAAATTCGTCAGAATATTCTAAAATTCAATTAAAATTCGTCAGAATATTCTAAAATTCAATTGAAATTCGTCAAAATATTCTAAAATACAATTAAAATTCGTCAAAATATTCTAAAATTCAATTGAAATTCGTCAAAAACTTCTAAAATTCTGTTGAGATTTTACCAAAATTTTGCTAAAATTTATTAAATACTTGACAGGAATTATGATTTTGTCTGAATATTGGGATTAATTGCCAAACTAGAAATGTGTGTCAAAATTTTGATGACGTGATAAAATCATAGAAAACTTTCACAAGCGAAGGTCACACACTACACAGAATGATTAATTTCCTCTAAAAAAAACAAAAGAAGACATTTGCGCACAACTATTTCCCATCGATTTTTATTTAGATTTTCCTTTAGAAATCTCAGTTTCTGTTGTCCATATACCAATAATTTAAAATACCTGAAACCTTACTAAGACAAGAAAAAATTTTCCATGTTATTCCAACCCTATTGATTTTACTTAACCGGAGAATTATGCGTGTTGGGCAATGAAATTGAACCCAACATTTCAATAAAAACCACTTTAATTACGATATCTCTATAAAAAATACGAAACCTGTGCAAAACCTAACACGAATTTGTATAAAATCAAAGAAACCAAAAATTATAATAAAAAAAATTTATTGTTTTAAGTTTAACTAAAAAACCGCCACAAGAACGTGAAGATAACACACAAAAAAACATGAAAAAACTACAAAAACCATATAAAAAATAACACCAAAACGTTAAAAAAATTTATTTTTTATTTTTATTTATTTAGCTATGCTGTGATAGCCAGTGGGTGCGCGAGCTGTCCCAAGCTCAAATGCGAACGTCCAGGCTGCAACACGTACTTTTGCTACCATTGCAAGCAAGAGTGGCACCCGAATCAGACGTGCGACGCGGCCCGTGCTCAACGCTCTCCCAACGTGCGCTCTTCCTCCATTAGTTTCAGTCAGGACTCGGCGATACAAAACCGATCTGGCGACGACATCAAATCATGTCCTCGCTGCAACATTCTAATTGTTAAAATGGACGACGGCTCTTGTAATCACATGACTTGTGCAGTTTGTGGCTCCGAGTTCTGCTGGCTGTGCATGAAAGAGATTTCCGATTTACATTATTTAAGGTTATTAACATATTGTTTAATGTTTTTGAATTTTTATTAATTTTTTATTTTTTTATTTTAGTCCTTCGGGTTGTACGTTTTGGGGTAAGAAGCCGTGGAGTCGCAAGAAGAAGATTATGTGGCAGTTGGGGACGCTTGTTGGAGCGCCGGTTGGGATTGGTTTAGTGGCCGGAATCGCGGTGCCGGCTATGATCATTGGTATTCCTGTGTGGGTTGGAAGAAAGGTGTGTTTGAGTTGGTTTGTGGGTTTTTTGGTTTTGTTTATTGTTTTTTGTTTTTTTATAGATTCATTCTAGATTTGAAAATGCATCTAAACACAAACGAAATATTGCTATCACGAGTGGTGTCACTGCATCGATTCTCGTTTCTCCCATTCTAGCAGGATTAGTTGTTGGTAATGATATTTTTTGTATGTTTAGAAAGTGAAATTTTAATTTCGGTTTTTGAATTCCTTGAAAATTATCACAAATTTGATATTTAACAAAAATAACTCAAATTTGTAGTAAATTTTCGAAATTTCTTCGAAATTCGAAAAAGACTACAGAAAAGGATATAAAATCACGAAAAATGGCTGCAAATGCGATTGATGAAGAAAAAGAAAATTGACAAATCATGTCAATACAAAGAAATATTTGTTAATTTACTGCAATCTAAGTAAATACTAGAGCTTTTGCCAGTTACTTTTGGAATATCAGGTTTGGCATCAAGATGTCTGGATGCAGATAATAATGAAAATAATTTGAAAAACAATTTCCTTGATACATAAATCATTGGAAAGTGAGATTGGCTTATTGTTTCTCTACAATACTCTACACGAGCCAGTTTAATCCTTGTAATTCATTTTCTTTTATTCGATTTTTTATGGTTGAAAGATTTTCAAGAGTTAGGTAATAAACTGAAAAGGGAAAAATCAAAAGTCACAAGAATAAAACTATTATTCTACTAAAATTCTAATTAACTGCATGAACAATTCTGTTTCAACATATTTTCATACTCAAATCTAGAAAGAACTAAAATATGATGAAAAATGGCACAAATACGTGAAAATATGATGAAAAATGGGTCAAATATGTGAAAATATGATGAAAAATAGGTCAAATATGTGAAAATATGATGAAAAACGGCACAAATATGTGAAAATATGATGAAAAATGGCACAAATATGTGAAAATATGATTAAAAATGGGTGAAAATTGGCATAAATATGTGACAACTAATGAAATTCAATCAATTTATTGTTTTAAATTTTAGGTATTGGTGTTCCTATCCTGCTGGCTTATGTTTACGGTGTCGTTCCCATTTCCCTGTGTCGCAGCGGTGGATGCGGAGTAACAACTTCAGCCTCTGGCGTGCGCATTGAATTCGACGATGAGAATGACCTCTCCTTGGGCGCTAGCGGTCATGTGCCCGGTACGAACACACAAATCCATTAACAAAATATTTTTTAATAAATTTCCTCTTTTACAGATGCTCAAAGTGTCGACATGAGCGGACACAGAGTCGCTAACCCAAGTATAGGTGAAGTTTCATTCGGAATGTCGGCCAGTATAAGCACTGGCAGCGGTAGCCATCTTGACCGCATGGGGTTGACCAGGGATAGCGACAGGGAAAGTGCTAGCAATACTGCAATTGCTGGTGCTAGTTTAACAGGAAGCATTATTAGCAGCATGACAGGAGCACCTACGGGACATAGGTATTGAATTTTGTCAACAAAAAAAATCAATTTTTTAATTGTGTAAACAGTTAGAAATGAAGTGATTTTTATATTTTTGTTTTGTTTTTATTCGATAAAAATGAGAATTTTGTTATTGTTTAATGATTTTAACCGTTTTTATTCAATAAAAAACACGAATTTTTTTTATTTTTTTAACTTTTTCTTGTTTTTATTTATTAAAAATATTGAATTTTTGTCTTTTTTGATGAATTTTTATGGTAATTTTTTCCTATTTATGATATTTTTTGTTGTTATTTTTACAATTATTCTTTATTTTAATGTTGTAAAATGTGATTTTTTTCTAGATTGGAAGTCCAAGCTGACGTGTCTTTGAACAAGCGCTTCAGTTTCAGTAGCGAAACGGCATCGATGACAGTGAGTTTAAGCGAGCGATCCGCTAATTTTTCTATGGCAGATGACAACGCGAGTACCAAAGCTTTGGCGGGCTCAATGTTTAATTACAGGTAATTTAAATTGGATTTAATAACGAAATTGTTTATTTTAAAAAAAAATTTCTAGGGATCGTGACGACTGTTACGCGAGTTGCACACCAGTCGAGGTTCATGTGGATCCGTGCACGAGCAACATGGCTCCGCATGACGAAATTATTTACGTCCAGTGCAAAGAAGATGAACCGTCCCTTGCGTCTTACCACGAAGACACTGCATCCATGTTAAATCATTACAACCAATCGAAATATAAATATTGCAAACAGGTGAATTTAAACGGAGAAAATGCTATAAAACCGATGTCGAAAATGATGTGTCGCGAATTTTTCTAACCCATGTATATTTTTGTGGTTAAAAATTTCGTTCGTTACATTTATGCTGGGAATCACATTTGCGAGTGCTATTTGTGGTCTCAAAATGTGGTTTGATGGTTTTAATTGCATGTTTTTGTAAATTGTATTCTAATATAAGTTATCAATAAATTATCATTTTATTTATAGGTAAAAAATTGGCGTAAAAAGACGTAAAAAATATGGTTTTTCATGGAAAATTTTATTTTTTGGTGTAAAACTGAACATTTAGACCAACAAGTGAATTAAATTCACTTTTATTAGGGTTTAAAATACGTAGTATTTATTTTTTCACCAAACACCACAATTTTAAATTGAAAAATGCAATTTTAGGCAGTATATAAAGATTTTTAAGAAGAAAAAATACGGTACCCTGGTAAAATGTTAAAATCTATTTTTGGGTTGCTTTGAGCTAAAATTACATTTTTCAGTACGAATATACATTTTTTTAGGCTATAAAAGAGATTTTGCATCTAACAACACCAATTTTAAATGAAAAATTAAACATTTTTGTGCAAAATAATAATAACAATAAATATATCATTAATAGTGGAATTTATACTTAATTTCAGGTGAATGTCAATTTAACTGAAGACAATGACTCAGTGTCGGAAAAAGTTCGATTTGATGACAACGTTCGCTTCATCGACGACGCCCCGATCGACGAATTGTGGATCAAAGAAAACTACGACGACATAAAGGGATTTAGTGACCCACAACTCTTCCAAGACCGAGCGGAGCTCCCGGAGAAACTGAGCCCGCAAGTTCGACGCGAAATCATGCAGCGCACCGTTCCCACCGAAAACCTCTTGCCCAGCACTTGCATGGCGCAGCCTGACGTGAGAATTTCGCTGCCGTCTTCCATTCAGTGCAGCGAAGAAAACTCGCTGCTGAATAACGATTCCGACACGAATAGTCACAATTCAGCCTCATGGGCTACACGCCAATCTCTGCCTTGTATATTGATGAAGGAGTCGGCGACTAATTCGTTTAGAAGTGACGTGAAACACGTTTGAAGAAGTAAAATAAATAAATAAATAAATAAATACTGTGTAATATAAAATATAAAATAATCATTAATTAATATGTAATTTACGAATTATTTTGTTTTTTGTTTGAAAAAAAAAATATATAAATACATATTCAATACAATTGTTCATATAATTGAATTCATGAACTTTTATGTGCATTTTATACTCATTGAAGTATATAATCTGTAGGATATTTAGTTGGAGGTTTAAATTTTTTTTTATTTTATTATTTTTATTATTATTTTCACAAATCTGAAAATAAAAAAAGAAAGACTTTGACGTGAAATAAAATTTAAAAAATAAGTTTAGTTTATTTTTAAGTGCCTATAAGTTAATGTATGAAAAAATGTGTATTTTTTGTTTATTAAATTTATACCAATCAATTGAAAGACTAAATTTTATGTTTTAGACGAGGTTGTAGATCAAAAATTAAATATTTTCGCGGCCATTTGTATAATGACGTAATTGTAAGTCCGTCCTCTAGTGGCGATTAAACGCAAACCATCTATTTTGTACATTCGCATGTCCAGAATTTGTGAATTTCATGTCTCTTTACGATGGATTGGGAATGGATGCGAAGGAGAAAGAGAAGGGAGAGTTGGGTAACTATCTTTCCTAACATATATAAGCTAGTTTTGATGAAATCATAGAATATCTGTGAAATTTATAAAGCGGGTTGGTCGTCTGGAATTAAACTACTGCAATCTCAATTGCAATTGAAAAAAGCCGCACTTACTCAAGTCAAGGTATCCTAAACATACTTTTTAAAATCAATAAAATAAAATTGAATTTAATCTGTTTTCATTGCAGAAAGACCAGACGCGGAAAGGAGCCGTTCTGGCTCCAGTCGTTGATCTTAAAGCCCGCAAAGAAGAACTGGAAGATGTATCTCTGCCGATTCCACCCATTTTCATTCCAAACAAAGTCAAAGTATTCATTTTAACAGGGTTGAGCGGTGGTATGATGACTCCACTGAGCTCTGCGCTAAAACAAAAAATATTTTTCCCTAAAAAAAACATTAATTGCCGCTTTTTTCGTGTAAAAAGGTCAGTTTTTATACAATAAAAAGTCAATTTCTGCCGTTTTACATGAAAAAAACCATTTCTGCATTATGTGCATGTATAAAGAGCAATTTCTGTATATTTTACATGTAATAAGGTCAAATTCTGCAGTATTCACGTGTAAAAAAGTCAATTTCAGTACTTTTTTTGTGGAAAAAGATTTATTTAAAAGGTCGAAGTTTTGCATAAATTTTTTTCTTTTTTTTACAAAATTTTTGTCTAAAATGTGCATTTTACAACAAAGCTCTCATCGTATCACCACACGATCTTGCATTTTAGTTGACCAAAAATTGTCAACTTATTAATTGTTTTTATGCCTTTAGCAGCAGCAAGAAAATAAAATTATCAATGCGAGCGCGTCTTTATTTGGCGCTGATCCTGAGTGGAATATCAGAGATGAATATGATCCGATGTGGCCGAACGATTATGAGAAAATTATCAAAGACAAACGTGACAAGAAGGAAAAGGAACGTGAGGAGGACAGGAAACGAGATTATGAAGAGAGGGAAAGGTGTATTTGATTTTGAATTTTTTAAAATTTAATTTTATTAAATGAAAAAATAAATGATTCAACAGGCGAAGGAGAGAACGGTACAACAGGGACCGCGAAGAGGAGTTGGGAAGGAGGAGAAAGGAAGAAGAAATAGAGGAGGCAGACGAGGAAGAACCCAGGAAAATGCTGATTGCAGGCGCGGCCATTGCTCCGCCGCCATCTTTGATGGCTGAAGATGAGAAAAAAGATCTACCACCGACGAATTTCACTGGAGCTGGATTTGCACCAAGTTTAGGGTGAATAATAAGCCTAAAATAAAGAAATAAACCTAATTTCCATAGGATAACATGAGGAAAATGATTAAAAGACTAAAAGTGGCACTTTTTTCCTTGTTATCTTATGGGTTTTAGGGTTAGAATTTATTTATTTATAACATTTTTTTTTAAATAGGGGATCCGTAGCGGCTAAAATCATGGCAAAGTACGGTTTTAAAGAGGGCCAAGGGTTGGGTAAACAAGAGCAGGGAATGAGTCAAGCACTTCAAGTTGAAAAGACAAGTAAACGTGGCGGGAAAATCATCCACGAACGTGATGTATCGAAGGGTAATAAATCAATGAATGATACATAATATGGTAAAATTAATTTTTTAATAATCTTAAATTAGATCCAGAGTCACTTCAAGAAGCGATCCAGATGGAATCGATAACGGAAGCGATGAAAAATCCATCGAAAGTCGTTTTATTACGGGTTAAAACTAAAAATAACGTAAAATTGATGAAATTTTATCTAAATCATAAAATATTCTACAATTTTTCAGAATATGGTTGGTCCAGGCGAGGTCGACGAGGACTTAGAACCGGAAGTTAAAGAAGAATGCTCTAAATATGGTGATGTACTCAAATGCGTCATATTTGAAATTGAAACCGACAATGAAGAGGAAGCAGTGCGGATTTTCGTCGAGTTTAAACGCATAGAATCCGCAATTAAAGGCATGATTTTTGTTATTCATTCAAATATGTGAATTTGGTTAAATGTAGTTTTATTTTTAAATCTAGCGGTCGTCGACTTGAACGGCCGGTTTTTCGGCGGAAGAGTTGTTTACGGCGGTTTTTATAATTTGGATAAATTTCGACGGCTCGAATTAGGAGATTAGCATATAAATATCACTTTAACCTTTATTATTTAGTTAATTTTTTTTTAAATTGTATAAATCACGAAATAAATAATACAAAATGAAAAAATATGGTCAAATTAATTTGCAGTTTGTTCGAATGAATTGTTTTTGTCTTTGACTAGCGGAGACTAAGCCTTGTGACGACATTCGTCGTAAACTGTCCAACGACGACGACCACTTTGACCTCTACACACGAGTTGAGCTTTTACAAAATGTTTTTTTTTCTTGGTACGAGACCATCGCTTTCGCAGTATATTACACATTAAAGCAAAATCAGAAATATAAAATAAAAAGTTTTTATTTAAAATTAAAATTAAAATTAAAAACACAGTAGCGACTGAAAAAATTCTTATACGATATGCTCTCGTCCTCGGAATCGCTGGAATCGTCTAAAGTTTTCTCGGAATTGCTGGAATCGTCTAAAGTGGCTCCGAGAAAACTTTAGACGATTCCAGCGATTCCGAGGACGAGAGCATATCGTATATCGTAATTTCTGCCGTTTTACATGAAAAACACCATTTCTGCATTATGTGCATGTATAAAGAGCAATTTCTGGATATTTTACATGTAGAAAGGGCAATTTCTGCACATTTTGCATGTAATAAGGTCAAATTCTGCAGTATTTACGTGAAAAAAGTCAATTTCAGTACTTTTTCGTGGAAAATGCATGTCAAAAAGGTATTTTTATCTAAAAGGTCGAAGTTTTGCATTAAATTTTTTTTTTTTTTTTACAAAATTTTTGTCTAAAATGTGCATTTTACAACAAACGCTCTCATCATATCACCACACGATCTTGCATTTTAGTTGATCAAAAATTCTTCTGCGGTGGTTTCTTGGTAATCTTCTTTTTAGGCTTTGGATGAATCTCTCGAACTCGAACCATGAAGGTTTTCTGGCTCGACCCCTTTGTCGGTTTTTCATCCTCGGACTCGCTAGAACTGTCACCGGAATCTGAATAGAAAATCATTCAAAATTAATAAATTAAGCATAAAATAATAATTGTTGTCATATAACTACTCTACCTGAACTTGAGTCACTACTTAATTCCTTTTTACTTTACTTTACAGAACTACCTTTGTTTAGTGGCAGTGATAATTTACGCTTGCGGCATGTTCTAAACGAAATTAAAATTAATTATAATGAAATAATAATAAAAATAATTAACAAATTAAAAAAATTTACTTTTCATGGTCATGTACTGCTTGCATATTTAATAAATCGGATATTGATTTCTCCTGAAAAAAAATAAAAAAATTAATTCAAAAATTAATTCAAAAATGGAGTCGGAAATCGTGTCGGGCCCTTCTAACCACGTACGTACACCACGATCGGTGTTGTCACTTTTGACCGTTCGAAAAAAAAAAATTACTTACAACTTGAGCAGTTTTCCTTATTACTTGGGCTTTTTTCTTATATGCATCGCTTAACAATCCATGAAAAGAAGAAAGCCAAGTCGCTTCTTTTTCGTCTTGCATTTTTCGCTGCAATGAAAATGCTGAATAATAATTGCTGCAGCATTTTCATTGTAGCGAATTCGCAATGCTGTAGCGTGACAGACAACAATTGCGAATAATAAAAGGATAAAAAATCCAAAATTGAATTTGTTTCTTATTTTCTTGGGCTGATTTTTTGCCTCAACGTGTACGCTTTCAAAACTTCATGATCATCTTTTAGGAAAATGGACCTGCAGTGTTTGCAGACAATTTGCTGCAAACATTTCATTTCATAAGTTTACTGCAGAAAATCATTTCTAGATAAATTGCTGCAAAAATGTATTTTATTCTTCATGAAACTGAAGAAAAAGAATAAATTATCATATCAGCCCGCATACGGCTCCACTATTTTGAAGATGCACGAGGAAATAATAAACAGTTTCGATGGTGCTCAAGTACGAATTCGGTTTCCTTCTCTGGTACCTCCAAAACAACGATTCGCGCGACTTCAACGCAACTTATTGAACCCCTAAAACACAAAAAAATAAATTACGGTACGTTTCGTACAACTTTTACATATTAATGTAAAACCGAAATGTCTTTTAATCTCTCGTCATTATAACTTGAATCCACGTACCGTACAAAGTAAAAAAACCCAAACTATCATCAGAAATTAATCAAATTTTGATTGATAGCATCACCTGTCAATAACAATTAATTCTCTGAAATGGAAATTTATTACAAATGTGTCAACATCATTTTGGGTGACCGGAATGACCGTTTTACATACTTCCTCTAAAGTAACGGCTCTTTTCCCTGGAAAAGCGACTAAAACCTTCAAAATAAACAGGAGAAAGAGCTGCAAACTCCTTGTGTAACCATGCGCACCTCGGATGACGTCATCAGCGCAACCACTTTAACATGCCATCTTGTGCTGTTTTTCTTTAGATCAAGTTGTTACTTACAATGCTTTTATATTATTACTACCAGGGTCAGCCGGTATTTCCCGGGGTAAAGAAGCTGTTGGTTGGCCTTGTATTTTTATTTTAATTTTTGTCTTTGTTTTATTTATTTTATTTTACTGTGTTTGTGTTTGAGCTCAACTAAACTCTGTTTTCAACACATTGAGAGAAACTCCCATTGGCTAGAGCCTTTTCCCAGCAATTGTTTAATGCACTTAAAAAATTCGAAAAATGACCATAAAAGGGCATACACGAACATAAACGACCATAAAAAGGCATAAAAGAACATAAACAAACATAAACGACCATAAACAAACATAAACGACCATAAACAAACATAAACGACCATAAACAAACATAAAGACCATAAACAAACATAAAGACCATAAACAACCATAAATGAACAAATAACGACCATAAATGAACAAATAACGACTATAAACGATGATAAAAATGACCATATATGGTAGTTTTTTAATACAAATTTATATAAATTTGTATTAATATTCAAGCAAACAGGCTCCAGCCAATGGGAGTTTCTCGCAATGTGTTGGAAACAGAGTTTAATAAGCTCATCCTCAAGTGAGCAGATGTTACCAGATGTTATCAGAAATGTTATGAGACGTTGCGACAAACAGTACTTAAACGGATTTATTTTTTTATTCATTTTTGTATTAACAATTCATTTTCATTATTAATCAAATGGTGTCCCAGTCCTGTAATGATGTCGCTGCATTTGCTTTGAATGGCAACAACATCAGAAAAGTTTAATTTGCTCTTCCAAGCAAAAGCATTTGCTTTCGAGTCCCGTTTGGTTGTATATGGTCCACTAACAGTCTCATTATGCTGTAAATGTGTATGGCTTTTTAAATATTCAAACACATACTCATGGACGTCTAAGTGTAAAAATTTAAAAATCTGTTTAACTTTTTCCTCGGGATAAAGCGCAACATCTTCATATCGAACTAGAAGAATTCTGTTTGGATATTTAATATTCATTACTTTCAAACTGGCAATGCTCTGCCTCATAGAACTACAAAGAATTTCAGGATCAATACAGGACCTACTGGCTCTGCACCAATCTAGTTTCATGCGAGAACTCATAATACCTCTGGGATCTCTAATCAAGAAAATAATTTTTAATTCTGGATACTGATCAAGGAGTTGCATAGTAGGTTCCAGTGTAAGCCTAGTCACCTTTATAACTTGAAATGGAAATTGATTGCACATTGCTGATATAAACTTGGCGTCAAAACACAACTTAGGTGATATGTGGCAACTAGTCCTCAGCCTGGTATTATATTGAAAAAAGAATCGATATTTATCTAGGTTTATCCATTTGAGGTTTTCACGTGTGTAAGAGCAATTAAACAAATCTGACAATAATTTGACAGCTATATGTTCCATTGTCTTATTAACAAGAGTAGGTCCAACAACAGGCTGCAGAGGTTCATAGTGGTAGAAAGTTCCTGGGTAGTGGTTAATTATTTCGCTGACAAACGTTGAGCCACTTCGCCAATAAGCCAAAATCATTATTTGTTTCTTCTTTTTATTCAGTGGTGGCAAAAAGTCTAAGCCACTAGATTTGCTTACAAATCCCGTTAGATCCTGTGTAAATAAAAATAATTGTAATAATTATCACTAAAAATAGCTACGTGCCCGTTACTAAGTAAGCTAAACAAATTATACAATACAATCTCAAGCCAATAACCCGTGGATTTGTGGAAACCCGTAGACACCCTTGGAATCTGGTCCCCTTTACATCCTGTTGAATCAAATCCCAGAAAATATGAAATAAAATCCCCGGCCACATACGGATCACCAATCCCGTGGAATCCCGTTATATTTTGGCGACGACGTCCGAGATTAGATTATTGTTATCCATTGTTTGTACCGTCACTATACAGCTGGGTTATTATAATAACCCAGCTGTATAGTGACGGTTATTACCGGTTATTACATATAATAACCCAGCTAGATGATATTAAAATTAAAATACCGGTGCGCCATCTGCCGTCGGTTCAAATATTGCTAAAGGCGTCATTCGAATATCTTGTAAGTACAGTTTTATAATTACATCTCACAAATATAAACTATAAATGTATAGTTTATTTATATTTTATATAACTATAAAATATCGGTATCCTATTAATGTGATTATTAGGGCGATACATAAATACATAATTGTGATATGTATAAAATGATCCCTCCGTAATGAACTGTCTGAATTTAAACACTTATATCAAGATATCAGGATCTCAACTAAATGTACGAAAATTTTTGGACAAACTACTATTTGTTCGGTTTTATAATTTTTTTTATGCTTAGTTCCCACTTGGCAGAAACTCCGGCAGAAAATTTTCTGCTGCAGAAAATTTTGGGTGTAGAAAGCAGCAGCGTTTATAAATTGCCTTCCCTAACTGGCATCCATTTTTAAATTCTACTTTTCTGCATATTTTTGCCCACTTTTTAGTCCACATACTTTTCTGCACTCAAAATTTTCTGCCGGAATTTCTGCCAAGTGGGAACTAAGCATTACTCTAATTTGTCGAAAAAAAATTATGCAGTTCTGTTTCAATAAATAAAAAAAATTGTTGGAAAATGTAAGACCTGACCTAAGACACAGGTAAATAGGTAATTCCCTTCTAGCAATTCAATTTCCTTACTTTCTTACTTTCTTACTGAGTTAGTGGCTTGGTGTTGTTGGTATTACTAGAAGTAAATGAACTTCTGGTATTATCACTGATGGTATCACCAGAGCTTCAGATGATGACATCAGATAAAAGTTTTATCTGATGGTCATCGTAACCTCTCGCGAATTTTCCAAATTATTAGTCAGTTTGCGATTTCTCGTACGAGACAAAAAATTTACGACAATGTGTAACGAAATTTTTCAAAAATCTCGTCAAACCATTAAAACAAAGGGACGAGATTTTTAACAATATCTCGTTTTTTGCCATTTTCGTAATAAAATAAATCTCGTACGAGAAATTGCAAATTGTCTATTCATTATTAATTTTACCGTAGCGTCATAAGCATCCATTGATGATGTACCCGCGAATTTCTCCGAGGCATAGATGAACAGACCCATAATAATGATAAAAGAAAATGCAATAATCAATTTTCTCATTCGAATCATTTTCTGGTGGCCCTGGCTATTTGGACAAACATTGAATTAAAAAATATTAGCTTTACATATATTAGATATATAGCTATTGTTTGAGTTATAGTGTTTGCATTGAATCTTGGGTCGTATGAATAAAGTGAAGTTTATGTTTTTACTTTATAATTTTGGAGCAAATACTCTCGTTCTTAAGAATAAAATTTTAAGGAAATGCTTTGACTTTGAAGCAAAATAGTATATACGGTACTTCATGCTAGTAGTTTTACTTCAATTAAAAGCATTTACTTTTTTTACTTAAATTTTGTATGAATAAACAGAAGGAAATGCTCTTATTTTTAGCAAATGCTTCAAAAATTTGAAGTCAGCTCTCGAGTATACTTCAGTCTGTTACTACAGCCATGGCCCTGCTACTTAATCATGTTTTCAAGGCCAAAAAGCTCTACAAATCACACACTAAAACTCGAGATGAGGACTACCATATATTATACAGGTTTAATAGTGAAAATTTGGAATGGATTACAAATTATTTTCTCAGTGATTCTTTGGAAATTATGAAGTAAAATTGTAAAAGCATAAACTTCACTTTATTCATATGACCCAATAAAGCAGGAAAACTAACAATAGAAATGAAGGTTAGGATGAAGCAAAACCTTCACTGAAAAGAGCTTTTGCTACTGAGTGAAAGCAAATGTTTATTCATATGAAATTGCTTTACTAGTTGCTTCTACTTAAAGCAAATGCTTTCACTTTTACTTTTTGCTTCAAGTAAACACTATATTTTTATTCATGTGACCCAGTGGGTCATATGAATAAAAATACATCATCATTGGTATTTCTGTTAATATAAGAAGTATAAAGATCCAATGTCAAGCTTTTTAGACTATTTTTGTTTGATATTTTCAAAATGAAGTTACATTTACATTGATATCCATTTGTTTAATAAAATAAAATGGCTTTAGACTAACTGCAATTTTCGTTTTGAAAAAATTAATTTCATGATTAGGGAGGAGGGAGGATAGTTTAATGCTGTAATTTAATCAGTAACCAATAATAGTTGATATAATAATTAAATAAAAAATATTATTTTTTAAAAAACATACTTTCTATTAATACAAATGCTCTAAAAAGTATAAAATAATTTTTTTTCTTTAAAAATGCTCTGAAAAGAATAAAATAATTTTTTTTCCCAAAATGCTCTGAAAAGTATAAAATAATTTTTTTTCTTCAAAAATGCTCTGAAAAGGATAAAATAATTTTTTTCAATTTTTTTAAAAATATTTTGGAAAAAAAGGTATGTGGCATTGCAAGACTTTGATTAAAAAATGCCACATACTTTTTTCCCAAAATATTAAAAAAAAATTTAGAAAAAAATTATTTTCTCCTTTTCAGAGCATTTTGGGGAAAAAATTATTAATATAAGATAGTTAATATAAGGTATGTAAAAATCACAAAAATCACAAAAATCACAAAAACATTCACTTTAATTGCTTACGGTACCATATTTACAATTTAAAAAAGAAATATTAAATGTACAATTCATTCTATATCAGATGAGCTCAAAAAACCGAGTTATCTGTAAAACAATTACGACCAAAAAAGCCGACCAATTCGATTACAATTCACCACTAAATATTACAATTTTATAAAAATTTTACCGTATAAACTCGCATATAAGTCGATCCGCGTATAAGTCGAATTGGAAGAAAAATACCAGGATTTGGTCCAAAAATCCTCGACTTTATACGCGAGCATGTACCGTATTCACTATTCACAAATCACGTCCGTTCAAAGTTCAGG
>JH431870.1:145050-159954 GCA_000239455.1 Strigamia maritima | reverse complement strand
AAAATATTAAAAAAAGAATTCTAATAAAAAATTATTTTCTCCTTTTCAGAGCATTTTGGGGGAAAACATTATTTTCTTTTTTCAGAGCATTTTGGGGGAAAAACATTATTTTCTCCTTATCAGAGCATTTTGGGAAAAAAAATTATTTTATACTTTTCAGAACATTTTTGAAGGAAAAAAATATTTTATACTTTTCAGAGCATTTTTAAAGAAAAAAATTATTTTATACTTTTCAGAGCATTTGTGTTAATAGAAGGTATGTTTTTTAAAAAATAATATTTTTATTTAATTATTTGTAAATTTTTTTGTAACATTATTTTTGCATAAATAGACCCCCCAAAAATTGGGGGTGTTCTGCAGTGTTTATTTTTTTTATTTTCAGGTTTTTGCTTCCTGGGCTAAAGTTTTGTCGCGCACTGTAGTGTAGTGTTGTACGTCATGTTCGTCGACGCCAGCCAACTTGCCTTTACCGGCTAGGATAATTGGTTGGGCGTGCTTACTTTTGTTGGTCGGTGCGTCCTGGATGTCGGTGATCATGTCGTTATATATATATTTTTGCTTTTGATTTTTTATTGTTTTTGCGATTTTTGATTACTTATACGCGTTAGTGATTGTGTTTAATTTTTGAGCTACTGTGATCATGACTGTGTGTTTTTTATATATCATCATACTCATTTCTTTTACTACTTTTTAATGTTTTTTAACTTTTAACTTTTTGATGTTGTTATTTTTTTAAGTGTGTTTTTTGCGTGATTTACCCTCAATAAACGTCTAGGTCTGGAGGCATGTCACGGGCTACATTTTAAGATTATGCGTTTCCTATTGTTTATCCCATAATAAACCAAATTCTGTTAACTAATTTACATATGCTTACTTTTGTGTCCTGTTATTATCCATTTGTATGTCTGGTCAAAGCCATTTGTGATGACTGTGTTCTCCTGTTATGTAATCCCCCTGTGTTATTTTTGTTCCTTAGTTGGAATGACCCATATTTGTGCATACTAAGTGAGCTGACTCATTTATGCTTGCACTCCCATTGGTCCCTCACTTTCAGAGGGCCAATGAGATTGCAGTGTGAGTTTTTGATGTTTGTTTTCTAACTTTTGGAGCTCACTCTCCTTTCTACATAGTTAACACCTAGTAGGGCTGGTCCCTCCATCCTTGTTTGGAGGTCATTTCCATCCAGATTTCCATGTGTTTTCAGTTCATCTCTTCTCTAAGTATTCATGCGTATTTTTATAGCTCAAGTGGCGCACCTAGCTACATCTGGTTATGATATCAACTTGTAACACGTGCATTTTGTTATTTCTAACATCCAGTCCAAGCAAAGGTGAACGCTTACTTTACTTGACCTAGTCTAATTGGGGATCCGCCATCTTGGTTTCCTGATTGGGCTTCCGCCTTGTTTCGAGATCTGACTTTAGGTTTAGGTTGATTCTCTATCCTCTAATTTCTTAATCAAACGGGTGGTTTTATCTGGCAACTTCTTTTAATGAGTAAGTGAATACCACTTGAACTATATATTAATTTGTATCGACAGAAACGAATGCGGTGGTTGCGGACGCCATTAGTCTTGTAACCGCTCAGGGCCTCATTCGACCAGGGCTCTCCTGATTTTCGGGGTATTGCGTCTTTAAAACGCATATGTAACTACTCAGTTCGTGATACATTTTGTTATGTTTGAATGCTGAAAAAATGTTGATTAAAAAAAGACATTTTAATATTTCTAACATTTCTTATGTTTTTTCTGAATGTTGTTTAAACATTTTCTTGTTTCGTGGGTAAGTGTAGGAGATTAGATTAGATTAGTTAAGATCTAGGTAGGTTAGGCAGAATAAGATGTCATGTTAGGAGGGTTAAGGGACAGAGTAATGTGCATATGGGTTTGGATTCGAAAAGGTGTAATTGGTGTTGGCTTGTGTTATCTTCTGATTAGTTTGCATAGTTATTACAAAAATTATGGATAATTTTTTTGTTTTTTGATATTTAATATTTAATGAAATATAAATAAATAAAAATAACCTACCTCAAGAGTACAAACTAAATTTGGCAATGAGTGTACAAGGTATAAGCATTACACAATTTTTTTCAGTTTTTTTTTTATTATTATTTATTATTTATTATTTATTATTGAACATACTTTTAAACGTGTATAAAACAACTGGACTTATTGGCACTTGACACACATCATTCAACAATCTCTAATCCATCATGAAATTTGTTTTAGATTTACCGAGTCTGGAGCGCATTATGATCGTCAAAACTGCAGTTAATTTTTATTCCAATGTGTTTGTTTCTATGGAACCGACCACATTATGGAATATTGTGGATTGTTTTTTAAATGGCAATAATGATATGCTAGTTTTAAATACCTAGCATATCATTATTGCCATTTAAAAAACAATCTTTATGAATTCAGATATGCATTATAGATGAAGTTATACATCCAATTAACCATGTACACTAACATTAACTGTGTACTATGGACGTTTTTTTTTTTACTAGTTATATTTAGTCAGCAGTCTCTGTTTGATTGTTCGTAGTGCTCCAGACGGATGGGTCCGTTAATGAGATCTTCGATGCATAGTTGAAAGCACTGTGAATAATTTGGGAAAATGACGTGTCTGTATAATAAGTAATGAGAATTGAAAAAATTTAATTTAATTTTATTTGATGTAGTGTGATCTTAAGTCTCACTTATTATCATATATTAAAACAAATGTAGTTCCTTACCGCTGATCACAGATGTCTCTCACAGAATATTTTTAATATACATCTTCAGATTTAGGAAATTCTCATATTTTGAATAATAAAATATCTACCGAAAGTGTTAAATTCGACGATGCTGTCCTTTTTTAATATCTGATAAAATTCTGTACATGAGCCATAATACGAAAAATGGATTACTGATTATAACAAGTAACATTTTTGTCTTAAAGCACAAATAAAATTTTCAAAGTATGCAATAATAACAAATGGAATTGCAGTTTGTTTTTTTTTCTTTTCTTTTTTTCCCTTTTACAAAAATTATTTGGCACAAAACACTTTTTACCATAGAAATACCTATATAAATGAAAATTCATTTTTTATGAGCTGAGATCTCTTGTTATAACTGTACACAAAAAAATATTATTATTTTCTAATAATTTTTTGAACCATATTTTTGTTTGCAATTTAAAATTCAAAACTTTTCTTAGGTATTTAAATAATAATTTGATTTATTCCACAAAAGAGAAATTTTTCTCTTTTTTTTTGGAAAGGATTTTTATGCTTATAATACATTTATACAGATTTTTATAATTTCTGTTTGAATTTGTAAAATCAAATCAAATTAACATTAGATAATCAGAGCTGATGGCTTTATATGTCTTTTTTGAATCTTATTCAAATTTATATATTTATATATATATATTTTCATTATATATGAAAAGTCTTTGACTCCTGTTCAACAATAATTTCAAATGAGACAATCAAAACATTAAAGTTCTATAGGTATAAAATTCAAATTCTATGTTCAGGAAGAAAGACTTGTTAGAATTGAAAATGTAAAAAGAAATTCTATTCTATTATTTTTTAATACCCAATATTGTTATTTTGATTGGGTATTTATATGGTACAAATTTTATGATTTCCACAGGTATTACGTCAACACATTAATTTATTTTTTACTTTTTTTTGGTTTTAAAAACTACATTTGATTCTATTACGACTTCGTAATAATTTGCTTTTCAATGGCGTATAATCTATGAATCATGATGTCCATTACATTTTATCTTGTGATATATATTGAAAAAAAATATAAAAATACCTTCTTAGGGATAAAAAAATCCTTCAATCTTTACACAGCCATTCTCAATGTAACAAATATCAACTAAAAAGCTCTAAAAACAATTACAAGAAAAATTAATAACTAAAAAAAAAAATTGCAAAAAAAAGTATTACTATAAAAATAAAAAAAAATTACTAAAAAATTTACATTTAATTTTGATTTTTGAAAGGAAATTTAACATAAATTAAAATATGAATATTTTTTTTTTAAAAAAAACATTTTGTAATATTATGCTACTAAAAAACTTAAAAAGTAAAACCTCTTTCATGTTGAAGCCATTTGTACTCTCACTTTGACACATTATGTAAGTACATTGCATATTATGCTATTGAATGCAATCTGCATGATTTTGTCATGATTTCTTTTCTGAAATTTCAAAAAATGTTTAACATGAGATTATTATGGCACATAATTTCTAATTAAAAAAAAAAAAACATTTCAGAAAATAGTCATGACAAAACTAATAGATTACATTATAAATGAAGTAACTACAACCTTTAATCGTGTTTATATTTGATTAAAAAACAGATTTTGTTTTCCCACTTTTTTTCAATTAAGTCAAGCATTGTGACTGATGATATTGGCACATTTTAGTCAGGCTGCTTCACATTTGGATTGAATCTTTGAAAGTCCTTTAACAGTTCTGGGCAACAGAGGTTATCAACTGGCTCCCATGTGTTCTCAGATCTGCAAAATTGAAATCAAAAGTCAATTGATTGTATAAAATAATATTTAAAATGTTAAGATGTAATAAAAAATGGTACACACATTAGTTCCTACCTTTTGTGAGGTAGAGGTAGGGCCAGATAGCACAGGTTGGCTAAAGACAAGAAAATAACAAATTTAAAAATAAGGCAAAGACATAAAATACCCAGTACTAGCATTCTTTAAATCCCTATTCTTTCATATTTTACTAATCTTGCATACTAAGTCTTACTCCTAGTACTTTATAATGAGAAATAAACCTTTAAATGTGATTGCTATACACTGACCGTTCTTCTACCTCATAAGTATTGTTATATGAGGGAATGAAAGCATGCTAGTATTTTAAAAAGTGAAATCAGTTCAACTTAAATAGACTTAAATAATCCAGAATTAACATTCTTAAACTAATATTTAATATAAAGGTTAAGAGAACTAAATTTTGGTTTAATGTTATAAGCAAAGATTCAAAGTATAAATGTGTGAAGACTTGGTTTTTATTTTAGTTAAATGTTTGAAATGTGTTGTAAATGTTCTCTTTTAGTTAATCCTACTTGATTCTCTCTGATGGCATCTTTGATAGATCTTGCAGTGGTTACTCCTGGACCAAGTGATGCTGAAATGAGAACTGTAGTGCTTCTAGTTTGTTTGGGATTATGTTCATGTTTGATTTAATTTTGCCAAATATTACATTAATTTTTGTTTCTGGAGTTTTGTTGTCTGTTTAGACCCATAGCTATTATGCTGGATACTAGTTTGGACTTTGTTCAAAGGTAGGGGAAACCAAACTTATTCAATGCAGTAATTTATCTCTTGGACAATTCAACAACTCTTCTAGCTTGTGTATACAAAGAGATTTTTCAGGAAGTACTCAATAAAGTAATCATTTAGTTTGAATGGTAAATCAATAGCTTTTGAGATATCAAAAAAAAAAATTGGACGTTGGTTTTGGGACATACTGTATACTTCCAAGCTAACAACATTTTAACTTCTGCAGTATTTTACTAAGTTTTTTGTGAATTTTTCATAGTTATTCCCAAGGACAAAGAAATTGAATATATAAATGTAAAGTCTATAGTTTCAGGTGGAATTAATCTTTTTGGAAATGTGAATTATTCTGCAATGTAATGATTTGACCACAAACAATCTTATCTGATAATCCATCATTTTTGGTCTAGACATGATGTAATCTGCATGAGTAATCAATATAGATTTTTTGAAGTCAGCCATTTTTCTTTTAAATTTACTGGGTTAAGGTGTAGCAAAGATGGGAGTAATAATTAGCAGAGCTAATTTATAGTTCTCTTGACCTTTAACGTACTCAACGTTACTGATATATTTCTGTACATCTGCATTTAAGAAGTTACAATAATTTTCAAAGCAGTGCGCTTCTTACTCGGGATAATCTTTCCACTTAAGAAGATATTCCACTTTCCCGCGCTTGAGTCGCTTTGCAATAATCTTCTCAACCTGAAACTCGCCTCCATCTGGAAGACCCGTTGTCGGAGTTGCCATTGGCTGATTGCTATTCATGCTAAGAGCATCATCATCATCCAGTTCTTCATCTTCATCTAAATCGTTTGGTTTCTTGACTTTGGTGACTTCCAGTTGAGAAGTTTCTTCCCTTTGTTCCTTCAGTTTGCTTTCTATTACTATTGGTGGGCCTATGTAGCCCTTACCTTTCCCCTATAATTATTTGCCTTTCAAATTATTGGGAAAAAAAATTAATGATTGGTAGTTGACCTTACCTTTCCCTATATTTAAAGAAAAAAAGAAAAAGAAAAGATTTCTATTAGTGATTAAAGTTTTGAATTTCAATTATGAATACATTACCTTGCCCTAGAAGAGACATGAAAAAGAGAAAAAAAAAATCAATTAACTAACCGGTTTATATTATTGTAATTTTCATTTTAATTTTTATAATTTAAAAATCAGGAATTTAGGAATTTAGGAACGATATTTAGCTTTGTACTGATCTTATGGTTAGTTCACAATACAGAGTTTGCGGCAGGTACTTTTCTCTTATAATTATAACTTTTTTTATGGTTATAAATAGTGTTACAAAAAAGAAAAATGTCCAGTTTTTAGTACTCGCTTTTCTAAACTGTGCACTAAAAATTGGGCTTTTTTTCTTTTGTGTAACATTATTTATAACCAAAAAAAAGTTATAATTATAAGGGAAAAGTACCCGCCGCAAACTCTGTTCGCAAGACTCCGTAACGTAACGCAAGTTCCTACTTCAAATTGATTTTGAAGTAGGAAGTTACGTAACTTAAGAAATTACGGCAACCAATGAGAAAAGATAGCGGCTTCTCGCATGAAAAACAAGATGGACTAAGAAATTGCGCGGTTTACATTTTCCGTCTACAAATAATGTGAACAAAACCCTACAATTTAATTTTTTGTAAATTACGTTACGTTACGTTCAATGTGAACTAACCAATACAATAGTTAGTGTAGAATTTATCTTTCCTAAATTGTAGAAATTTATCCTAAGCAATACTAAAAAAAATATATATTTTTACCAAAACAGCACATTGCCTTAAACGACAGCGTTGCCGAAGGGTGTTGCGACCACCAAACTTGGGCCGGTCCTAAATTCAAAGAAAAATGAATTAAAAACTATTATTTGAAACTTGACAATAAAGAGAATTTATTACGATAATTATTTCTCATGTTTGAAAAAAAAAAAAAAGAAAGTATTTATTAGCTTGATAACCTTGAAAATACCAAGAGAATAAAGCAGCGAAAAATAATATCTTAATGGGCTAAAATTTATGTAATTTGTCTGTATAATTGTGTTGACAGTCGACCAGAATCACCAGATGCAGAAATACCAAAATAGAAATGCATTTTTAACTCAAGGTTTTTTGCGAATTTATATGATGGCTTACTAAGCAATAGTCGCATTTCCCGCAGTCTTCTTGCACCAGGCATGGCGGACATTTGCCACACTTGTAGCTGCGACGTGTGCGTTTGGCTTTTCCCGACTGCTTAGACTGCTTCCGCTTGGAAGTGTTGGTGGTCGTCCAACCGCCAAGACCAACAGTTTGTGGAGGGATTGGTAATGGAGGATGATGATGAGGTGGATGCTGAGATATTGGTGCGTGAAGTCCTGTGCTAAAATGATTTGTGGATTTCATGCCTGCCATGACAGAAGCATGGTCTTGTTTGCGTGCTTGTAAATGATTCACTATGTTGGGATGATTTTTCTGGAATAGATTAAAATGAAAATAAATATTTATATGTACGAAATATATCAAAATTTTAAATATTTACTTCAAACACTGTTCCTGGTAGAGCAATATTAGGAGTCGAACCACCTCCTGTGGGGCCACTGCCATCATCAAATCCTACAAAGGCTTCTACTATTGGTAAGTAGAATTCCATTAATGAGTCTGTTTCTTGATCTGAAAATAAACAAGAAAAAAAAATCTATTTGAAAATTTTAAAATAAGCAACAAAGATAACCCTAAATAATAGAACATGGCAATAGGTGCGCTTTTTTCTTTTGTGAATTACGTCATAGTTGTCTTATAGAAGTGACTAAAGTGACTTTAGAGAAAAGGCAAATACAACTCACTTCATTGGTTTATAGAAGTCACTTGTTTTTACTGCACATGCTCAGTTAAAACAACCAAAATGGCTTCCCTAAAATGTTGGGTCACTCTCGCTCTGTTGTATGACCTTGGTCAAATGATGAAGAAACACAAATTGCTAATTTTCTTATCAGAATTTCCTTACATAGGCAAACATCAGGTTAATTAATTGTTTGGTCGATCAAACACAAATCGGTACCGTAGCCATTTTGGTATGAGCAAACAAAGCTGTGTGCGCATGAACAATTTTAAAGTGGGTTCATTGAGAATGAGAAGCCACTTTTCCAAAAGGCCAATAAGAAGAAGTGACTTATCTTTTTCAGGATTGAATGCACCTATTGTTTTAGCAATAAAAAATGTCAAAAGACTTAAGATTAACACAGAAACATTTAGTAAAACTTGTAAACAAACTCAACCTTGGTTATTGTGACTTGAAGAATTATTTACAGAACCCATGCCAGGGCCCATGATGTCTTGTGATGGCATGACTTCATTTGGACTGCCCAAATCCATTGGTTGTACTATCATGGCATCTGTAGATTCATTGTATGATGCAGATGGAGGTCCCATGCTTGCACTTGGGCTTGTGGTTGATGATTGTCTTGATGAATTTGTTGACACATTTTTGTTTGAACCTGTAATCCAGTAATAGAAATAAGAAGATTAGAAAATGTTCATATTCTTTTTTTTCTCCCATTTGTTTTATAAATGCAAGGTTCCAAGGGATTAAATTTAAAGTAATTTTTCATGTCTGATAATAATCCATTGATATACTCTGTTTGATTTCATAATCTCAGTAGTGTAGTTTTAGTATATAATTGATTAATTTCTGGCAGATGCTAATGTGAAGTGCAGTTGCGAGTCAGCTTCTGCCAGGTTTCAAGAGTTGTTTACTCTTAGGATAACACGATAGTATAAACCGGATTAAAATCGATATTTCTTATTTTTCTTATTTCACTGATGTATTAATATATCAAAAGCTTATTGAATTACGTTTATTCAATAACAATAACATAGGGGGATAATTTCTATAGACGTTTGGATAAATGTTTATTCTAGTACGAAATTATAAGCAATTTTATATTTTTAATAATTCATCGCAAAAATGTCACTTTGTTTGTGTCTAAATTTTTGTTTTTAGTTCCCAGTAAAAGTTTGTAAACAGTTTAGTCAACATTTTGAAGTTTGTGACAAAATTGGAGCCAGTAAATCAATCTAGAGCTCTGATGTTCTTGTTTTTCTGTTCTCTTTGTATTTTTTATTTTTTTTTGTTTTTTCATAGATCGTGCATCAAAAGCTATTTTCAGTAACTATGCATTTAACAGGAATTAATTAATTTTAATTCATACATTTCTAGCATATGTTTATAGATTGGAAATTCAGAAAGTTCAAAAAATTGAAAATATTACAAGAAAAAAGGTCTAGATTACCTCCTCTGTTGTTATTACTGGTGTTTGGCAACAATAATCTGTTTCCTGCATGATGTCCACAACCTCTATTGATGTTAGATTGATTGCTGCTCACTGAATGTTTTTGACTGTTAGATGATCCAAGCACCCTCGGTAATCCTGAATTATTGTTCACTGTAGAAGCTGAAGTCCTGTTCCACACTTGCTGATGACAAGAATTGACCATCAACATACTATTTCTATTGTTATGCACTTGGCAATTTGCTGATGGTGAAATGACATTTGCCTGCTTTCCATGCTGAGCACTTGTATGCAAGTTATTTCCTCTCTCATTATTGCCCATCGAGCAATGACTATTGTTTAGTGAGGAGTTATTAGTATTATTAGTGGAATTTTGTTTGTTATTCATACTTTGATTATGCAGCAAATGTTGCATGGGACTAGGATTATTGGGCAATGAATTATTGGACATAGGACTTTGGATACTAGAGAGTGATCCTTGGCTATTGGAAATGGGACTAAGATTAGTGTTGGCTACAGATACAGGTTGATTGACAGGAAGAGGGCTTTGATGATTGCTCAAAGTTGATGGAGGATTGCTGGGATAATTGTTGTTGTTGGAGCAAATGCTCGGTGTCATCGGACTCGAATTACTTAGTCCGCTGTTATGATTGCTCGACATGGGACTTGGATGAGGCAATGCGGATGCTGGGCTTGTATTGGTCAAATTAGACATGGGACTGGCTATAGGTAAATTGGACATGGGACTTGGGTTTGGAATGGGAGGCACTGAGGTTATCGGACTCGCGCTGGTGATTGACGATAACGGACTATTGTTTACAATGTTTGACACTGGACTTGGATTAGTGCTGGGGATGTTGGTGGTTGGGGTTTTGGTATTCAGATTGGAACAATGTTTATTTGACAATGGGCTCATGTTATTCACTATGCTATTGCTTTTGGGGCATGAAGTTGGCATGTTTGAACGATGATTATCAACAGCACTGTTGTCCGTCTGCTTGGCAGAAAACGATTTTTTGTTGCTGTTTTCTAACAGTTTGCTATTCTGTTTGGAAGGCAATGTCGACGTTTCGCAGTTACTGCTATTATTCCACGCATTGCTGATCACAAACTTGGATTCACTATCACTTTGGCCACTTTTTTGTAACACTGGAGGATGGTCTTTAGTTTTTCGACGTTTCTTCTTTTGACATTTTGTCTTTTTGTGCTCGTGGAAATCGTTGAGACGAACAAACACGGCTTTGCACCGACCACATTGGAATGTGTCGTCATCTGAAACGAACATGAAATGCAAGAAAAATATCATTCAAAGTATCGATGCAATATCGCTATCGCTTCGCTATTATATACAATGTAGATAAATACATAAAAAAATTTAACATTTTACAAGTATATTGATACAATATCGATTATATCGATGCAATATCGCCACTATGTAGAATGTCTGTATCGATTCACAATAGAAATTCTATTTTCTTTATTTATCATGTTGCCAGGGTTTAAAAAAAAAATCAATAAACGCTCCAGTCAGATCTGGAAATAAAATTTTAGACTTTTCCTTCCTACCTGAGTCAGAATTGGATGCCTCATCGCTTTCCTGTTTAATCTTAACAGGATTAATTGGCACTTCTTTTTTGATGGCCGACGTCTCGGGATGAAGCGTTGGCATCACCGGTTCCTTGACTTTGGTTCTCGCACGGGCAGCCGTCTGCAGTCCATTCACTTTGAGCACATCCATCGGTAAACTACAACTAGCTGTTGTCGTCAATTGCGATTGTTCCTGCTGTCCTTTAGCATCAGCAGCGCGCATGATTGAACTGTTTTGTTGCTCAATCGCCGGCACACTGCACAACGAATCCGAACACGAACTCTGCACCGGCCGAACACTATTAACATGCGATGTGGTCACCGAATTGGCGCTGGACGTCGTCGACGCTAACAAATCCATGTGAGAACTACTCAATTGCGAATTGACGCTGGTGGGGCCCATGGAACTGATCAAATTTCCATTTTTCGACGTCGAACCCAAATTGAGATTCGACTTCTCCTCATTACTCCCACCGACCCCCGACTCGGACTGCGGCAAACTGATGGAGGCACTGCAATTGGACATCCCGCCCAAGTATCCGGAAGTTGTGCACTGGTTCCCACACGGACCCATATTGGGGTACCTCATGTTCGACGCCTGGTGGCTCATGCGATTGGCACAATTGACCGTATGACTTAGAAACTCCGGTCGGCCCAAACTCATCGCGGTGGGTCCTGAACTGACCCCTGAGTAACCGGCGCTCTTCATCGAAGGAAAGGGCACTCCCGGAGGATTGTTGCACGTCATTCCCGCGTTCATATAGGGGCTTTTGAGACCCGGATGGGGCAATCCCGTGTTGCAATCGACCCCGTGTCCGATCAAATTGGGTCTGGGGGTCGATAAAGGGGTCTGAGCGTTGCAACTGACCGAATAACTCAAATAACGCGACTCCATCGACTGATGGCTCAACATTGCCGCGTCCCAGCCCATCGAGCAATCGGTGTACTTGTGGTTGGCGAGCGCCAGAGCCATGGACTGAGCCCTCACTTGGCAGGAGTCTCTATAGGACGGAGGTAAGCCGGCGTGCCATCTGCCGGCCGTCGCCGTCGAACCAGATGCGGCGGTGCCGTCTTCGGTGCGCGCGTCGCCGTCGCCCAGCATGAAGGGCGAGGCGTTGACGAAGTCTGTGGCGCTGTTGGAGAAGTTCATGGTTCGGTTACAGTTGGAGTAATCTCCGTACGATGGAAACCAGCTGAATTCCTGAGCCATCTTTTGTTTAATTGTAATGTGATAGAAGGTGAAGTTTCACGAGTGTTTGGTGGGTTGCATTGCACACACACACATATACACACTTCGAGAGACTTTAGACCGAAGCGGAATAAATATAAAGTGTAGAAAAGCTATTCTTCATTTTGGCACAATCATCAGTCATGTTAATACTGGTTGCCACCGCAGCCTGAAGAGGCTGGGTGTGTTCAGCTCCATTCGAGTCGCGTACGATCAGTCTTGATACAAGGGAAAATTCATAACTGCATTGTGGGGGTCACTTTTCTCCTGGCAAAACTACTAACGACACGCCCAACTGCTTCCGAATCAGAGATGAAACAACGTCTCCAAGGCAACTGCATCGTATCCGCGGCTAGGCAAATCTGAAATAATTAACACAAAAATTTATTTTTTTTTTAAATTTAAATTAATAAATTTTTTTAAATTTAAATCAATAAATTTTTTTTAAATTTAAATTAATGAATTTTTTTTTAAAATAAATTAAAAAGTAATAATAAAAAAAAAAATATTTTTTTTTATTATTTAATGGAGGTTTTTTTGTTTTTCGACCAATGATAAGAACCTTAAGTCACTGATAAGATAATATTTTATTAGATTTGTTCAGCTGAGTAAATGTCATTATTTTCTAATATCTATTTTTAATTTTTATTTTTTATTTTTTATTTTTTTGTTGTTAAATTGAAATTAATTTAAATGTTTTAGGTTGATTTATTTATGTAGTTATTTTTATGACAAAAGGTACTCTAACTTGACGTTCACCATGTGAGTGCGTTAAATGAGAGAGTCCCTGCGAATCAATAATTCGGAAAAACAAAGTGATGACTTGAAATTCTAGTTGAATTCTGGGTAAAAACAAGTGAAACAAAAAATATAATTTCTCTATTAAATAGTTGTTTTTTTTATTTTATTTTATTGGGCCTTCAATGTCATTATGTGGGTAATTTACTCTAACCTTGTGCGATTAATGTACAAAAGACTTGTAATTTCAAGTTCGAAAACATGTTGGTTTAAGTGCAAAATATTAAAAAATAAAAAAATAAAAAAAATTTATTTTTTATTTTTGAGTGAATGTATTTATATTCGTCCTCGACTGCTAAAATAAAAATGAAAAGTAGTGACTCGGTTTAACACGCGCCATTTTTCCCATTTAATTTTACTGAATTAATGTGGTGACACAGTTCGTGTAAACTGACAGCTTAGTTTTCTAAACAGCACACAGCACACTCCAATCGAGGCCAAGTTTTTTCAGTATTATCACAAGAGGGGACTCAAATAAATAAATAAAATAAAAAAAATAAAAAATAAAAAAATAATAAAAAATAATTTAATTTAATTTTTATTTTTTTTTTTTTTATTATTATTGAAATAAATTTAATTTTCCCTTCCTCTTGCATATAAAATTAAGTTTTCCAAGAAATCTGATTAAGAGGATAAAAGACTTAGAGTATATAATTAAATTTTATGGCCTTCGCTTTTCGCAAACATTTTTAATGCAAATTATTTATTCTTTTCTAAATTACTGAATAGAAAAATGCTACACAAGTAAAATCCTGATTTGGGTCAATCTTAATGATACTTGAACTCTTATTTTTCGGTGCAAGTAATAAAAATCTTGTGTTCTATACGGTAAAATAGGCCAAGATACAGGAAGTGATAATAAATCGTCTTGCACAAACATCATCCAATGTAATCCAGCGTCTTAATAGCGTATTTATGTTTGATATAACATTAAATAAATGTTCCTGTACGGTACGGGACCCTTAGCAAATTGAACCAATCTAAAAGATTGCCTAAACTATTAGACATGTCGCAATTTGTATTTTAAATTCTTTCATTTGCGTAATGCTCTATATAAAAGTGTTGCACATATCACGTGACAGGATAGAAAAAATTAAAAAAAAAAAAAAAAAAAAATTAAATTACTAAAAATATATTTTACATGTAATTTCCTGTCCTTAAAATTATTTTTTTGTTGTTGTCAAAAAAGGTTTTTATGATCAATAAGATCATTATTCATGGGATGTAATTTAAGAGTAATGTTTATTAATTTGGCCGCCGTTCAACATCGGCTTTTCTATCCCTTCCGTTCCTGGAAGGTTCTCTCTTTTTCTCACTATATTATCATCCCTTTTTCTAATCTTTTTAGAAAACATGACTCAACATGCTTTCGAATACTCACTCATCTGTTACGATGACTATTTCCAATAAGATTTTCCTATAAACAAACCTCTTCTTCACCATTTGTCATCTACACGAGACTAGAAATGGCAGCTAAGATTAAATATGGCTCATGTGCCATAAATTATTAAATATGTTGAAGAAAAATATTTTAAAATTATTTTTTTTTTTTTTATGAAATATCAAGTGTATCAACTAATGGAAGAAATGAAAGCACCATAAATAACTTGTTACTTGTGTTAAAGTCAATTAATGACACCTGTGCCACCTTTTGGTCATGAAAACCCACATAGGAATTCCAGAGAGGGGGGGAAAAAAATGTTTCTGACCTGTATTTTTTTTTTTTTTTTT